>CM040745.1:3195000-3245000 GCA_022829145.1 Albula goreensis | reverse complement strand
CTCCATCGGGGGGCTGGGCGGCTCCAACATCATCAAGGTGGCCTGGTACTGGTCCAGCCTGTGGAGGTCCTGCTTCACCGACTCCACCGCCGTCACCAACTGCATCGACTTCCCTGTCCTCTGGTCCGTGCACTGTGAGTGAACCCTTCCTTACCTTACACAAGACAAAAAACATCTAGTCGATAGATAATTTCTGGAAAAATATCGGCCTAATAACCGTGAATCCAAAACCCCATGGAACATTTTTACAATAACAGGGAAAACAGTCTGCTGGTGTCTTTGTGTCAGGGGTGGCCGACCCTGGACCTGGAGGGATACAGGATGTGGCTGGCTTTTTTTTTCACCTTAAAATCAGCACCTATTTAAGACCTAAGAAACCAGCTGAGGTGAGGTAACAGTGCGATCATGTGTGTTAAACGATCAGTTGAGTGCATAGTCATAACAAAATCCAGTGTATCCTGTAGCGCTCCACTGTACAGGGCTCAAAATGAGGAAAAATGCAAAAATTGCATCAATAACTTTATCAGTAAAAGGGGGGAAAATCAGTTGACTCCAAACAAAACGAAATTCTATTTTAAATGTAGACCTAACATTGCGTGATGTAACTGGGTGCGAAGAACATTTATATTTAAGCATTAAATAGATTTGAGCTGAATGCTAAAATGACAGACAAAGTGCAGCAACAATATCACAGAGTAAACAGATGGTTGGCTTATGTGTTGATTCTGTCCTCTGTGTTTCTTTTCTGCATGAGGTTCTGGTCAGTAACAGGACTGTCTTGTGCTTTGTAATGTCCGCAAATGTCCACTGATGTCACTGGGATGGTGACACAGTGATTGTGCAGGTGATTTTCTTGAGATTGGACTTGATGCATGGATGCAAGTTTCCGAGACTTCCAGGATGATCCATGCTTGAAATACAGAGTAGAGAGAAGATAGTGAGAAATGGACAGATCTGTGAAACAGTATGACAACTGTTTGCTCATGAACCTGTTGTGTATGTGTTTCTGTTCATGTCTGCGCATTTTTGTATGTAACGTTGTATGTGTGTATGTCTCTGTGTTTTTATATGTGACCTTGTGTCTCTGTGTGTGTTATGTGTGTGTGTGTGTATGTGTGTGTTATGCGTGTATGTGTGTGTATGTGTCTGTGTGTGTTATGTGTGTATGTTTGTGTATGTGTGTCTGTGTGCGTGCATGTACGTGTATATCGTGTATATGTGTGTATGTGTCTGTGTGTTATGTGTGTGTGTGTGTTGTGTGTGTGTGTGTTACGTCTGTGTGTGTGTATGTGTGTATGTGTGTGTATATGTGTGTGTGTATGTGTGTGTGTTATGTCTGTGTGTGTGTATATGTGTGTGTGTGTGTTATGTGTTTGTGTGTGTGTGTGTGTATGTGTGTGTGTGTGTGTGTGTGTATGTGTGTGTGTATGTGTGTGTGTGTGTGTGTGTGTGTGTGTGTGTGTGTGTGTGTGTGTGTGTTATGTCTGTGTGTGTGTGTGTGTGTGTGTATGTGTGTGTGTTATGTCTGTGTGTGTGTGTGTGTGTGTATGTGTGTGTGTGTGTGTTATGTCTGTGTATGTGTGTGTGTGTGTGTGTGTGTGTGTGTTATGTCTGTGTATGTGTGTGTGTGTGTGTGTGTTATGTCTGTGTGTCTGCGTGTGTGTGTGTGTTATGTCTGTGTGTGTGTGTGTGTGTGTGTCTGTGTGTGTGTGTGTGTGTGTGTGTATGTGTGTGTTATGTCTGTGTGTGTGTGTGTATGTGTATGTGTGTGTTATGTCTGTGTGTTATGTGTGTGTGTGTGTGTGTGTGCGCAGACATAATCCAGGCGGTGCGGGGTCTGTTGATGATTGGTCTGTCCATGGGTATGCTGTCGTTTGTGCTGTGCCTGATGGGTATGGAATGCACCTACATCGGCGGGAAGGACAAGCACAAGCACCGCACTGTCTTTACGGGCGGGCTGTTCCACATCGTCAGCGGTACGGCAGCACCGTCCACACCACACCTCACTGATTCACATACCACCAGCCAAAACCAAAACCGCCATGTCTCTGCATACCCAGCTCATCAAGAGATACAAACAACTTTTTCATCTACACTATCATGATACATCAGAAACATTTTAATGAGCTGTAGTTGTAACAGGAACATGAAAGCTTGATTGTACAAAATTATACAAAATCTCCAATCATGTATCAAACTGAAAAACATAGAATTTTTTATTTAATTGTGTTGTTGCAGGGTTTTTTAACTATCCATACATGTATTCATTATGTATTGTTTTTAAAGATATCTTTCATTTGCCAGTTTTTTTCTGTTTAGTTAAGCACAAAATAATGAATTGAAGAGAATTTCTCTTAATTTGCATAACACTCTCTCTAAACCAAAACCCCCTCCTTTCACTGTTCTCCAGCGATGTCGTCCTTCGCTGGATACGTGGTCTACGCACACCATGTTATCCCTGAACACTACGGCACAGAATTCACCCTGAAGTACGTCCAAAAGAAATGACCAGACCTTAAAAAAATTATTTTAACTTACTACAAAAATCACAATTTTTTGGGTCTATTTTAATACTCAACAACCATGCTTAATCAGTACTAATGATGAATTGACAGTCTGTGCCAGCACATATACCAGACTCTGCCCCTCTGCCTGTATTTGTTTCTCTAAAATGTTTGAGACATTGCTGGGCGTCTACATATTGCTGTAGCAGAAAATGAATGTGGGAACGCTGAGAGATTTATAAAGGCTGCCTGTAGGAGGGCGGGCATTAGCCACTGTAAGCCCCGCCTTATTACAAAAAGGACCTCAGTGATTGGCTAAAAACATGCATGAAAGGTCATGAAGGTGGAGACAATTCTGCCAAACTGTGATTGCAATTTCACTTGTGGACACAGAGGGAAATATGCTGTATAGTTTATCAGTAATAAGCAATATGAAAGGCTTTCAGGTGTTTTTTTAACTAAGGGGCATATTAAATTTACAACATCATATGGGTTGTTCTACTTTGAGAAAACAGTCATTTGTTTTTGTTATATAGTTTTGCTATACACAGAGCACATCAAGAGCTCTGCAGATGAATTTGATGGAGGAAGCACCTTGAGAATAACAATTTCACTCTTAAAAGTTTAAAACCTGAAAAGCTTAACATAAATTGTGATCTTGAGTTTTGTGAGGGTTTGAGTTATCAGCATTTCTCAAACTGTTCTCCCTTGCTCTCTCTTGCTCCCTCCCCTCTCATAGCTATGATTTGGGAACACCCCTGTTTCTAGGGTGGGTGGGGACTATGTTTGAAATGGCAGGAGGCGTGTTCTACTGCGTGTCTGTGGGGAAACTGCTGTGCCAGGACAGGTGAGTGTGTGTGCCAGCCCGTTCAAGTGTTTTGGGTCTGCCCCTCCCCCCATGCCAGACTCCCAGCCCGACAGCGCACCTGGGTACCTTCAGCCATGACTCACACACACACACACACCTACATACACACACATATAGTCCCACATCAACACCCAGACACTAAAATTCACCCATTCTACCACACCCTGTACTCAGCACATGCGAAAACATTCAAACCCGGTTTCCTTGACAACGATTAGGCCTCCTCCTAGCCTAAAAACTTTCTCAGGGATTGTTATTAGTCAGAACTAGAAAGGTGCTATTTTTATGAGGAAAGAACATCCCTAAACTTGAGCGTTGTTTCACCACAGTGGAGACAGAACTTTCTCAGGCTTTACTCTTCTCAGTTATTTTCCACAGCTTTTGTGATGTTTGCTTCATTCCCCAACGTTTTCTTACCTGCTCTTTCCATTCTGCGCTTTTTAATGTTCTGTAAACCAGCCAGCACAGGGGGCGCAACAGCCAGGCTACTCATACTGTACATCTGATTACAGGCTATGTCTGATCCAATCTCTCTTCCTCCTCCAGCCCAAAACCTGAAGAGAACGTCGATGTTGAGTCAAAAGCAGCCGAGGCCGACTCCCAGTCCAAGCCGGATGAGAAATCCAAGCTCTACTCGAAATCACAGCGCTCCGTGAAATCCACGCTTTCGTCGGAATCCGCGCTGTCCTCGGAGTCCTCGCTCTCATCGAGGTCGGATCTGTCAACGAGATCGGGAGAGAGCGGGCGTGATAGCCGGAGCAGTCGAAGCAGCCGGAGCAGCCGAAGCAGCAGTAGCGTGGGCTCGTCAATCTCCAGTGTGAGAGGGAGTGACAGCAGACTGATCAACAAGAACGTCTACGTGTGATAAAACACGGACATGAATGAAGTCGAGATCCGCATGGGGAGTCAAAAGTATGCGAACTGCCAAAATAGTTCGCTCCACAATTTTCATGGAAACAAAATCCCACAATTTTTAGCTGTAAATTGGGTAAAACATGTAAAAATGTAACATTTTAACACAACCACATTGTCCAGACTGAATTCAACGTGTTTGATGGGGACACTTTTAAGTGGTTCACGTGCTTGTTAACCCACAGTAAACTTCGAGTTTAAAATATGTAGAGACGGATGTTTTTCGTGCCCTTTGTTATTCCCACGTGACCGGACCCCGGAAGTGGGATCTGTCATTAATTTCGTCATAGCTGTTTGCCAAAACCAGCCAATATAAGCAACATGTCTGTGGCCTAACCATGGGACTACCATTGGACGTATAGGTTCTCGCCATCAACCCATGCTAGTCATTTGATAAATTGACTTGATTGTATACAAGTTAAATACCCTTTTGAAATTTTGATTGTTTTCTTTGTTGGGTATTTTGGCATACTTTTCATTACTGCTGTATTTTATGTCTGTATATATGTCTTATCATGATTATCATTTGATGTAATTTTTGTATATTTTAAGTTGTGTTCAAGAAAATACGTGGAAAACATCAGAAGCTCTTCTAAGAGAGAGATTTGTTATTCTCTTATATCATCTATTTAAAAAAAAAAAACTTTATTAAAATGCTCTGCTCTGACAGCACCACAAAGAAGCGCAGGCTTTGGTTTTCTTATGGATCTATTTAAGCATTGCCTGCAGCTCGGGTTTGCATGACCCCCCAAACTTAACTGGGCCCCTTAAACATAGCCACCCATCCTCTCTGCCCCACCCCAGGTTGACAGCGCACCCCCCTTGGTGTCCTGTATTTTTACCCAACAGAGGGACACCCCTACCTGCATCCCACCTGAATTCCATATGCTCTGAACCTGACCCATTCATCATGTACCTGGATCAGCGGTGAAATGTGATTTCTCTTTCAGGTGTTCGTCCCTGTGTCGAACAGCGATAAGGATTATTATTTTGACTATTATTATCTTTTAATGTTATGTTATGATCTTTGAGTGTTTGGAATTGACTCTGTATGATACTGTTGTTAATATCGCCCAAATCTTGTTAATCTCATTCTTCAGTCTTGGGGAGTTGACGGTAAACAGAAGCCATGTTAAAAATCACAACAAAAAACCCAGACTTAGCCAATCACAGAAAACATCCTGGTCACCGGAGCCCAGCCCCACTGCCAGCTGGCCTAACAGGGCAAGGGGGACGCCTCTACACATTTAACACCTCCCCCCAAAACAACAGCAGAGGAAGAGAGGGGCATTAAGCACTGCAGTCTCCACTGATTCTGCCTTTGCATGCGGATTCAACTTTAGCCCATTACTTAGTGAGAGTGCTGGGAAAGGTGTGTGAGTGTGTGTGAGCGTGTGTGTATTAGTCATTCAGTCAGTGTGTATGTGTGTGCCCTGACAAGCTGCAAACCAAACGTCCCGCAGGTGATCTTTAATAAAAAAAAAAAAAACACACTTTCTCCTCAAGACATTTACCGGGAGGCGAGCCACAGGTCTCCACCCGCCCCACAGGCATGAAGAAAAGGGTTTTCCAGATCCTCGGGTTCCTGATTTCCACACTGGGCTGGCTCTTCGTGGCCTGCACCATGGCCATGGACTACTGGAGGGTCTCCCAGCTGCCGGGCCAGGGGGGTTCCTTCATCATCAAGGTGGCCTGGTACTGGTCCAACCTGTGGAAGGACTGCTTCATCGACTCCACGGCTGTGGTCAACTGCAGGGACTTCCCGGTGCTGTGGTCTGTGACAGGTACCTCCGCATTCTCATTCACACTGAGGGAATTAGCATTAGCATAGGCTGCTATCCAGGCTGACCTTAACAGATTGCATTTTTAATGTGAAATCCATTTACACGGATGAGTGATATTTATATAATATGGCTGTCTTCCCAATGATGATGATGATAACTATCACTGTTGTTGTTATTTTACAAAAATAGTCTTATAATATTTATCCTTTATTTATCCTGGAAAAGGCTCCACTGAGATTGTCAGCTCTCTTTCAAGGGTGAACCTATCCGAGAAAAGCAGCTTACAGAATACAAATACAAAAGCATGCACAAGACAAATGACAACACAGCCGAAAGGTGACATTAGAGCAAATCAACTCGTCGTAGATCTGTGTTGCAATATATTGGTATTAATATTGTGGTGCTAAGAGATGAGGGTGCTTATGAATGTGTAATGAATGTGTGGTTCTGTGTGGGGCAGTGTATGTCCAGGGGGTTAGGGGCCTGCTGATGGTGGGGCTAGGGCTGGGGTTTGTGGGGGCCATCCTGGCCTTCATCGGGATGGAGTGCACCTACATCGGGGGCAACGACAAGACCAACGACAAGGTTCTCCTCTCGGCCGCGGTGTTCCACATCGTGGGAGGTGAGTTGGGGGAGGAGGGGGTGTTGCGTGTTGGTCTCCAGAGTTCGATTTTACCCAAAATGCCATGGGTCTGGCCTGTGTTTGCTCTCTCAACACAGTCTCAGTGTCGACGAAACCTCTCGTTCATGCAGGCATCTCGGACATCGCCGGGTACTGCTTATACATAAACAGAATCGCCAGAAACTTCTTCAACCCCAACCTCGACCCCACGGCCCTGAGGTACGTCACTGATTCATTTGTCATGTTTTATCCAACTTAATATACATTTTTAAAATGGATACCATTCTGTTTTTTATTATGTAAAAAATAAAAATACTATATATAGTATTCATCTGCATAAGTAGATGGCACTACCGCTTCTTGTTGTGCCCTCAGGTAAGAGAGAAAATAATTTCCTCAAAGGTTCACCTAAAAAATGCTAAAAGAGAAAAAACGTTGGTTTTGATACAACATACAAACTAAAAAAAAAATGCAGGGGGCTCCCATGCTTGTTTAAGACCTGCTGCGGACCTTCAGGTGGCTCACAGAATAAAAACATTGCTGGAAATCCACGCTGCGGAGGCAGCAGTTGATCGAGTCTCTTGAGGGTCAAATCGGGGCATCAGCCCCATGGCTCTACAGCGCCCTCTGGCTGGCCAGACATCTGTAGGTTCCTGAATCAAACATACATTGACTTTATGTCGACAGTACAGACAATATGTGATTGGTGTAGTACTGCATCTGGTCTAGCTGTGGGTATAATAGCGATGTTTGCAGCTATGAGATTCAGAGTATGCTAGATGAATGGCTGCCCCTTCCAGACCCTGTGAAAGATGCTGGCTGTAGCGGGAGTAGAGTAGCAGCTCAATTTGGGTGGAAAAAGGGAGGTGGGAAAAAAAAAAAAAAACATTTAAGCCACTGGTAATATGTTGCTGGTGTACAAGTGTATTTTGTGTGTTCCTCTATGAATTTGTCATGCCGAAGAGTTCATAAAAAGAGGTTACTAGGTGGATGAGCTCTACAGTTTATCCTGTGGTGTTCTGTGCTGGGTTTCCAGGTATGACATAGGAACTCCACTCTTCCTCGGTCTGGTGGGCAGTTTCCTCATCTTGGTTGGAGCCGTCTTCTACACGGTCACTGTGATCAAAGTCCTCTGTCCAGAGCCGTGAGTTTCATATGACGATATAGATATCTACAGCGAACGACAATAAAAACAAGGCCAAAAGAATGCATACATTTCAGGTTAAAGTGAGAGGCACTCATTCTAAAATGCAGGCTACAGTAATGGAGTTGGCAAATTGATTTAAAAACAAAGTGATTTTTATGTTTGTTGAGACATTTGTTGAGAGAGTTTTAGATGGAAAATCTGACTAATAACGTTTATGTTTTCACAGCAAGGTGGTGTATGCTTCAAGATCATACGTCACCCCGCGAACCCGCAGCCGGACGCTGTACACTGGATACTACCAAACCTCCCGGCAGTCTCGAGCATCGCGGGAGTCACGGAGATCCACTCTGTCCTCCGAGTCCAAAAGTTCCGAATTTTCCAACATTTCCCAAATCACAGACGAGAAAATTTCTGACAGGGACGCGTTTGTGTAAACATTGCAATAGTTGTGACTTATTTAATTTTGGCATCTATGTAAATAGTTTGATTTATACAGTTATGTCATCAAACTAAATGAGAACAGTCCAGGAGGTTGGGATATGCGAAGAGACCAGCTTGGTGACTGGAGCTAGTGGGTGATAGATGAGTGGGTTATCATTCGACTGAATGGATGAATCTTTGAATTTCGTTCAAGATCTCAAAGAATCTCACTGTAGCTGTTGCCCTTTATTAGCCAGACTCTCCTCTGAATTCATTATTCAAAATGTTTAAATGTGTAATTTATGGAGTTTATTGTGTTTTTGTATATTTGCTTGTAAGTAAATGCAGATTTTAAACCCATTGTTGATTGCTCTTCCTATTTGTGTGGCCAATATTTATACTGTTATACTGTGTCGTTGAAATGGGTCTCCTTTTTGAATAAAGCATTTGTTTGAAATTTTTAGCAAACCTTGTGGCCATGTTATTTCACTGAACCTGACAATACACAAAATCATTCCCTTAACTTATATAAATCTTCATAAGAATGAATGAAAAATTTAATGAATGAACTAATGATGACATGAATGAATGGATTATGATGGGAGCTTATACAATGATTAAAAATTAGATTGAATAATTGTTCCATCATGTATAAGAAAACCCAAGATTGTGTAACATCTGTGTTAAGTTATTTGAAGTACAGTCTAGTAACCACCCATCTATCTTCTACTTGCGAAATTGTTGCATTCTACTTGCATCTGAAATAAAAGAGCAGAAGTCACTCAAGATAATGGTATTTTGACCATTGTGACAAGAGTTTGAGTCATTCAAATGTTGTGAAAATGCAATATCAATGTCCTGAGTTCTGACTGGACAACTCCAAGGTCTCTGAGAATACATTAATTCATTAATGTATTGAAAGGTAGAATGGCTGTGCCCTACCTGGGAATCAAACCTGCAGCCTCATAACTGAGCATTCACAGGACAAACTACACTGCCTTGGATATGGCTCTTTCCTTGAATTGCTTAAGAAAATCTCAAGCTGTATAAATAGATAAAGTGTAACACTGTATGTTTTCTAAGTCACTTTTCATGTGTGTCCTCTGAAAGCCTACAAATGAAAATGTAAATTTGTCCTCTGAGCCTGAAACACATTTCGTTTAGTTAGGTCAGTGTCTCCGGAGTGTTTTTTTTTTTTTTTTTTTATTCTTTTTAGGCATCTTGGTCATATCTGAGGCAGTGCTTTCCTTAGCATAGATCCATTTCATCATCAGCTGTCAGTCACCTCCGTCACCACCCACCATCACCTCTGTCACCATCCAGCGTCACCTCTGTCACCACCCACCATCACCTCTGTCACCATCCAGCGTCACCTCTGTCACCACCCTCAGCCTCTGTTGATGACCTCAGGGTTTACTCTTTAAACCTAACCCACCCCCAACCCCCTGCATGCTGCACTGAAAGCACATTCTGTTGACAAGCTGCTCTGTTGTTTTCGTTCCTCGAGCAGCGACCAGGAAATCTCAGTTTCAGTCTCGGTGCTGTGTCGTGAGACTGAAGGACCCTCAGGTCAAAAACAGCCAAAAACATCAAGGCCCATATTTGTAGTTCGACACTATCTCAGTGTGAGCGTTGATCTACAACTATGTTTCCCCTGAACATTCTTATCTTTTATTAGACAAAAGTTACAAACTGATACCAGAACCACTGAGACACCTACGGAGTACAGACCCTGTTGTTTCTGTGTCCTGCAGGTCTTTGAGTCCCACAACACAGAAGAGACACTGGAAATGAGATTTCCGGTTCCGTAACTGAACAGAACTGCATGCCTTTTCTACATGGACTGTGCCCAAACCGTCTCCATATTCACTATTTAGTGGATTTTTTTTGGAGTCAAGCTTAAGCCCTTGAACATGCGCTAGCTAATATAAAGAACAGACCGCCATTTCAGACACAGTCTGGGTGATATCTGCCTGTTGCTTTTCCTTAGGCTGCTTGCCTTATTAGTCAATTATTATTAAATTACATTATTAATAATAGTGTTATTATTATTACTATTATTATAATTTGCTGCTGGAAACTAGTGGCCTTCATGGATCCGTACCCTGTTTTTCTGGGAAAGGTTACACAACAGCACGAAGAAGAAGAGAAAAAACCGGTTCTGTGATGATGGTGGTACCTGGAAATGATATAAACAAATAGAACGGCTCATCGCCCAGATGACCTTCACAGGACGAACCTTCAGGGAGGGCAAAACGCGCAAGCTGTGCAAAATCTTTATCCTCGCAGATAAGGGTGCATAGGGGTACGGTGAAGCGCGAGGCAGAGTCAGGTTCCCACCGCGTGAGCGGAGCGCGAGAGGAACTTTGAGGGAGCTACGGGCGCGAGACTCTTCTGGACCAAACGCCGGCTCACTGTGCCTCTCCTCCAGCGGGACCTGCTCAAGGAGTGACCCCTCAAACATTTCCAACAGCCGGTTTATGTGTTGAGCATCCTCAGCCTGTTCGGTACATCGATAATTAGCTCACCACACCAAGCGACGAAGATGAAGTACCGGGAGGTGATAATGTACGTGGAGATCGGCTGTTTCGTGGTGTGCGTCTCCGGATGGATCTTGGTCTGCTCCACCATGCCCACTGAGTACTGGAATTACTCCACCGTTGACAGCATTGTCCTCACCACGTCCAACTACTTCTCTAACCTCTGGAAAGATTGCATTTCCGACTCCACGGGCGTATCTGATTGCAAAGAGTTCCCATCAATGTTGGCGCTCGAGCGTAAGTCAGGTCTCTTCATTTCCTGCTTCACAGAAAGCAAGAAGGGTTCATAATTAGAGGGCGATAACAGGTCTGTTGGTGTCCTTTGCTCTAAGTTACCCATGAGCTTCAAACTCTAAAAACAAGAGGATTTTTCCTTCATCTAATTTTTGAGGATAGGGCAGAGGGAGGGTTAATTTTAGGGGTTAATCTGATATTCTGTAAGGAAAAAAACACTTGTATTTTGTTGAAGTATCCTGTTTTGTGTTGTTGTTCCAAGGAGGTGTTTGAATTTTCCAAAAAAAAGTTTAAGAATGTATGTTAATTGAAACAATAACGATCAAAATTTGGTACATACATTTCCCAAATCATTGTCGACCACACATTACTCAAAATATCTCTGAAATTTGCAGATGGCAATATCAATAGGAACAATGCTCTTGCTTTTATATGTCCCTGCTTTATTTTTGTGTGAAATAAATGTGACTGTTTTGTATGTTGTCAGTGTATGAACACATTGTGTTTTCTTGATATGAGACATCAGATAGGAAAGCTCCTGTGACAAGTTCTTCCATGAGGATAAGGATGATGGGATATTTCATGATGTTTTCATCTTTCAATCTTATGACATTTTAATACTAAGCCACTTCCTCCAAGTAAACGTTTCAGTATTGTTTCTGTTCACCTCCCCTTTCTGGGCTGTAAATGGGTGGGAAAAGTGTAAAAAAAAGTTGAATTAACAGAAGATTAGCATTAGATTCCTATCAATAAATGCTACCTGTTGCAATTACTGAATGCTAACGTTAGCTTAAAGCTACATATCGCTGTCTGCGTTTGAGCTAATGTGGATTATCTGTTTTTGCTTGTGTGTGCATGTTTGTGCCCGTGTGCTTGTTTGTGTGTCTGTGCATATGCTATGTCTCTATGTTTGTGCTTGTCTATGTGTTTGTGTGTCTGTTTGCATGTGTGGCTTTGCTTGTATATATCTGCATGTCTTCATTTGTTTGTGCATGTGTGTGCCTGTGTTTTTTGTATGCCCGTGCATGCATGTGTCTGTGTTTTGGCATGTGTGTTTGCACGTGTGTGTATGTGCATATGCACATGTCTGTGTGTGCGTGCCGCATGTCGCACAGTGTACATCCACGTGTGCAGGGCCCTCATCATCATCGCTATCATCCTGGGATTCTTCGGCGCCATCCTGGCCCTCGTGGGAATGAAGTGCACTAAGATCGGAGGCACAGACGTTATCAACGCCAAAGTCACGTTCGCAGCGGGAATGAACTACCTGATTTCAGGTAACCTTTTGTCTCACACTGTATCGTTAATTTTCACAAGTTCAACTTGGTCAAGTCTGGCATGGTCTCTACACGGTACGAAGTTAACCATTACATCTTTCTGTAAATTTTTAATCGATTTGATCAGGGAATCCCAAACTTGCGCAAAAAACTGTAAATATGAATGTATCTGGGTGGATACTTGTTATGTCAAGGTATGTTATGTATCCTCATTGTGGGTGTCGAACCCAGGCCATACCAGTGCTGTGGCTGGCAGCTTTGCAAAGCATGTAATTGGTGGTGTTGCATCTCCATAGGTGAAAGATATATCTTTGTCTCATTGCTCACTAGTGACCCCTGCTGGTCAATCAGGTGCTTACACTGTCTGCACAAAGCTGTAAATGAAATGTCTTAGTCTGACTCATTTCTCTGCAACAGAAAAGACAGCTGGCATCACGTGTCAGAGGAGAGCCCATGCTTGCCTGTGCCCTGCTTAGTCGGCCATGAATGTTTTTAAATCCAAGTTTAGGGAAACGGTTGACGGGCATAACAAAGTTGCCTTTGTGATTTGACAGTCTTTCATTTCCTTTTTCTCCACCAGGCTTCTGTGCCATAATTGCATTCTCCTGGTATGGAAACAAGATAAGAGCCGAGTTTGTGGACCCAAATTTCAAGGCGCAGAAGTGAGTCAAATCAGCTCTAAATATAAAAAAATCCCTCCTCCCTGTAACCGCAGTCCGTCAGAACAGAAACCAGGAGCCTCTTAGCTAATTTAATCTCAGGGAGAATCACTGCTAAGAGAAGCAGCTCTGAGCAAAAACAGCACATGTAACCATGATAAACAAACACGCAAAGACCTTTCAGAAATCAAAATTCTATATGGACCTCAAACAGGGTGCACTTTCTATCTGTGCAGAAGATGTATGAGGGATAAAAGTTTGTGATTTAACTATTGTTTCGTTTTTTTTTTTTAAGATTTGAGATCGGAGCAGCAGTTTTTGTGGGCTGGGGCGGTTCTGCCCTGCTCATCGTGGGGGGGTTTGTCTACATTTACTTTAACGGGAAAGAAGCCTACGGCTCAAGGTATGACCTTTTCCTCGTTTCCTCCCAGCGCTCAGAAACCCACCTCCCCGACACAGACCTCCTTTCCTCACTCACCGTCTCCCTTCCTTCCCTCCCTCCCTCAGCTCAAAGGATGTGAAGAGGCCCGGCTCCAACCTCACGTATCGAACCCGTCGCACGTACATGCTGCCCCCACCGACAAAGGACGGCAGGGACAGCCGGAGGACCAGGACCAGCCTGGCCCCCAGCAGAGATCCGTACGCCCAAACGCCAAGATCACTCACCAGAGATCCTTACGCCACAACGCCTAAGTCCTTCAGCAGAGACCCATACGTTCAAACCCCAAAATCTCTCACCTACCTGCCGACTGGCAGAGATGCTTATGTCTAACTCATTAGATCCTTCTGTATATATTCCTAATGTGCCATATCTCTCAGTAGATATTCCTGTCTGTGCCCCATGTCTTTCATTGGAAATGCTATATTATTAAGGCACCATATCGCACAGTAGGTAGAATGTTAAAAGGCCCACATTCTTCAGTAAACATTCTTTATCCACCATGTCTTGTAGTAGATATTACTGTCTATACACAATATCCTTCACTAAATATGCTAGTATGATAGGAATACATTCTGAATAACAAAAGCAGCCAAGAACACTATTTATTTATTATGTAAGCATTATCTTAACTATCTTCTGACCAGACAGCCATGTTAGTTAATGTGAGAACACTAACCTTTATTCCACACATGATTGTTTACACCATATCAATCTCTGTTATGTGCTGGTTATCTGATTATCAGTGCAATGTAAAGGCATTTAATCTACCGTAAAAAATGAAATGTGAAAACTTTTATAAATTGTTGAGTAGTTTTCCATTATTGCAATCAAATGACTTGGGGTTGCATTTTTCTGTACTTAATCCTTGTCTGATTGTTAAATGCACTATTTACTAATTCCAGCAGAGGGCAGTAATTGTCAGGAAAATGTGTAGATAAGTAGAGTATCCTCTGAATGTTGCTCAGTTGTGCATTTTAAATTAATATTAGGTATTGTATAAATATGTTATTGGTTTTTAAAATAAAACATTTTACAAAGGATCATTTTCACATGAGAGTTGACATTACATTTTAAACTGTGAATACTTGTGTTTGGTAGTTTGCTATAAATGGAAAAAATTTGAATCATTCACTTCTGAGACAGTCAATGCCAGTGAATACCGAGACAGTAACCTGTTTTCTAATTACATTCATGTGTTGTTTAAATTTAAGATCAAAACTGAGGTAAATTATAATTAGCATTTTTATGAGCAAAAAATAGTCAAGAACAATCATCTAATTTCTTAGAAACACCTTTATTGTGTAAATATTAATCTACCTGCACATATGAATATCTTTGTATACATATAAAATGTTTTTTTGTTTTTTCAACTGCTTTAGAAAACTAATCATACAAATATATGACTTTTGTAAACATACACTTTCTGGCAAAAAAAAGACCAAAATCCATTTGAACATAATTGCATAACAACAAAAAGAAAACGTATAACATAAATATGGCATCCAGGTAAAACACCATTCTGATGTTTATAATCCATTAAGTGGATTTTTGTGACTGCTCTCTCTCTTAAGACAGTCATAGCCTGGCACTGAAATACAGAAGCTACATTTGTACGTTTCCAATGGTTAAACTTACAGTGAATGACGTTCAAATGTCAAGCTCCGTCAGGTACTTTTAAGACCTCAAAAAATTATTGGACACTAAAATTGAGCACAAGTTCAAGTGACTTTCTACACAATGTATGTTTCAGTTTACAATTCATGTGTTCATATATCCGTTATGAACATGGTGATACTTTAGGTATGGTTATTCATCCCTTTACACTAGTCCATATAATCACATCAGAAGACGACAATAAAACACAGAACAGGATCTGAATGGGTGACCTTACGTTGTTCAAATAAGCAGGGAAAATTCAGTCACTCTCTGCTTCATAGCAAACCTGCAGTAAAAATATCTACCACCGGGGGCACCAATCATATAATGGCAGACAGGGTTACCATGGTCACCATCCAATTGCATGCCACTGCCGCTAGTGCATCTTCCCAGCTTATGGTTTTTTTTTTTTTTTTAATGGAAATGGAAATATTTCACACAAACATGAACGTAAAACAACATACAAAACTACACAAAGACAAGCAGATATGCTTCTGGAGCAACGAGCCGTGTTAGGGCTCTTCCGTAAGACCTGAAATAAGAGGTGTGCAGAGGTGTGCAGAAGGCCAGAGAAGGTACAGAGGATGGCATTAAACCTGAGGAGGAAGAAAGGAGCAATCGCCATGGTTTCCTTATGACTCCAGCTGGAGCTGGTGCATAGAAAAATGTTTTTTCCCCCTCTCTTTCCAAGGGAGACCTGTAAATGCTTGTATTTCGCACTGCTGTGTCTACATCACCCTTAGGCTGTAGGGCCCACAGCCTCAGCGGCTGTAAACAGTGGGCATAGCTGCTGTGAAGCCCCATTATTCCTGTCCCGTCTCACTGTGTTCCACTCAAATTTAACCAGAACGTGTTTAATCATCAGGGTTACGGTTTTCTACAAATCCTCAGGAAACACGTATTTTCCAGACCTGAACCTGTCTCACCTGGGGGAGGTAGACCCTGATGAGTGGTGTGCACACACACAAGCCTGTGCACACAGTGATGGATGAGAGCCTGAGAAAGTGTTCAACAACGGACAAATAACAGCGACCCCAGAGACAATCAGGGCCTGACAATAATTATTTCCTGATGAGTCGGGAAAAACCACATCCCTGATTCTGTCACAGAGGGAATTACATAACCTGCCCTCATTCTACAACACCAGCGGCAGCTAGGATAGGCATTAACGTAAAGCCTACAGTACACTGTTCCAAGGGTGCATTTTTATTGGTAAAGCTCATCATTGGTACAAAGATACTATAAATGCACAGATCTATAGGTGCGTGGGTGTATTAGATTTCATCTGAGTCGCTCCAGTCACTGACTGTCACCAAACTGCTTTTCAGTGTGTCCCCTTTTTGCACACCTGGAGACACAGAGAAACACAGACATTCAAACCACTGGACTCAGTCTTCATACTGTGCCAAGTTATGACAAACTAAAATATCAGAAACAAAACAAATAATAGCCAGCATTAGTTTCCAGTAATTCCTGGTAATCGTGAATAAATCTACCACAAACCCTGTATCAGACATTACATCACAAAACTGGAAATACTACAAAACTCTGCTCCATTTGTGGTCGCGCACAAACATCATTCCTGTATCTACATTCGGCCTGTGCCTTCGCCAGACGAGAGCACTAACCTTCCTGTCCCTTCCCCGTGGACGTTCCCCACACGCTGGTGTTCGACGAATCAAAGCTCTTCTTCAGCGGGACCGCCACGTCCTGCTTGGGCGCCGACGGCTTGTCCTCCAGAGAGGAGATATCCCAGTCATCATCGTCATCCTCGTCTATTTCTGTGTACTGATAAAAAGATGAGGAAAAAAAAAAGTTTTAGGATACTTAATGAAACCGAGCGCTGCTTGGCATACATGAGGACAGGCCATTCACCCTATCTAGGATCTCCATGCAGCGACAATATGATATTAATATTAATATTTCAACACAGCAGGAACACCCAGGGAGCAAATCAGCACCTTCATCTCAGGTGCACCTGTGACCGCCTCACACAGGTGCGAACATGCCCCTCACCTTTCACACCTGACAGCTGAAACACAGCCGTTTAATGACTGTGTGCAAACACAAACAGCTAAAAAAATCCCCATGACGGCAGAGACGTTAAACACTGTGCAATGGATGTGCACTACCTGAGGGAGGGTTGGGCATTTTGACTACTTGAGGACTCCATTTGTTTAATGGGAAGCAAATGGTAACTAATCAGAAAACTAATGTTCAGCACTGTATCCACATATTTAAGCTGTTTTCAAACCAATTCCAAAATTACCATTTAAAAGGGATTCTCTTATTTTAAACGGCTATATAAACTGTAATTATGCACAGCTTTCAACTATGTGGTTTTCCAAGCAATTTTTGGTGGTTTTCAATTACAAATTGAGTACCAGTACAAACTCCAGCAACGGTATCGGTTTTACCTGATCATGCAGGCCTTTAATTAGGAACAAAACTTTCCCCATAAACAGCCAAACACGAAACCAGAAAGCTTAATAGCGGAGTGCTGGGGTGAGGCTGCAATAAGGCCGGGGATTGGTCGAGCCCGTTCCTAATCTATACGGTGGGGGGGCTGCGTGGAGCAACCTCTCATGCTGGGGGTGTGAAACGCTGACAGATGGCCCCCCCTGTGAAACCTGCGCAGGATAAACAGAACGCCGGAGCAGCATGTCTCCATCTTGGGGCTGATATGGGCATGTGGGCCCTGAGTTAGCTCAGCCTGGGTGGGCGGGGGGGCAGGGAGTTCACACAGGTAAACACTCGGTCTGCGTTCACACAGGTAAACGCTCGGTCTGAGTTCACATAGGTAAACGCTCGGTCTGTGCTTTCACCGCATTTCCCATGTACGTCGGGTGCCTGTAAGCCTGAGAGGGTTACAGCAACCTCAGGTTTAATTTAATATCATACAAACTAGTGGACAGGACAGGGCTGTAGGTTTTACACATTTGGCAGACTGACTGGGCAGAACTGCTCCAGAGTTTCATATTTATACACGGGCAAGCAAATCAGGAAACACAAAAGTTATTAAAAAAAAATCAAAATAGAGAGAATGAGAGTGAAAGACAGAATGGGGAGAGAAAGAGGGAGAGAAAGAGAGAGAGAGAGAGAGAGAGAGAGAGAGAGAGAGAGAGACAGAGAGAGAAACTGAGCGAGAAAGACAGAGACAGACACAGCGCAAGAGGGAGCAAGAGAGGGAGAGAGACAGACAGACAGACAGACAGAGAGACAGACAGACAGAGAAAGAGAGAGAGAGACACACAGTGCAACAGGGAGAGGGAAAGAGTGAGAGAGAAAGAGAGAGAGAAAGAAAGAGGGAGAGAGCGAGGGAGAGGGAGACAGAAAGAATGAGAGAGAGAGCAAGGGAGAGAGAAAGAGGGAGAGAGTGAGAAAGAGAGAGCAAGGGAGACACAGCTCATCTTACAGGATGATGACATGGAAAGTTCCAGCAGCCCGCACCGTATTTTTGTTTTGTTTTGGTCTCCCTTCGTTCCCCGTACTGCCGATTCACTGTGTTTAGCAACCAGGACACACTGTTCACCACCAAAACAAAAAGGCTGATTCATGGAGTAGCGTGTCTTTTTACGTAAGTGGGATGGGTGTTCTGTTCTATTGCCGTGACTGAGAACCAGCTGCAGGGAGCTGAACTTTCTCCCCTTACCCCAGGGGGTCATGTGCTCAGCTCCCAGCCAGGCCATTCATAAGCTAGACACTTGGCACAGAGAGGTGCATTGTGGGTAACAGCCCTGAGACACCATGCCATCCCATCCAGCAGCAGCAGCAGCACAACAACAAGGCGCTTCACATCACAGGAAGCCCGGATAAGCCCCATCCCCAAGGGCCACCTACGCACAGAAACTACCAGAAACAAGAGCCCGCCAACAAAACACAATCTGCCCAGCTTTTGGAGGTGAGTTTTGCCAATAAACCAAATGATACACCAATCTTCACAAGCAAATCCACACACAGGAAACTGAGTACTAAATTCTCAATGTCTTTGATCTTACAGCTGAGGACACTGGACCAATCAGACGAGGACCCTTGAGGTTTTTTTGGTTCAAGCCTCAGTCCAGCCACAACAAGATCACCGCGCTATTGAGCCCCTGAGCAAGGCCCTTAACCCCACACTGCTCCTAGGTTGGACTGGCCCTTGGCTAGCATAATCAACCGTGAGTCGCTTTGGATAAAAGCGTCAGCTAAATGACTGTAATGTAAACTACATTACCCAGTCACCCTACCATAATGTAAACTACATTACCCAGTCACCCTACCATAATGTAAAATACATTACCCAGTCACCCTACCATAATGTAAACTACATTACCCAGTCACCCTACCATAATGTAAACTACATTACCCAGTCACCCTATCAGAAACAAAGCCTCTGGAGCAGACACAACAGGAAATCGGCTTTTTCCTAAAAACCACTTGGATTTCTAACCAACAAATGGCACACCTGTGGACCCCGCCCCCCTCTCCTCCTCACCTTGAGCTCCTGCACGGCCTCCTTCACCGCGTTGCTCACCGTCTCCTTCTTCTTCTCTGGCAGCAGAGCTACGCCCCCTGCAGGCCGGCGCGGGTTGCGGTCCGACAGCTGCCTCTCCAGGCTCCTGCTCAGGTCCTTCACCAGGTTACCTTTGATAAAGGACAGATATGGACAGGTAACATTCCCAACAAAACAATCTGAAAAATTCATTGGATTTTCAGAAGCACCCATGCTATCTATATAATTTTTTTTACCTCTCTTTCCATTTTATTTGGAAAAAACCTAAATATGTTCAACCTTACCAAGTCAGCAAGTTGTTGTGGTTTTCTTTCAGCAGGCATTTTATTTCCGCCTTAGAAATGCTGTGTGCAGCCTTCAGACAGCCCATATGAATGCACCACACAAACCATCGCAAAGAAACTGCTTAGCTGCAGCTCCTCAGCAAACAGACAGGTACACTCACCCTGCGGTGCCTTTCCCACGATGCCGTTCTGCCCTGTGTATCGCTGCAGCTGTCGTGGGTCGATCTCGTCCAAGTCGCTCCCCTCCGTCCAATCGCTGTCGCTCTCCCCTGTCCCCGCCGTTACCGTTGCCGTGGCAGCAGTACGGGTCACGCTGATCACGCCCCCGTTTGAGATCGTGGATTTCTGGCCCCTGGGGGCCCCAGACGGCATCTGAGAGGGACGCTCCTCCTCCTCCTCCTCTTCTTCTTCCTCAGACTCCTCGTCCGAGCTAAACTCTGCAGCCCTGGGGAAACAACGCTGCCCTTTAGCCACAGCCCTCCTTTCAGATCCTTCACCTTCGCCCTCCTCATCCTCCCTGATCACCATTACAAAACACGATAACTACAGCAGCAATCACTCTGGGCTAAGGGGTAAAGCTGAGGGACAAAACCCAGATCACCATGACTGACTGCAGCGAAGCTCAGCTATTGCACACCTGGCAGCGGACCCACACTACATCTACAACCCATCTAGGGTTGGGCAGTTCACTGAGTTGCATAACCGATGACTCTAAGTGGGAAGAAAGCATTGTTAGTTGACTGATCTGGGAGGAAGAGAGTCACCTTCCTCCCATCTCACCGGTATGGAACAGCGACTTAGAGACTCACTCTCACACTCCACCATTCAGAAGCACTCCTACAGCTTACACTTTAAACATTCGGTCGCATTTCATGGGCTAATTAGGGCTGTGCTATTTCAGGAAGAAGCTAATGTCCACAGGAGGCAGTGCAGAGATACTGGTCTTGGATAACCCAGAGGTTGCAGGTTCGACTCTACTTTGTCCCATGGAGGACCCTCTAGCACCATACTTCGCCTGAACGTCTTTACTGAAAGACCAGCGCAGGTTGGAGGGGTCCCTGGGGGTTGGAGGGTTACCTGGGGGTGGAGGCTTTGGGCAGGGTGCTGTTCTTACTCCGAGGGGCGGGCTGCGGGGGCTGCTGGGAGCCCGGTCGGGAAACCACCTGGGTCACCCTTGAGGGGAGGCTGCCGGACCTGCTGCGCGTCTGAGCCGCTTCTGAGAGTGCTTCAGAGTGAAGAAGGAAGAAACAACAAAACAGAACGTTTACTCCTCACCTGCCCATGGAAGTCAGGCACAACACTGAACCAGTTAGAGAATACGCGGTGGAAGCAGACACAGATTATACAGAGTTCAGCTGTGATAACCGGCAAAGGATAAGCGTCACATTCAAAAATATGTTATTCCAAAATTGTTCTGTTAATTACAAAATACACAAAATTTAATGTGTGCTTCAGTCAATGCAACAAGACATGGAATAACAGAGTGCAAAACAGCACAGTACAGTACAACTTCCATGTTTAGGACTAGAAAAAATAGCGTATTTTTTGTTAAATTACTGTAACAAATTGTAACACAACCATTTCTAAATGGTTATGAATCCCGCTTTGTCATTTTAAACTCTCAATTACTTACAGTGACCATTCTCAGCTATAAATTTTTTTTTGCACTTCCTATTTACTGAAGCATTTCTATGGAAGGTCCAATCTCAATACAGCTGTTTGCAGAACTCTGTATAAGCCACGACTTCGGGTGGAAGGGAGGGTGGCGGCTCCTCTCTATTCGGAGGGGGGCCAGCGTTCATGGGGCGCTGACCCTGCTGGGGGGCGGGTTGGAGGTACCGTCGGGGGAGTATCTGGGCCTGCCTGGGGGTTCTGAGGCAAAGCCGCTGTCGGTCTCTCTCTCTCGCTCCCGGGCCCGCGCGGTCAGGCTGTGCGACAGGTCCTCCCGGATGCGCCGGTAATCGGGGAACTGCTTGGCCCTTCGCTCCCTCTCCCAGCGCACTTTGGCCAGGACGCTGGTGTGCTCCTCTTTCGACAGCCTGTTCACCCCCTGCGCGGAAACGAGATAAAAAAGACTGAAAACACCATTGCTGAAACTTCACAAAAATTACATTTCATTCATCTTTTTCACAAAAAACTTAAGGTAAGGTAAATCTTAACTGCTGACAGAAGAATATTTAGAAGGGATCCTACTTCCTGGTTCTGGAAGGTGAGTGGATTTTGCCATCGCTCAGCACTAAACTGAACAAACTAAGACACTTTCTTTCATCTAATCTGGTGGCGGAATTCAAGGTGGAAATAAAAACCTGCAGACTTTGTGGCCCTCAAGAACCAGGATTAAGGAAAAATGTATTTAAGTTTACATTTTAAGTAACCGCTTTTTTTTTTTTTCCTGTAAGTACCATACAGACTTACCTCCTTGATACCGAAGGACTCGAGCTTCTCCACGAGAGTCTGTTCCAAGGCCTGGCGTAGCTCCCTCTTCAGAATCGGGTCTCTCTTTAAAGTGCTTATTGGGGTCTGCTTTTTCACCTCAGGCTTCTTTTCTGAAACGCTGGAGTCTGCAGATATAACGGCTGAATCAGTACAGACTCTCTCAGGAACTCGGTGTAAATACTCACAGCCTAAAGCCTGCACTCAAAGGAGAAGGCAGACGCCAAGTGTGACTGGAATGGGAGTGATAGGCTAAATCCTTTTCCCTACACTTGAAGGCTAATTACCTCAATAAGACTTAGAAAACACAGTCTATACTGTGAATGTAAAAAGCAAATGGAGATGCAGAGCTGCCATTAGATTTAAGATCCAAGGACTCCAGAGCAGGTACTGTCTTCTAGTTATATGAATAGTTTGTTACCTACATTCAATGGATATAACTTTGACACCGAATGTATCCTTATCCAGGGGCTAAAATAACCCACTGAGGCAAATCTGGGCTTAAGTACCTTGCTTAAGGGTACAGCTGCAGTGCCCCTGCCCAGGGTTCAAACTAGCAACCTCTAGGTGTTGCGAGCCTTAGCCTGTACGCTGCACTGCCGCCCCAGAGTCACACTGTACACACAGACTGAGACAGTCATGCAGACAGCATGCAAACCCTCAGGCCCTGTTACCTTTCTCCTCCTCTGACAGCTCCGTTATAGGGTCCAGCTTACGGACTGACATAGGCTGCTCTATTTGGACTGCACACAACAGGTCAGACAAACGGAAACTGGGGTTAGGGTGGGAGGGGCCAAGCACAGTGCGCACAACACGGCCCACGTTAACTAGGTTTTTAATGGCCCAAATTTAAAAAAAAAAAAAAAAAACGCATGCAACTTTACAGAATGTATGTGACTGTGCAGTAACTCTGAAAGGTGCATAAACACAGGTGCTAAAAGGTGCAGGACCCCTTACTGAAGGTTCCTCTTAATTAGCTACAGTTTACACCTGAGCCACATTAGCAGATATGTTTTGGCCGCTAGCAATTACAACAGACATGCATGAGCAAGTGAAGATGCAATGATGGTTTTGTTTTTCCATGTTTTGTTGTCAAATAAACCAGCTGTTAGTTGATTCAGGATTGATAACTTGTCAACCCCACGCTCCTAATTCCTTTTTTTTTTTTTTAAAACATTTTTCTTAATGGGAAACCACAAACCCCTCTGCCTACTGACTATAGTAGTTAGATGGACGTAACTCACCATGGACCTGTGGCTTTGGCTTTGGCTCTGCGGCTGTGATGATAACTGTAACAAAAGAGAGGAAAACTGCTCACAGCATGTAGCTTTTGGGTTACTTACAGTATGCAGCTGTGAACATCTAGTTGTGAACCTGTCTGGTGTGTAGGAAAGATGCATACTGGTGAGGTAAATCAATCAGACGCACCTGTGGGCTCGGCGACCCTGACTGGCGGATTTAAGGAGAGTTGCCTCATCTGCCAGAGAAAAAACAAAAACATTTCAGTATTGTTTTCATTACTTTCAGTGACATATCACCTCCAAAGAGCTTTATTTCAACCACAGTTTAAACACACTGCAGAATACTGCTAAAAAAAACACTGTGTGTCCCATTTGTGTGACTTAAGCTTGAGTAAGAAAAAAACGTGAATGTATTGTTTCAGTCTCAAAAATATCAACAGTTTGTGTGTATGAAAACCATATTTGTATTACTGAATGGGCAAGCACTCTCGTAATCACATTCAGACGTCTTCATTCATCCAGCAAAAGGCCATGAGGAGAGCAGAATGATTGCAGAGTTCATGCAGACTTTGCACTGAGCTGAACACACTTCATTAGTCCCCGGAGGCAAAGCTCATGATTAGTGGGAGCTGCTCGCTGCCTGGTGTAGGTCGTGTTTGAAACAGCCCCCCCTTACCCCCACCCCCGAGGCCCTGGAAGTCCCGTGTTCTCCCACACGCATGCTGGGCGAGGGGCGGGGCCTGTAGCGCTATCAGTGCAGCCGCGCGACGCGGGCAGGCTGCCGCGCCTCATACAGGATTTCCTGAACAAGGCCTTTCCCGTCGCTGCGGAAACGCTGACCTGCTCCCTCTGCGAGGCGATCAGCTCCCTCTGCTCCTGCAGCTTCCAGCTCAGCTCCTCCACGCGCCTCCTGCTGGCCTCCTGCTCCTCCGTCGCGCCCCGCAGCTGGCGCAGGTCCTCCTGCAGCTGCAGAGCAGCGGGGGCAGAGTGAGGCTTCACGAAACCCAGCATGGGTGGGCCTTACATGTCCACAACAACATTGTTAAAAAAATAAAAATACCTTGCGACACCATTTAAGAGTGCAACACATGGAAGTTCAAGTTCAATGTTTCATTGTTCTGTGTCACATGGCTTATTTAAAACAACATGTGACCATTACTTGTCAATTGTAATGTAATAATTTACATTTTTTTCCAGTTTCCTTAAAAGCTGTTAAAGACATGGCTGTCAGCCAATAACTTTGTTTTTCTACTAAGACAAATGTTCACTATTCTTGAACAGGGTTCTTAGATTCTTGAATCACGGAAAACAACCAGCTTTGAAAAGTGGCCACTGACTGCAACGATGTCACAATGATCATATCGTTAACTACTTTTCTCCTTTTTGCAATCATATCTGTGATCATACATTTCAGCTAATTTTACTGATAAGCTCATGAAGGATGCTGAAGGTTGCTGAAGGCTGCATCCCTTCAGCATCAGGACCACTCCATTACGATGAAACCTAGCTGTGACTCTGCGTTTGTTTACACAGTTAATTAGCTAATTGGCCCGGGGTAATTGATGGCCAGAGAAACCTGCATACACACAGGCCCCCTGGGGACAGTTTCTCCCCCCCGATGTACACACGGTGTCTAAATGAGGCCCCTGACGCTTACCTGCCTGTACTTTGTCACACAGGTATTTCGTTGTGCTTACCTGACTCCGTTCCCTTTCGTGCTCCTCCTGTGTTTTCTGCAACCGTGACGTCCACTTCTCGTCCTGCGGAACGAACGCAGAACAGCGTTTGAGTGCTTCGGATCGGGCCACCCGCGAGAGGTGGGTCCCTTGCCTGTGATTGGACGGCGGCTCGGCTGACGCACCTGTTTCTTGAGCAGCTGCTGGAGCTTGCGCAGGTCGTCCCTGTGCCGCTCCTCCGTGCTGGCCTGGAGCTGCTCCTCCTGCAGGGACCGCATCTTCCGATGGCTCTGCTCCAGCTCGGACAGGTGCTGCCGAAATGCAGGGGAGCACAGCAAGCATGAGACAAAACAAGGACATTAAGGCCCCTTCCGAAATCGCATACTACGCCCCGTATAGTAGGCAAAAATCAGTACACAGAGTAAGTAGTGTGTCCGAAATCTCAAACCGGCTGAGTATGTGAGCAGTATGCAAGCGTTACCCGGATGGCTTATTGCTTCCGGCAAAATTCTGCAGTGTGCAAGGACTTCACATTGCGCTATCCCACAAGGCCATTGGGTGGATAGATACTGGGTGGACAGAAATTCAGTGGGCACTGATTAGTCTCGAAAGTCCAAGCCTCTCTGGATAAGCACGCCTGCTTAATGCCTGATTGTACATTTTTTCTGACCAACAGCACTCTGTCCTGGTGGCACTCGGCACTCACAGTGACTTGCGTTTTGTACTGCTGCAGCTCGGCCTTCAGGTCCTTGGCCTCCCTCAGAAACATCTCCCTCATGTCCTCCATCTGCCGGCCCAGCCGCTCCCGCTCTTCCTCCTTCCAGCGCTCCAGGTGCTTCAGCACCTCCTCCTCCTTGGACCGCTGCTCCTGATCCTGGGTCAGCACGGACATCGGTACAGACAGGTTAGTGTTAGTCAGATGTGATCTCCGGGTGCTGACCCCAGATCAGGAGAATTTTGTCATGAGTTGGGATATGGTAAGACGTTGTGACAGCGTGATGCAGTGAGATGTGGCTAACATGCACATTGATATAATGGGGGTGTAACATGTTATAACACTTACCTGAAATGCCATTTAATACAGACAGATATATCTAACCTGCACTGTGATATAATGAGGTGTAATATGGTGTACCGGGTACCCATGTGATAGTGTGATGCAGTGAGACGTAGCTAGCGTGCGCTGTGATATAATGAGGTGTAATATGGTGTATCGGGTACCTGAGATGCCTTCACCATGTGGGCCTGCTGCTGCACCTCCAACTGCGACCGGGTCAAACTGAGCTGCTCCTTCAGCTTGTTGATCTCGTCCTGCAGCTTCACTGCCTGGACCTTCCTCTGCTTCTCTGACATCAACCCTGGAGACAGAGCAACGCCGGCCATTTCACTGCACTGCACTGCACTACACCTGCAGCATTAGCGCATGTACCACGACTGTCATTAAACCTAAACACACATACACACACCCTTTTCACTGTGCAGCTAGCTAAAGACACTGCACAACTACAGTATTTAAAATATTGGGAAATATGCTGTCCGATACTAAGAGGACATTTATGTAGGATTACTATTCCAAATCAAAGCGATCACTGCAACCACTATCACATATTCATGTAACACACTGTAATGTATTCATGTGAGTTCTCACATAAGTAATGCAGAGCAGATAAGTCTACTGAAATAACAGTAAAATATGACTATAGTAAAGAAAATAAATAGTAAAATGTTTTGAACTCACGGACGTCATACTCCTCAGGGTGACGACGCTGCATGTGGCTTTGCAGGTAGGATGAGTTCATGAAAGCTTTATCACAGCACTGGCACTGAAACACACAGCACAGCCATTTAAACCAGCACACTCTATAAGACATTACATGTTACCTTTCACACACACACCCCCTTTTCAAACAACACCTCCTTTTCACAGACCAGCTATTCGTTGGTTCTTCTGTCAACTATCTGATTTAGTGTAATTTTGATGATGTTCCAAGGTTTTTAATACTGTCAATTGTGATTTGTCTCTGTTTAATACTAATCTTTTTGCATCGGTGATAATCAAGAGCTTGCAATACATATGGTTTTAATTATGTCTACATACCATATTGACCAGTCATCTCTTAACTTCAGTTCATAGCACTATGGGTCTACCCATGATGATTGTGTTTGCTTTCCTTGTTTACATTTTATCAAAATATGTTTAAACAAAAAACAATATGCATTAGGCCAAATTTTGCTTTGACAGATGAAAGTATACTTAGTCTAACTGTGGTTTCACATAGTGAGGACAGAGCTGTGTTGTTTTTACCTATAAAATATGATATAAAAGTACAAAGGGTAACATGATCTACAGCTGAAGCTCCTCAGTCAATCTTAGCTCTTCTCAGTCCGCTCCATCAGCTGCGGGAGACAGCGCTGCCGGTTTCTAGGGAAACGCGCTTGCTGATTTTGCGTCAGAGCACGCAGGCTCAATCGATGTGACACGGCAGCTAATGCATACTGGTGCAGCAGATCACACGGCGAATTTCCCCCCGCCACCGCCGCCTGTTTTCCGCCGTTCATTCAAATTTAATACCGCTGCCACCGATACCTTGTCGCACGGCGCGCCTGCAGGGCTCGTTGCGTATATGACTCCTCGGAAAACGGGTTTCAGAGCAGCCGAGGCGCCAGACAAGGCATCTCTTCTCGGCTTCAATTGCATTTCGATGCGGCAATTGTCTGAAATAACTTCGCATCGGAGAAACTTTTCCAGATCTAAATGAAAATTATCTGTGAAATTCGATTACTGGTTCAGGGAATGAGGGAATCCTCACTTGATAAGTGGCGGAGGGGGAATCACTCAAAAACAATGGGCCTATTCACTTCAGATGGCAGATTTTCTACAGCTGTTCGGTACGATAAAACAGCTTGGCGCTCATTTCTGTTCACAATAAGGTAGAAGTAAGCGAGCTACGAGCTATAAGGGGCTACATTGCCCATCTGTTTTTTTCTGTAATGTACAGGCCGCTGTCCTTTTCGTGTTCACACTACAGCTGTCATTTCCCCCGGCTGTGTGTAAAATGAGTAAGCGAACATCGAGGCGCACACCTTTAGCAACGTAAGCTTCCTTGGTCTTGGCTGTCTGACTTTCTATTAATTATTGAGCTGCTCTGGGCAAATGTCATCGGAGGGCCTCTAGGTTTAGCCACGCCGTCGAGCCCTCACCTAGCAACCCTGCTCAGTCACGGGCACCCAGGTGTTACCCTGGCAACGGCTAGCTCCGGTCACCAGTCCCTGCAAAGCACTGGCGGAAGATAAACATCCGTCCAGCTTCACAACACGTCTATTTCAGGATCATGCGGTGCAGCCACAGATTGTAAGGATACTATTTTTAACTGCTTTTATGGCAGACTTTGGGCAGCGACTTCTATTTTTTATGCAATTCTCCCTTTTTATGTGACATTTGTGTAGTAATGTGTACTATATTCAATTGTAATTTGAATTTCAATTGGAAAATTGTAACATGAGTGTTAAATGTAAGACGTTTCACTGCTGTTTTTCACCAGTTCTCTCTGCAAAAAATATCTCCTGCTTACAAACTGAGGTTCAATAAAACATGGAACTAATAAAGTAATATAGGGAGCACTGGCGAGGGTGGTGTAAACAAAACACTCCAGCGTAAGATTACAGGCCTGAAATAAGCAGGATTTTCTGACATCTTGAGTCACCGCTCTGCTGGCCCATTGTTAAGGGATTAAGTAAGTCTTTTTCACCAGCCGGCACCATCTGCTACTCAGCAAATCCTGTTTATTACGTCCTCGAATAAGTCAGATAATGACGTGCTGGTGACCATCGGTAAGAGAGGAAGGGGGCCTTGGGTTCTGCTCTGCAGTGGATATGGAGCAGCCTCCATTTCCTGATTTGTGTCTCCTCGCCATGCTCTGTCTAAGAGGCTGGGAGGCGACACCTGTACGCCTCTTCTTCCCCCTTCCCAACACGAGAACAAACGGCTTCGCGAACAAAGACAGAGCCCCTCTCACCAGCACACAGCCAGAACAATGGCCCGAGGAGAGGGACCCACAATTGGGGGTATGGGGGGGAGATTGGGGGGGCAGGGGGTGTGAAACAAAACAAATGGTAATACACTCTGCCTGCCATCAGCCTCTACATTGCTTTACACCCATGTGTCTGTGGCAGACGGTCTTACCCAGAGCAACTCACAAAAAAATGAGCAGCATTCAACTGGGTCAATAATGGCACAGGAGAAGGCTGATTAACGCTCTTGGTGCTCGTTAACGCCATCACACAAATTGCTGGAGATGCATTCTCGCCGAACAGCAAGGCGAAATGCATTAGAACAACAACAAGAGCTGCAGCGGTTCAGCAAAGGAGAAAAACAAAACGCATTCTGAGCCCATACAGGGTCAACCACAAAGTGCTAAGCAACACATGTGCCCTCACAGGTCATGCTAGCGATCCATGCAGCGGCAGAACTACGAATATTTCTAGGGGTGTCCTGTTGAAGCCAGTAACAGCACAAGCCGTTTCTTTTTACCTTGTGGTAGCCGCCCATGCCGGCGTTGATCATGGACTGCTGGGAGACGATGATCTTCTTCCTCTGTTTTAGCTCCTCCTTGAGGTTCTTGGTGTCCTCCGCCTGCTTCTGCAGCTGCCTGTGGAGCTGCTCCTTCTCCAGGGCGGCGGCCTGCAGCTTCTCCTCGGCGGCCTGCAGGCTCTGGGTCAGGAAGTCCTGGGAGTGCAGCAGGTACTCGATGGTGAGCTGGGCCAGGCGGAAGAGCTTGAGCAGCACGGGGTCCACGGGGTTCTGGCAGTAGGGGCAGTGCTCGTGCTCCACGCTGCAGAAGGTCACCCCCATCACGTGCTCCTGCAGCGTCTGGAAGTCCAGCTCGCTGGCCACGCGGTCCACGTCCACCGCGCTGATGCGCCGCCAGTCCACGCTCTCGCGCCGCGGCCGGAACTTGAACACGGTCAAGGCGGGGGCCGCGCCTGACATGGCGGAGGGTCCGGAGGGTCCGCTGCCGCTAGAGGAACGGTGGCTCTGGGGGGAATTCAACAACGACGGTATCCCTGCCGACGACTGCCCCCCAGGGTGGTCGGACTGATAAGGGTAATACACGTTGTTGTGAAATGGCTGAAAAGAGAAGACATCCTGGTAAAGAAAAAAATCCAACCCCGGAGAATGGCTCTCTGTGGTTCAAACAAACAAATACGTTACAGCTGATGATATTCTCCTTCTTTCATCAAACTGTGTCTTAAATCTGAGGGAATGCAAACAGTCAGCCTCAAAAGAAAACGTACCGACAAAAAAAAAAAAAAAACACACGAGGCTAAGGGAGGAAAAGGCACAAATCGGAGAAGCACAGGAAACGGCGGAATGCGCGTGGGTCGGCAAATTAGACAATGGTCCAGGAAAAAAAACAACAAAAGACGAAAAAGGTGGACGCACAATGAATACTGAATTTTCTGTCACGGACGGCTCGCATTTTTTCCTGCAGATGTTGCGTTTTTTTGTGCTTACCATCTCCCTCGCATCGCCGCCTTTGACGGAGGAGAGTGCGGTTGTTCCTCCGGTGCCTCCCCCTCGGCTCTGCGCTGTGACACCGATCAATGCGTCCTCCCAGTCTCCATGGAAACCGATCTGCGCCCCAGTTAAGAACTCAACACCGCGGCACAGGGTACTGCTCTATAAAACAACACAGGTATATAAGGTAGAAAATTAACATTAAAGTCTGCGATATAGCTAATGGTCAGTGGTGTCAACCTGTTGAAGCAACCTTTGAAAACGACTGCCTCGATATTGATATCATATGACGATTTGAATATTCTAATTTAACACATAAAGTGTCATGTTGACATGGAAAATCTCTACAAACTAATGTAATTGTTCAAAGGAAGTCATGGATGACACGGATACATTTTCTTTTTGCGCACTAATAAATGAAGTTGCATGATAGGTAATGTTACAACATTTTACTTAGTAACACCTTGAAACATTAACGTTTGATGGCTAACATCCAGTCACTAATTACCTACCATGCTGACAGAAATTGTGAGAGATTACCAAACTAGTTCAACACAAAACGCCAAAGGCTGGCAAATCAAAAATATGAGACCCAAAGAAAAACCATTTCCACAACTTGTTGCCCCGCTAACCTGCATCCTTATTTACTCTTAGCGACCTTAACTTGGCCCATGTCAAATTGGATACATACATGATATGGCTGGGTTAAATAGAAAAATATTAAAAAGTGGCCCCTTTCCACTAATGTCATCAAGCACAGTTAGCTAGCGTAGCGCTAGCTAGTTACATTACAGCCATATGCTCCGAAGTGGCCTCACACATTACCGTTCCTCTTCAAACACAGCCCAGTCAAGTTGGGACAGGCTCCCTGGATTTGAACAATGGAAAAGCGCATTCCAAGGAACACATTTCAGGGAACGTGTTCGTTTCTTGTTTAGGACTATCTTAATGGAAATAATACACACTGCAAGTAATTGCATAAATCCTACAAGCTGGTAGTAGTTATACGCTGACATTCCAAAAATTACCTTGCTAATTAGCTAACGTTACTTTTGCTAACTTGTTAGCAGTTGCGCTGCAAAGTAACGGAATGGACATTGCTAGCTAGATTTTAGTTAGCTAGATAGCTAACAAGACAGAGAGTTTGCTTGTTGCAAAAATACAACTCAGTACACCGAAAAAAGTTTGTTAACTGTAGTTTGAAAAGTTTCAGATCTTACCTAAGACTGGTAGATAGTGCAGTTTTTGAAACACGCTGTTGATTTTATATAAAAACAAAAGAGGGTTTTGATCGGAAAACCGTTCCAAAGTGTTCTTGATGCGGTTGGCGGTGACGTCGTTAGCTGCAGCGCATTCCTAAACCTTCTCATCACAGCCTCCGTCTCCTGTAGGGGTGCGGGAGGGGGAAGGGAATTCAAGCTGTGGAAGGCCACAGATTTTGGGGGCCGGATGGGGGAAGGCGTAAGGGAAACCCTAAACGCGAAACGAGTTTTTGGAAGTATAATACTCTCAATCTGAGCTAAAAATCAGCATTGAGGCATGGAACGGGGCATATATCTCTAGAAAAGTTCACAACTATCCAGTAAGCCTGCACAGCTTGTTCGATGTAACAGTAACCCTTTTCTTCTAGTTTTTTTTAGTTCTTTCTAGTATTTTTTTATTCCTCAACACCGACTGAGGTCTGAAAATCTTAGTAAAGATATTGAGCAAGAGGTAGAGAAATGCAATTACCACAACGAGTTTTTTCTGAAAATGATGAAAAACAAACTGTCGATGATAACTTGCAAAACAGCCTTGTATGTCACCAGACACCACCGGTAGACCACACAGGCAGGAGTTCATGGAGACCGCCTACATGTCTATGCCCGCATGCAAAGCGATGAGTACTTCTCTTGCTTTCGTGCACCCTTGGAAAATGTACCAGCTAATGTTAACCTTAGCTAAAACATAATTACACTGGTATTCTAAGGCAAGAGACATGTCAGTTATACTCACCCCATACTGTTTACCTATAACAGGGAAATATGGTGTGCTATTTTTATTGTTTACGTTTCTGTTGATATATAAATGTAGTGTGTCATAAATTGCGTGTTTTAGGCATGATAATTGTTTGTTGCTTTCTTTATCTCCCATAGCTTACTACACACCCAAAAATAATTACTGTGATTTTCCCACAACTTATTGCAAAACAAATATTTACATTCTTTCTGAAATATCGGACTCCGTGAGAATAATCTTAATTTGTTTCAATTTCCTAAAATAAATATTTGAATCAATATTGCCTGTAGAAGTGTATGTTAGACAGCAAACAACTATTCAAGGTTTTTTAGATTAGTACTTTGTTTCTTGGAACAGAAACAGAAATGGTTGCTTCACTGTTTTTAGTGCCGAGGGTCCCGACACTGAAAAGCGTAAATAGCCACCATCTGATATGTGATACCTTAATGACTTTAGGACGCAGACTTCAATCCTGGCATTTAATCAATGATGCTCGTTTTTAACTCTTTGGCGCCATCAAAAGGTTAATATCAATAGTGCATTCTAACTTCTCAACAGAAAAATGCCTCGCCTGTCTCCGCCTGCCCGCCATTCATATGCCAGTTTACCCTGCGTATTAGTATGCCAAACGAATGTTGTGTCGACCTAATTGTATTTCCTAAATCGAATTTGAAGGTGAATCCAGTTTGCCCTTGTTTCATCACGGTGGAATAATTTATCATGCTGTTTTAGGCCTATTGATTATCATATATTACTGTTGACATAATTATTTAATTAGCTTTTGGAGCCATTGTCTAGTCTGGTTTCTTTCATGAATAAAATTAAAATCAAACAATAACTGTAATGACAGGGTCAAATGGCCTGCCTTGTTTTTGTTCATATAGCTGTGGAATGTCATTATTCAGTGTTCCTGAATTCTGATGTCCTTGCTGTAGACGGTGTTCATCAATATAGTCGTCTGCTTTAATTTTTCTAAAATCTCTTATGTGATACATCTCAAGTATCATTTCATATTTTGCCCTCATAATTTTGCAGTGTCAGTGCAGCTGGCCCATGACTTCATGACAATTCAGTAGTTACTTAATGTCTAATATTGGTCAATAGTTTGTACAATAATCTGAATTTATACATTTGTTGTGTAATTCTATATATAGGGGCTAAAATAATCCAACGTATTTAGGTTTTTTTTTTTTTTGGCTAGCACCTGAACACTGAGTTTGGTGATGGTGCTGCAAGTCAGGATAACGGCCACAAGGAGTCGCTCCTGTACAGATGAAAAACTGGGGGAAAAAATGAAAAAGAGTTAATGCACTCTGACCATCGAGAATTTGCACATGTACAGACCACAAAATTTAAAACAACGTGGGTACTGTAAAACAATGTGATACTGATATGAATTTGAAACATACTGTAGGAAACCACACTTGTCTTATTTTCTGTGAACACTACTAGTTCACATGTGGAAATGGACAAGGTAAAAAGCAAGGAAGGGGTACTCTGTGGTACATTATATCAGCTGTTCTCAACTGCTCTAGTCTCAGGCCCCACATTTTTCTTTGGTCATTAAATTGTGACCCAAACTTTTACGATTTGGAACCACTCAAATTTATTGCACGCCAATATTGCACGAGTAGGATACACAATGCCTTCATACACTGTTAATAAAAACCCATTATAAACAAATAGAAATGAAAGTCAGTAGAATATACATAGTAAGTAAAAGTAATCTACAAAGTAGAACGATTTTTTTTAACCACACACTCCGCAATCAAAATGGTCCTGCGACCCACTTTTGGGTCACAACCCACCAGCTGAGAACGACAGCACTACATATTCTATTATATGTAAAAAAAAAAAAAAAACATTTAGATAGGGGCTGAAAACCAAGTCTCCAATAAATACAGAACTGTAAAAGACATTCTCGTTGATGAGAAAGGGCGTTTGGGCCTCTTGCCAAGCGGGTATCTGGCCTGACTTATCAGGGCCTGTCTGGGGGTGAAGATGCTCAACCAGCAATCCCTAGCAGTGGAATCAGGTCTATGAGTCCCACCCACCCAGCCAGCCAATCAGACGCACTCACTTTATTTTATCCCCCCCACCTCCTCTGACCCTCGACCCCCCACACAGCCCTGAGAGGGCTCGGTTAGGTTCAGAAAAGAGAAAGACGAGCGTATGCACATGTGGTAATTATGTACAGGTGCCAGGTTTAAAAAAAGTCACGCAGGTGTAGTCGGAAAAGATGATGGTAACCGTGTACTCTAGCCAGGGAATGACTTTAGGCCTGTTCTCTGTGCTGGCCAGTACGCTATACACTGAAACTGATTAATAACTCTGTTGTTATGCGTATGGATTTTCATTTAGCAGACTCTTATCCAGAGCAACTCAGGCAGTTTCTACACTTTATCCATCTATCCACTAAAATTAATGTATCTTTAAATTAGGATCAAAATGGTGGAGGCATACATTGCCTTTCTGGTGATATAATAGGTGTAAACAATAATCCACATTATACATGCATGAAAATGAATTTTTCATGCACAAAAATACTGCTCCTTCAAAACCCTCCCTGCTATAGTTATGAACCCCTCAGAGTGTGGGGCAGGGATTTTCTGGTGCTGGTGTGGGGTATGAGGGAGGCAGCAGGCCCTGGTTCTCCCGGTGCCCCCTCTGATAGCAGGCCATCGTGCTCACGCCACAGCCGACTGAGGGGTAACGAGACCCAGCGTCAGTGCGTTACTCATCTCGCTCTCACAGCAGGGGGTTAACTCACCTGCCATGCCTCATTCTTTAAACTCACACATCTGTGTACACACACAGACAGACACCCACACGCAAACACTAGCACAAATACACAAATGCACCCACATGTCCACACTTTCCCACGCAAATCTTCCCTCCCCAAACACAATCACACAAATTAACCCTCACACTCACATAGGCCACAAATGCATTCATATACATACTGCACTTTCTTTTGTGAGCATTAACGTTAACGTTAAACTTTGAAGACAGAAGGATCTATTTTCACAGCCAAACTTTTGGCAAAGCTATCAAAAAATAATGTGTTATACATAATATTTGGCATATAATTTATTTGCAAACCCAGATTTGTGTGACATCTGTGTCCGGGCAAGGTTAATTTAATTTCATTCATCATTCAGCATTTTCAATATTTCAGCCGCAGTCAATTTAATTAGCAATTACTGAAACAATTACACAATATTTTGACTGAAACCATGAGTTTAGACCATGAAAAATAAGGTGCAGGGATGTCATATGACCACCAGGGGGACCTCTAGGTGGCACAGAGCAGTGTACACTGCCTGAACAGCGCTGCCCTTGCAGTCTGGCTGTGTAATGACTGAATGGGACTGAATGGATGAGAAACCCATTGCTTATCATTGGTCATTGCATTTAAACGCATGCATCTCATCTGGAGTTAATCAGAGCTCTGTTTTATCAGTATAAAACTGGAAAATGTCAAAAAATATGGTATTATTTTGAAAAGATGGAAACTCAGATCTGTATTAAACCTGTACAGATTAATTCACTGCATATTTTGCTCTGTATAGAGCAAAGTTCACTACATAGCTTTGGAATGTAACTTCTGCAGTCACAAAACTGTCAAAACACAAAATGACACTTTGTAGTTTTTAAATAAATACAATTTTAGCAAGTACTCAAGGCAATAAACTCTAGTTTGATTGCAGTGCCATGAAAGTGAACCATTAAAACACAGCCCTTACAAGTAATTGCATATATATGTAGTGTAGTGGCTGAGGTACATGACTGGGACCCCTGAGATTGGTGGTTCCAGCCACAGCAGGAACACCACTGCTGTTGGGCCCTTGAGCAAGGCCCCTAACTCCACATTGCTCCCAGGGGAAATTGGCCCTTGGTTAGCCTAATCAACTGTAACTTGCTTTGGATAAAAGCATCCGCTAAATGACTGTAATGCATATCAAGACAAGAACAATAGCACTGAACTCGGAGAATGGACAAAGTCAATTCTGGTCATCATTTTGCACAAAAGATCCACAAAGCAAGAATGAGCATAATAAGCGGAGGCACATGCGAAAATAGTGTGATGCAGAGGAAAAATCATGCAGAGTTTATTATATGATTGGAATAAAGGAGCAAGGCCAGCATGAAGCCCGTGATTTGGCCCAAAGCGTATCTGCAGGCAGAGCTGGTGACATTCCTGACACTGAATTATGGATGTCCGCTGAAAAGCATCATGGGTAATTATTTATTCTCACCTAATTATCAGCAATACAATGTGGCCAGTCAGGCAAGCAGCTCATTTATCTGAGAAACCTGAAAATAACTTGTTACTGTATTTTTTTTTATGTCATGGGTTATTTATCCATTCACACCTTTGTAATTGGGATGAATGTCACGTGGCTAGGTGTGTGTGTGTGTGTGTGTGTGTGTGTGTGTGTGTGTGTGTGTGTGTGTGTGTGTGTGTGTGAGGATCCTTCCTTCCTTTGTGTCTCCTGTTTTTGTTCCTGATTAGACCCCTGGGGGATCGTAACACAGCTGCTGCAAATGAATGTAAGTGATGGGAGCAGAACACACAAGAACAGAGCAGGTTTTCATATTCCAACAGCTTTGAATTATAGGGGTATATCTGCACGTTTGAGATATTGAGCTTTAGAACATTCAAACCCAATTGTATTACACTATGAGTACACGATATATTTATTTATTTCTTTATTTATTCTGTTACATGCAGAAAAGACACCTTGAGGAGAATTCCCATGCAAAGTACAGTACTCAGGTTTGACAAAAATGTAAGACAGACACTTACATTACTAAACTCCTGATTTATTGACGTCTGTAGGGGTGGCAGTGTTGTATAACGTGTCTGTAAGCCAGAGGCTGCAGGTTTGATTCCCAAGTGGGGCAGTGCTGTTTCACCCTTGAGTGGGGTACTTAACCTGTATTGCTTGGGTAAACATCCAGCTGTGTAAACCACATTTAAGACAGAAAAATGTAGCTGTGTAAGCCGATGTGAATAAATGGGCGCGTTCCAAATTTAATCTCCTTGTTTCCTCCACTTGTCTCCTCATTTCCTCCATTCCCTGGAAACTGATCTATGTTTCCTCCCTCCCTCCACTATCCCAAAAAGGTAGCAGATGAGATTTTGCAACCTCCACTCGCCTCCTTGTCTCCTCCAAGATGGCTTCCGAGTGGATGCTGGGGGAATCATGCTTCACTGTCCTGACCTCACCTGGTCCTCATCACTTCATCCTGCTCCTAATCCTGATCACCTGATCCAGGTGATTGAGGACTGAAAAGGTGCTGTACACTGGAGCTCCAGGGGTGTAGGTGTGAACATAGGAAATGGGACAGATCCCACCCAGTGTTGCTAGCTGATGATTTACCTGGATTACTTCAGTCAGAGGGAGTGGCCATTCCACTCGCCAAAATCTACACCTGTGGTGCAGGCAATTATTGGGCTCTTTGCACACATTATAAATAATATTTATTGTTGTCATGTTATTTGTTCTTATTGTGTTCCCCGGGCAGATAAACACAGCTGCTGCATATGAATACATTATTGTGACGCGTTTATTATGAAAAATGTGCTTAGCCACATCCCTCCACAGAATTATACTCTGTGTTAAACGTGTTAATCAGGTCACCCAGTTAACCATCCCATTACCAGCACCCCACCCGCAATGCAGCATGGGAAACATCACCAGGTAAGACTTTCAGGCCTCCAACCAGATGGAAGGTATACCCCCCACATTTCATCCTGTGAGCAAAAGCAGACCCACAGATGCAAGTGATGGAACCCCCATGGTAAAGTGATATGAGGAGTCTGCCTTTATTTTTACACTGCCTCATCGTGGTGCCTCGGCCCCCAGTCGCACAGTGGGGAGCCTGCCCAGGTGGATTCGGAACGTTACCTGGGTGACGGAGGTATGGCCAGGGACTGGCTCTCACTGTGGAGGCTCATTAGGACCCCGCTGTCAGCACTCTCTTTGACAAACACGAGCCTGGCCGATTCAGACAGAGCACCCGCTGTGAAGAGTCGCTGTTTGGGCTTTCAGTCACACACAGGAGCCGGGCACGTGGCAGGTATCTGCCCACACTGACTCACATCTACATTTTAGCGCCATCCATGCCTCCTAAGCCAGCTCCATGGAGCAATTCACATTTACTTTCAGTACCAATTCCCGCCTGCTTTCTCCCTCTCACAAAATAACAACTTAGAGCTCCAAAAGTACGTGGGGACTGGATGACTCTGGTATCAAATGAGAGAACACACATTAGGGGATTAAGAACGGAATCAGTCAAACGCTCTTTTCTCATTTCAAGATCTTATGGACTATGCAGAAAAAACAGGGATCATTATGGTTTGTTTAGTTTGGCCATACTTCAGTGAGATGCTGAGAAAGGAACCTTGAAACGTCCCCCATAGTGATTAATCAAGATGTCAGCAACAGCTGAAGGAGACTCTAAACTTTTTGAAGAAAGCACCCAAATGTTAAAGAGAGTTTCCACAAAAACTAGCTCCAACTGGCTTCTGGACTTTTCCGGACTTCTAACAACATGTTTCTCAGTTGGGACGATCTGGAGGAGGCAGCAGGGGCGTATACCATCAGTGGAGTCTGCTCCAGCGGCTGTGTTTTTCAGCCAGCAGGGGGCACTCTTTACTTGGACCAGTTGGACTACAATGCTCTGGATGCACCAATGGGAGTCCTTTGATCCAGGTGATGATGGCTTTCCGATTATACATTAAACCAAGGACTCCCTGCCGTTAAAAAAAAGCCAGGGCAGTGCGACGGTCCAGTGGTTAGCACTATACGTTTAGCACAACCAGAAGGCCCATGGTTTTATTCCCACCACAGCTGAGCCCTCTCTGAGTGGAGCTTGCACATTCTCCCTGTATTCACATACTCCAGGTTCCTCCCCCAGTCCAAAGACATGCAGGTTGGCTGGACTGGACTCACCCAGTGCATGCTGGGATATGCTCCAGCCTATCTGTGATTCTAGATTGGATGAAGCTGATACAGATAACAGATAGATAGAAAGATATCCCATAGTGCCTATCCAAATTAAAAGGACATTAACCTTGATGTTAAGGTCAAATGACAAACTTCGGTCTGTCCATCTGGCTATTTAATCTCGCCCCTTTAGTGGACTGGCTGCACCAGGGATCCTCAGTCCTGATCCAGGACAGCCATGACCGGTTTTTGTTTTCACCCACTTTTTATTTTGCATTGCCCTATTAAAAAGTGATCCTCGCTCTTGGTCTTGGATGGTTGCAAACTTTGCTAGTTTTTATTGTTACTCAATGCTTAAAAGATTAAATTGAAGCAATTGATTATGCAGTTCACTGATGTTTTTTGTTTTTTGGACCTGGACTTGCTGTTGACATTTTTCAGCGTTTTGATGCTGTAAAGTTTCAAGCAATATGGCAACTTCAATCATTATGCTTTCCATCTACAGAGATGGTCTTTTGCATTAGTGGAAATAAATGATATGAGCAGAGAATGCCTCATTAAATAATAGAAAAGGGTAACACAGGCGTTGAAACATGAACAAAAAAACACATATATATACCGTTACAGACAGGAAGTTCTTTCTAACAGATGGCTCACGTTGAGACATGTTCCCTGATTGTGGGTGGTGACTACTGACAGATTTCTCTGGGGACGTTTCCAGAAACATCCGTGAGTCTATTTAAAATAGATCCCTCCCCCCCCCAGAGGCATAAGCCCCCGCACTGCCTGTCGGCACGGCAACATATGAGGCTAAGGCAGAACGCGAAGCGGAAGTGGATTCTGATTTCTGTTCTGGAAGATGGAGAGCCTTTGAGTTGCCCAGCTTCCGCACTACCCTGGCAGTGTCAATACTTTACTTTGATAAGGTGTTTTTTTTTTTTTAAGCAAACTTCTTGTGCTATTGCAACTCTTGCTACAAGCCAAATTATAAAGTTAAAAGTAAGCTAACGTTGGCAGAAGCTCCACATTACACAAGTGAGGCAACGACTGGCTCAGCCTAACTGGGGTACTTAGTATTTTAGGAGTTGGTTAAACTCAATTTCAACACTCTCTACTCAGGCTATTTCACAGGGAGGGGCATTGAGGTATATTCACTTTAAACACTATTCACCTTATATACAACTCACAGTCCCTGTGTGCTGCAGACTGCAAACTCACCTACTCAACCCGGGTTAAAGGACTGCTACTGTCGGCCATTTCACCGCTAAATATATATCATCACTGTCCTTTACATAGACTTTTGGATGAGAGTGTTGGCTTTAATGACTAAATGCAAATGTAAGATAATCTGGAGAGCGACCGTTTCATCTTGATCTTGTTCCCTTGATTGGTCAAAGGAAACAGATGGATCTCTTTTTAAAAAGCCAAAACTTGAAATGTTCAGGGGGGGGGGGCTTGATGAAGTCTCTCTATTCCCATGCATAATTCCATTATCTTCAGCTGAGTGTTCAGTGAGCTCAGCTTTCCTGGCTGTAGATTAGACTCAAACTCCCAGTCTCTCTCTCTCTCTCCTTAATGTGTCATGCATCTTTTTCCCCCCACAATCCCCCTTTCTCATCTCTATTCTACCTCTGTCCTGTCTCACTCCTCCTCTTTGTGGTACTATATGATAATAAATGGACAGCTCCTCTGATTTTTTTTTTGTTCAACAAAACCTCACTCCTCTAACATTAGATAAAAGACCAAACGCTGTTCATGTTATAATGCAAGCCCATGGATGAGTGTCTGCAAGATGTAGTCAGACTTATGTCATCTTGTTGAAAGTGTATTATTATACTGGACTTATTACTAGGAGGCTGCAGGTTCAATTCTCAGGTGGAGCACAGTTGTTATACCTCAAAATGCTCATGTACCAGGCTGTGCAAAATCATTACTGTTGATGGTACAAGGCATTGTAAGATCAGAAACTTACTGAACACTACTGAATATTAACATATGAATGCATATATGAATCCTCTCTTGTCATTGATGCAGAGAGGAAATCAACTGAGTAGGCTATCTTGTAGAGCCTCCACAATCTTTGGCACAGGCCCGCCGGCCACAGACATTGGAGCCCCAAATCCACAGTTCCCCACACCTATACATCACAAACTTCTGCACCTGCTAACCTTCCTCACAAGGCATAACTGCCTACCTCTTATGTTACTGCTGCTATCTTTTTCAAAAATATTCCTCAATAGTGCAATTCTAAAGTATCTTCACAATATATTTACAGTATACTGCAGTATTACATATGGTTACAAGGGTAACCATAAACCCACAGTGTGCAAAAGTGCTTCATAAAAATCCATCGACTGTCTACCAAAGAAAAAAAGAGAACGGGAACTCCTAAAATCACCAATTAATAAAGCAGCGATCAAAACCTGCCTCTCTTTCAGCTCCAAAACAAACAAACAAAAACAACCGGAATACAAATGCAATTGTGCATGCACAATAGCGATATCAAACTCACTGAACGATAATTATGCCTCACTTAATCACGCTCTTTGTTTGCATTGAGCTCGGCTGTTACAGGGAATGGGTCTGTAATTAGTTACAGTTTGTCTCCTTTTGGTTGGACTTCAGATGGACCTCAGCCGATGATTTTCTGTAACAGGAACATAACGACGGAGCCACTTTGGGCTGCAGCGCAACGTGGAATCAGTGTGTGCAGAATGGTCCGTTGTCTCCAGCGTTCCCTCCTACTCCAGTCTCTTAATTATGTTCTTGTACGTGCGTTTTTCATATCTCGGGTGAAACCAGCTAATTTTGACATATGCTAATTTTCTTTGTGCTACAGATGTTGGCGGCGGTGTTGCCATAGTGATTTGGCAGTGCTTCCCTTTGTCTCCGACAGTCAGAGAGATGTGTAAACTAACTTTATCACTTGGCATCCACTCCTTTCGAAGGCACAGATTGTGCTGTATCAATCCTCTAAAAAAAAAAAAAAAAAAATGAAATAAAACAAACAGGGAGAATCACCACACAGAATAACCAAGAACAACCATTCCACAGTAATTTTTTGGAAGCTTCTGGGAACCGAAACCTGGAGGGGAACAGCACGTAACCCGGTCACAATTTAAAAATGGGTTTTTCCTCATCTTTCCCCAAAGATTAGCTGGTTCCAGAAACCAAACAATCTGTCAAAAGCAAATAAAAAAGAAGATCCATGATGTATGCAAATCAGTTTTCATTCTGAAAGTACTGTAAGTTCACTGCATGATCAGCTTTACAAAAAGCCCTGAGGAAAAAGAAATACAATTTCCTCAACTCCTCTGTCTGCTCACTATCTTGTTCTCTCCTGCTGAGAGTGTTTTTTTTTGTGAATGTGAGAGTTAAGTGTGTTTGCAGGACAGATATTGCTTTGCTAGAACCTTCCAGACTCCCAAAAAAGACCAACACAGAAACTGTGGTGTTGAAGATGTTTTTTATTGTTTAGGTGCCAAACAAAACTGTGTCACCATTCAATTAGGGCAGGGAGAGTAAATGTCCACATAAAAAAATATAAAATCAACGATGGAAATGGTAACAAGGTCGGCCTTTCTCCGCCCTCTGCGTCTCAACGCATGAAGCTTGTTATTCATGACCCAAAGTCCGTTTCAAACTCACCTCTTCCCATCGGCCAAAAGAAACTGTCCACAGTGGCCTTTGTGTTTTTTCTCTTTTTTTTTTTTTTTTTTTTTGCTGTTAACTAGCCATGCATACAGTCGACAATTCCACTCGAGCGTCATCTAAAGAGCTCACAGCTTTCCATACAAAATATTTACACACATCTGCAGCTGGGGTTTCACCTCGTTGCTGTCACATTGTCATCATTATGGTAACTATCTTTACGCTTAATTTGAATAATATACTGTACACACACAAGAGTGAAACCTGGATGGGATTTGTGGATGTTTTCCCCCTTACACAGACAACCATTCGAGCAGCCGTTGCCAACTGCTGTCTGTTTATCAGCCAATCAGAACGCGTGAAAAGGAAAACAAAAGCCTGCTGGGGGGGGGTTCTGGAATCTTCCGCGATGAAGTCGGGTGATTTCTGAAAACACTGACCAAGCGGCAGCTTCTGTGCAACCGGGACTGAAACGCTGCTGTCAGGATCAAAGACCCGTCACTGTCAGACTGAGAAAAATGCAACGGTCACGAGTATACAGGCTGTGTCGGAGGAACCTACAGCAGGACCATTCAGCTTTGTGTGCTGCTTCTTAACACAAGGGCTTTCAGAAAGGAAAAAAAAAAAAAAAAAAAAAGACAAGAAACTAATTTCTTTCATTTCCGTCTGCTGATTTCGTTCATCTGAAAAGATAAAAAACTAAAAGGAACATGGAGGACTGTTCCTCCTCTCTTTGGTTCCTCCAGAGAGGAGGGGCTCAGTGAACAGGCTTCTCCTTTCCCTGCTAAACACAATAAATCAGTCAATCGCATGTCAGCGTTTAACATGCATTGGTTCAGGGTATGCTCTCATTGGTCAGGGTGTGCCCCAATCAGCTGCGGTTTTGTGTTTGGCTCAAAGTGGCTAACAGAACAAAAACAGGGGCACAGTAAAACAAAATGCACCAATAAAATATATATAGAACAATTTAAGAGAATTTAAGTGACTCAAACCAAGAGAGACATTACCAAAAAAAAAAAAATCAGTAATCTGGAAACGGCCCGAGAGTTGGTGGACCCAGAACTGCATGTGTGAAGGTGTGAAAACAGGGCACACAGAGCAAGTGTACCCCGATCCACCCACTGGTATTTCACTGCATTACTCTCTTTCACTTTTACACATATTACCAATATTAAAAGTAATCACTGCTTATAAGTGGTTATAATGCATCATAGAGGAACAACCCATTAAGCAACTGCCATTTTTTTGTTTCTCATTCTCTTTTTTGTCGTTTCTTTTTGCTTGCTTACATTTTCTCTCGTGACTCCCCCATGGTGGGGTTCCTCCCCCCTCTCCCCTCTCCCCTCTTGCCACCAAGACCACGCCCCCTTGGGCGGGGCTATTGTATATTGCAGGAGGAACAGCAGGGGTCGTCCTTGTCCGGCTGGGCAGCGTAGTCCATCTGCCGCACGATCTCGGAGAACAGTTCGTCCACCATGGTCTTGCTCTTGGCAGAGGTCTCCATGAAGGGGCAGCCCCACTCCTCAGCCAGCGCCTGCCCCTCCCCCGAGGACACCTCCCGCTCGCTCTCCAGGTCCACCTTGTTCCCCACCAGGATCACCGGAACCTTCTCGTACCTGGCAAGGACACACATACACACACCCCCATCAGGAATGATGCACTTAAATACACTGTATACCAGACGCAACAACATTAATTTGATCAACCTGTATATACACCCCCTTTCCCACTGTAGAGCTGGAACCAGGCTGGCTCATTATAGCCCCTTTCCCACTGTAGAGCTGGAACCAGGCTGGCTCACTATACCCCCTTTCCCACTGTAGAGCTGGAACCAGGCTGGCTCATTATACCCCCTTTCCCACTGTAGAGCTGGAACCAGGCTGGCTCATTCTACCCCCTTTCCCACTGTAGAGCTGGAACCAGGCTGGCTTATTATACCCCCTTTCCCACTGTAGAGCTGGAACCAGGCTGGTTCATTATACCCCCTTTCCCACTGTAGAGCTGGAACCAGGCTGGCTCATGTGAATCTATGGAAATAGGGGCCACAGTCTTAAGCCTAGCAAGGTGAGGCCAAGTTCCCATGACAATCAGAGGCATCACAGACGACAGAACGGGAGCCCAGACGACGACAGCAAAGCGGAGAAGAGGAGAGAGGGGCGGTCACCGTGGCATTAGCCTGATTAAGGTCAGGATGACTCACCTGAGAGGCCGGCTTTGGCGAGTCACCTCCAGATGTAGGCAGATTAAAACACAGTTCTGCCGAGAGGTCTTAGAGGGGGCCGCAGATAGCAAAACCAATCAGCGCAGATGCTGGACGTTTTTCAAGCACTTATCCGGCTGCATTAATCCAGTAACACTGAACACAACAACCAGGCTAGATCTGTGTATGGGGTACAGCATGTCTGGGCTGTATAGCTATACACCCCATTTTGAATTGAGTGATTAAAAATTCACACCCTCCGTTGGCCATTAGATTTGATTTGCTGGAGTACCTCCATTTCAATAAAGATAACTCAGAATGAATAATTTGCTATGAAGTTGATTTATATATGATTGATAACACAAATGCTGGTTTTAACCAGCCCTTCATGGAAATAAACATGTTTGACAGCAACATGAGGCATTTTCTGAGGTGCCCCTAGGGGGCGCTAACCCTCACTTCTACATTACAACGCCTTTTTTCTTCAGTAATGAAATATTTATGCCGATAAATTATTAAATGACATCAAAAAGAAAAATGGACATCTCTGAACTCGCTGGGGCACAATAAACACACACTAACCCGTGCTATCACCCGACATCAAGCGGAGAGGAGAGGCAACTGGAAGAAACGACCGTGCCGAAACCGAAGCTGGGCAGGGAAGATTCTCTGGAGAGGGTCAAGAGGCAGATTAAACAGACGAGTAAACTCGGCTCTGTTAAAACCCAAACTTGGCTTTGATGTGTTCTGACAATGTCTCAGTGAACTCTGATCCCTGCCGCCCCCTTCTCCTTTCCCAGGGAAAACCAGTGGGATTAAAGAGGTGCATTGCTCATGTCTGGAACTGCAGATAGCGGTCTAGACTCCAGCAGATACGAGATAGGAAGCGTTTGTCTGGATTCCGCTGTGCAGCTGGACTTTGCCCTTCACCCTTACATATCAGAACACAGATGATAATTGTGAGTTTTGTTATTGTTGAACTTATTTCTCCAAAAGAACACTTGAGAGGACTCATGAAATATGTACTTAATTTCAGAACTGGCTGTGAGTGTGCTAGCAGTGAGCATACTATTTGCGACCTAATTTAGCTTTTTTATTATTGCCGTTGCTGTTACTTATGGTTTTCCTTTTATTGTAGCTTCAGCAGGTCATCCACAGGGTTTAGTCTATGCTAGCCCTTCTGGCACTTGGGACTTTTACCGTACTCTAGCACTTAGACACTCTTTTCTTCAGCATAATGCACTTTGAGTTGCAAGTTTCTCTGGATAAGACTGTCTGCAAAACACCTGTAAGGCAATGTAATGTGCAAGACTATGGGACTAAGTAAGACTCCATGGGACTGAGTAAGGACTGAGTAAGACTCTATGAGACTGAGTAAGACTCTATGGGACAGCGAAGGCTGTGCTAAAGTATAAAACAGGGAATTAGAAGCACAACATAGAATGAAAGGGGGAACAAAGGCGACCAATCACGGATGAAAAAAGTTCACAAATATATGATACCGTTTCAAAATAAGTTAAAACATTCTCTCACATGAGCAACCCCGTTAATATTGTACTTGAAGCATTTTTCCTTAAATTTCACTGGATTCAGTCCATTCAACACCAAGTTACTAATCGAGATATTTGCAAGTCAGGGATCATTAAATCCCATTTTCTCATTCATCACAAACATGAACACAAACACGCACGCACACACACACACACACACACACACACACACACACACACACGCGCATTGCACAGCCACACTCACACACGCATGCACACACACACAAGCACGCACACACACACACACACACACACTCCTCTGTCAGAGCTCCCATCACTCAGACTATGGCTGCTGAAGTACAGCACCAGGGCGGTTGCTAAATCATGCAGGTGTCCATCACAGTACAAATACGCACTGGTGAAAACCTCATTATAGGAGCGGGTCTGAAGAACAGAGGTTCAGACCCCATACAACTGTTGCTGGCCATGATGGGATACCAGGCCCAATGCATACTGGGATATGAGTACTTCCCTGCCTGGGCCACAAAGGAACGCAGGAGTAAGGGTTTGGTTCCATACGGAAGGATGTAGGGAGGAAGAGAGGGATGTAGGGATGGAGGGAGGGAGGGAGGGAGGGAGTATGGACTTGAGTAGCAGGACACAACATTACCACATCCTGGCCTGGGAGTAGAGATGCCAGGTGATTGGGTGTCTATGTGTGTGTGTGTGTGTGAGTGTGTGTGAGAGACAGAGAGAGAGAGAGAGAGAGAGAGAGAGAGAGAGAAATTGTGGGAGTGCGAATGTAAACACAGGGGAGGAATGACCTGCTGCTGGCTGCTCGTGTCTCCCTGTTGAGCTTTATACCAAGTCGAGTCCCTCAGGTGTGTTTCATTAAACATTAAGAGCCGCCTGTGAGCCTTTGCCAGCCCACAGTCTGACACTGAGCCCAGCTGTCCACTCTCCTGTCTGAGGCCGTGAATCACACTCCCAAGACTCCATTTCCCATAAGCCCCTGGTGCAGCTTGCTGTCCAGATGGAGGCTGGAGAACCTCAGGGCTGAGAGGTGGACATTTCCCAGTTAGCATGCACGCTAACAGACCACCAACGGCACACTATCGGCCTGGCAGCACTGGGCAAATCAGTGCCCCAAACAGTCTTCTAACATATAATCTCTAAGACTCTAAGAATATTTAATTTAATTTGTTACAATCCAAACCACAACGTTACAAACGACCCGTCTCCATCGGTGGCAAGCACCTAAGCATAAGTTAGAGTTTATAAAGTTCTGAGGTGTAGATACACAGGAAAATAAGACTACTAAAATTATAATCACAATCAGTTATATTATTATTATTATTTATCGTCAGTCGTAATAGCAGTTGCTGTAGTGTGTAGTAGCATCAGTATTGTTATATTGATATTGTGAGGAAGAGGATGGAAGTGGGCTGAGTTAACTCAAACTTAAGTATGCCGGGGCTTCCCTGTTCCACTGCTGTTCCTCCCTCCCTCCCTCCCTCCCTCCCTCCCTCTGTAGACACACTCCATCTCTCTGCATAATGCATGATGCTCCGGCTCGTCTCCCGGAAGCGGGGTGAGACACACTGAGCCAGACGGCTGATACGACCCCCAACCCCACCCCTCAGCCACACTCCCTCTGAAAGGAGAGCATCCGAAACCTCAGCCATGTCCGAGACCATCGCCTCAGCCCGGGGCGGGCCGTCCGGTCTCACCACGGGGGACCACGTATGGACGGAGGCCTTTGTTATAGCCCTGCACTGAAGCCCCTGCTTCAGTGAGCCAGGGGTAGGGGAGAGCAGCTCTTACAGGACCGTACGGTGTGCAGGTTTCTGCTCCACCCCAGCACTGCCGAACCTGACTCACATAGTTATGATGATGAGCTGTAGATCAGCTGGAATCAAACGCTGGGCTGGAACAAAAAAACCACAAACCCTACAGCTCTCACGGAGCAGGGATCCCCGTTATAGACCGACTGCCTGGTTGATTAATTGAAACAGCCTATACAGAAGTGGAGCAAACAGAAATACACTATAAATACATAGACCTTTCCGGAAAATATCACAGGAGAAATACATTTCATAGCAGGTTGAATTTAATTGTAACATCTGAAAACGGCAATTATTGTGCAGTTATTTGTTCATTAGCCAATACATTGTGATGTGATGCAGTATCTTGACAATTCGGTTCGTTTCAATGCATTTTAACACGTCTCATGTGCCCATAAGGGAGGAGTTTCCGTTTCGGACCAGAGCACAAGCAGGTGGCGTTTTAGCCCTGGGCCAGAGCTAAAGACTGCAGCCATTTTGGGGCGCATCAGAGCAGGCTGGAGCAGCCCCTCCGCTGGGAGCTTTGGGAGGGGGCAGATTTATGACCCTCCCCAGGACGGAAGGTAAGGAGAGGTTGGTCTTACCACAGCTTAAGGAGTTTGGGTCGAGACACACACACGCACGCAGCGAGGGTACCCCCAGTTTAAAACCATGTATCACACAGTCTAACTCTGTGCACATCCCCATAGTACCACACACAAGAACGCTCTCTGCCACAAAAAGTACAGAAAAAAAAAAAAAGGAAAAGTGACTCCTAACAGTAAAAAAAAAAATCCCCTGCACAACAAAGGGTTCCCACATGTGTTGGCACGGTGTCTGAAAAACAACTACAAAACGAAAACAGAGTCCCAACGCAGCACAGCTCTGACTTGCAGGGTCTGGGCTCCGTGTCAGGGCCTGTGCTCCTGCAAACCCAGGGCTTTGCAGACGCAGCTTGCACTCAAATGCTTTCTTCTTTTTTTAAAAAAAATAAATAAATAAAAAAAATTTCCCTTCCCGCCAGCAAACCACGATAGGGCACAGATACCCTCGTGATCCTGGGTGATTTTAAACCCGTTTCTCCTAAGAGTCACAGGAGTGCGCCCGATCTAATCCCGCCATTCCATGCTCTTATGAGTTTGAGTAGTTGTTTTGCTGCGCATTTTTACA
>CM040745.1:3142500-3190000 GCA_022829145.1 Albula goreensis | reverse complement strand
TGTGGTTCTCCAGAACCGGGCTGGCCCCTCTGGATCTAAGCAATAAAAAACAACCCAAATTCCACAACATGACATTACTGAATAATGCTTCAACATATATCACTGACTGCACTATCATCTGATGCCGGGCTTCACAAAACTGCAACAGTATCAGGTGTGCTCCTGTTCGGCAGTAATGAACACCTGCAGCTACACGGCCCTCGGTGGATGAGACTAGCTGCCGTGCCTTGCAATGTTCCCCAACACCCTATCTGTGTCCCAAAAGCGCATTATCTACCTATCTCTAGCCGTTGTTTTTGAGTGTGTAGTACATGGTGTGGTTAATTTTTGTCACACACTATGCACTAGATGGTACAAGTCTACGCACAAACAATGCAGCGTGAAACGGAAAGGCAGGTGCCTCCTGCAACCGAAAATTTCGAACAAAATGGCGGACGCAGACGCATCACCATCGACACTGGTGATGCATTTCCGGATAGTCAAATACTATCAAGTGTGTTCAGTCTCATACACTAACTAAAACATGCACTTTCTAGAACAGTACACAGTGTATGCAGAATAGAGTGGAGTACGTAGTGTGCTTTTGGGTCGCAGGGTTTTTCTATGCACTCATTGACCCCAGCCCTCAAATCCAAATTCGGTCCTGGCTTTTTGAATCCCTGGTACTTATTTGAACAATTAGTGCAACTGATTGGCCAGTGTCACCAAGTCTGACGCCAAGGTAGAGGTAGAGTGGAAAATCTGCAGTATGCGGCTCTAAAGCACTGCAAGTCCAATAGCTCTGCTCAACAATGTTCTGTAACAATGAGCAACAACACATTTTCCTAAAACTGTTCTGCAGCACAGTTAGCATGGCAGACACTGGAAAAACAGCACGCCACTATGCTCCTTTCTGTGAGAGTTAGGCATTTTGAGCAAAGGCAACGCCTTCAGACCCTCCAGGGTGCATCATGCAAATGGCCAAATAAACTTTTCTGCAGTGGCCAAAATTACAGCCTGAGAGGACTGCGGGGAGAGGGAGAGGGAGAGGGGGAGAGAGAGAGGGAGAGGGAGAGAAAGAGAGAGAGGGAGAGGGGGAGAGAGAGAGAGGGAGAGGGAGAGGGAGATACGGGGCTGTTCAGCGGGAAGCCTAAAAACACCACAGGGGAGGAAAAACTACGCAAAACAAGAAAATTAATGAGAAATCTAAAGTGGAGTTTAAAACAGCTAATTAAAAAAGGCAAATACTAAATATTTTGTTACTGCAGATCAAGATATCCACCCTAAACAAATACACAATTCTAACAGAGCCATGGTTAAGAACTACCCTCTATTAAAAGCAACTTCGCTAATTGTCTGAGACAAAAGTACAGAGATCTTTCAGATTCTTATACGGACAGTGCGGCTGGACTGACCGCGACTGATTTTATGACACACGAGCCCGGAGTCGGACGGTCCGTGGTCAAGCCGAGCGGACTGCAGAATGACGCGTGACAGCTGAGCAAGGGGCCAGGCCGAGTCGTTGTGGCTCAGCCTGTGTGTATGTTGTTTTATTCTTGTTTCTGGTGTCTGTCAAGCAGGCGCCTCAAACAGCACAGACCTGTCAGTGTGTCACCCTGTCACTCAGACTCTGCTCAGCATGCAGCACACAGCACCGCAGCACCCACACACACTCACACACACACACACACACACACACACACACACACACACACACACACACACACACACACACACACGGCTGCAGAGCTGCAGAAACAACATTGACACGCTGTCACACACACACCTGCTTCAGAAACAACATTGACACGCTGTCACACACACACCTGCCACTTTCTGCCCCACCTCAGCACGCACACAAACACACACTCTGACCTGCCACATTCTGCCCAGCCTCCATCACACACGCCACATTCTGCCCCACCTTGACAAAGGCCTCCATTGGGCAGCTCCATTAACTTCCAGAGCGTGGACAGATAATGGCAATATGCAGAAACCTCACCTATTCAAGCTGTGGTCACTTTTTCATAAGTGAAGTGAAATGAACTGAATAAAAGGAAAAAGGAGGAAGAGATAAACTGCAGCCTACAAAGGGTGGAGTTTCTTATGCAAGACTCCACCCCTTCGCAGCCTGAGTGAAGAGCGACACACCGTGATCCTATTTCTGCACGCGTGCAGAAGCTGCTTACGCATTACCCAGCCCTAATCACACCACACAAACTCTGCGCCGAGACCTCCACAGGGTGAACGGGCAGGAAGGGGGTGGGGGGGGGCAGGGGTGTGCTGGTCAATGAATTAAACTGATAACGCTTCCAAACGGATTCCAGGAAAATCAGAAAGTTGGCAGAAAGTAATTCTGCAGCGTTGCCGGTTTTAAAAGCGTGCGCGGTAGGGTCCCGCCACGCGGTGCAGTGATTTGCCCCTGGTTCCGTAACTGCTTTTGGAACGGGCGGCGCACCAATGAGCTCGTTCCAGCATCCCCGGCCCCCTTCCACAGCCCCGCTGCCAACAGTCAAATGTGGCTTTATGTTATTGCAGGCTAATGGGGCCCTGATGTTTCTTTGGCTTTAAACGCGGTGCGTTCCCGTTAGAATCTGGTGAGTGAGCAAACCTTTACGGCCCCCGCCCCCACACCCTCCTGCTGGTCAGCAGTGGGCAAGCCATCATTCAGATTAAACTTTTGTTTTTTTTTGGTTTTTTGACTTCTTGAGCTTGAGCGCTGGGGGTCATTGTTTTCGTGTGGATTTCCTTGCATGTCTCGCTGCACATGAACAGGTAAAGGTGTGCAAGTGTGTGTGTGTGTGTGTGTGTGTGTGTGTGGATGGATGTTACACTTTACTGGCATTTTCGGTACATTATCCAGCTTCACTGTAAAGCATTTTCAGATCTGTGTGGGCACAATATTAATAAAAAGCCACCATCATTATTAGAATATTACATTTTTATTGCATCATTTAACTGCATTCCTGAGCTGAATGCACGGTAAGAATTTTCATACAGACGGACAGCGAGGTCTCGTCTTATCAAAAATACTCCGGAGACGTCAGACGATGATCAGGGCTATAGGCTGAGCACACAAGCGTGGCCCTCTCAAAGAAACGCCTGAGGAAGTGGGGAGTCCTGTCACCTTTGACCCCTGGTTCCCTTCAGCTCCAGGAATGCAGCAAAATCAGCAATGAGCCAAACCTCTCTAGAGCATGAGGCCTAATTTATACTTTCAAAAAGACAGCTGACCCAACATTCGCCGATGAAAGGACTGCATATTCCAAGGTCTTATAATTCTTCAGCGTTCACAGATAACAGCATGTAGCTGCAGCGAGAGGAACACGTTTGTAAACAACATGGAAACTGATGAAAAACAGCTTGTTTGCTGGCTCTTCAAAAACAAAACTTAAAAGAAAAAGACCGAGGTGGGAGTACGAGTCGATATCATCTCTAAGCCTCGGCTAAAAATCTGCCGTCTTGCTTTCATTCAGCAGGTGGCGAGGTGACGGCTGAGGCAGCTGGACTGGTAAGTCAGGGGTTGCAGGGTTGAATCTAAGGTAGGGAACTCCTGCTGTATCCCTGATGGATGCAAGCTGTGCAAGTCATTCTTAAGAACATCTGCTAAATGCCTAAAATGGAAATATTATGCATTTTAAGAGCATGGAGGAGGAGTATAGGCCCACAACTCAGAGATGTGCATGTTTTTCTCACCCAAAATTGCATCACCTGACAGGTGCACACCCTCACAGCTACACAGGAACATACACCTTACCACACACAAAACTCATTGCTGCCTTTCGGCGAGGAGCTCCACTCCAAAACTCGCTTGGTTCCCCCATGTCTGATCATGCACTGAGAGCATTTCAGGGAAGCTTGGTCCTCTGCACAGGTGTTGCATGGCACACAATGCAGGTATCAGGTATTCTTCTGTAACAGTGCGAGGGCTGTCATTGCTGTCTAGTCACACTGATCCGTCAGACTCGATCCGTTCCAGACCCTGACTCCAGTGGTGCGTGCTGAGGTGCGTGGGCCGGCGGTGGTTGAGGTGGAAACTCACCGGTCAACCGTGAAAGGTCAGCCGTGTTTGTGTGCGGGCTACCTGCGGCACAGGACTTCACACCTTCCTGCTGGCGTAACGAGGGTGTGCAAACGCACATTTCTGTGGCTCGTCCTCAGAATACTGAGGACACACTCGTAGCTGGTGCGTTTGTAAACCGCTAGGCTGATCGCCGGAGCTCACTGCAGCACACTTTTGACCATTCGCAAACACTATCAAGATGTCTGTTTGTTTTTTCAGAGCACCACACTCTCAGATCTTTCACTCTGAGCATGTTCTGAGCACTCCGGCTGGGGATTAGGAGCAGCGCAGAGTCCGTGTTCAATTTCAGTCGCTTGTATGACAGAATGCACACAAACTGAGAGTTCACAAATGTTACCTGCTTGCGATCTTGACCTACCTACTGATAACTGTATTTTTATATTTATGTAATTACTGAGGTTATCACAATGAATAATTTTAATGCATATTGCCTGCCTTAAAGAGAGCCATGACCGCCAACGGTCAGTTTACGGTTTGAACATTCACAAATTCTTACACAATTAAGCATTCTATGATGCTTGACCCTGGGCACTATTTTGGAGAGGAGCATCAGACCGGATTTGTAAACACACCCAGTATTTACTCCTTTTACTAGATTTGTTTTTCTGCAGTACTCTTTGGCCCGACACCATTACCACCAACAAACAAGAGATGATGAAAGTGACTGAAAGTTTACACTCCAACTGATGGAAAGTCACTGTTCGTTGTGAACAGAAGACCCCCTATGTCCTTATTTAAGGAGCAACTTTCCCCTAAACCTCAGGCAATGTTTAAGAGACAACTCTAAAAGCAACCCCCCCCCACCACCACCATAAACTCCCAAGTCTGTATCATCTGTGACTGCAGATTTAGCAAATTCAGTGGTATGGCATACAGGTTATAAATGGCTCTTACACACTCACATACACACTCACACTCACACACACTCACACATTCTCACTCACACACACACACAAACTCTCTATCTCTCTCTCTCACACACACACACACACACACGCACGCACTCACTCACTCACACACACACTCACTCACTCACTCACTCACATACATACACACACACACACTCACTCACATACACACTCACTCACACACATACATGCATACATTCACACACACTCTCTCACACACACACATACATGTACACACACACACACTCTCTACTCTCTCTCTCTCTCTCACACACACACACACACACACACACTCTCCATCTCTCTCTCACACACACACGCACACTCACACGCACACAATTTGAACAGCCCCCCGCCCCCTCCCAAATAAGGATTTTGAAACCCTGTCTAAAGCTGGCTGCTTCTGTGCATCTGACAAAAAAAAAAGCAGCGAGGCCGGGACTTGGACCACGACAGCGGGTCAGCATTTTCCCATAGAATCAAAGAAAGTGTGTCGATTTTGCACTGAGCGATCGCTCTTCAGGGAACCGTCTCGATCCACGCCCCCATGACCCATCAGAGCGACCTCATGCGAAGACAATTCCTGACACCCCGTTTATTAAAATTAATATTCAAATCCCTCCCCAAACCGCAACTGACGCCCATCAGAGCGCCACTGTTCTGTTCCAGACGCCGGCCAGGCCCATTTCTTCTGTTAATTAAAAACACTGCTGTCCTACAGAGAGCGCGGCTGTTGGGGTTGCTTTTCGGGAGAATCGGCGGTAATACGCCCCTGCGTGTGTCCTGCTGGCTCTGTCCCATCGCGGCCATGAGCAGGACTGGAGAGTTTATAAATACTGCCAGGCCTCACTGTAGATGGTAGTGTTAGGGGCTTTTAGCAGGGAAGTTTCACCAGATCTTAATGCGCTGTGGATCGGCTGGCACAGCAGCCTCTGTGTAAAAGCAGCAAGCCATCCACGTCGTTCAGATCAGCTAATCCCTGGTGCATCTGCACTGCTTCCCCTCAAACACAGAAAGCATCTTCCCTCTGGTGATGCCAGAACAATATCCTGGGTGCTGTACAGGCCTCTACCTTCCTCTCCTAGGCCCGCTGCATTTCTACGTAGAGACTTGAGACATCCTGTTGTAGACACCTGCTCCATTCTACAGTAGGGACCTGCTACATTCAATGGCGGCAACATGCTATACACCTCACAAGAGGCCTACAATCTATTGTAGAGACCTGCTATATTATACTGTAAGCACCTGCCAAATTCTTAAGAAGACGAATACATTCTACTGTGGAAGTTGGCATTCTTCTGTAGAGGCCTGCTGCATTCTGCTGCAAAAGCCGGCTGCATTCTTCTCTGTGGCCTGCACATTTGACTGCAGGGACACTGCACTGGAGATCTGTACTGCAACAGACAGTTTGAATTCCTGTCTTTCAGCCCCTGTCTTCTCACACAAAAACCCTGCCGCTTCAGAGGGGCCCAGCCTAGCTACCGTTAACACAAACCAAACACAGTCTGGTAAAGTAAACACAAAACACAGTTGGCTGGGCCTAGCTCTCACATGGACTTTTGAAGATGCCAAAACTGTTCTGGCTCAAAACCACCGTCAGACTGGACGCTCAATGCTTAGCATAAGACAGGCTTACACAAAAACGAAACACACTTGTGTACACAGACACAGATAATGCAGGAGAGAGATTCCAGAACACCAAGTGGGCCTGAGTGTGACGTCACCGGGAACGTCCTTTTCTCAGTGAAATCGCCGGTTTGCGTTTTCACGGGGAAAGGACCTCGCCGGGCGCCCCTGCCAACCCTCTGCATCCAGAAACTGAGAACAGCCGGCAAAAATGGTCCTACTCCAAAAATGAACACAAGCCGTATGCCTTATGAATGTGTATGTACTCATCTCTCACTCACATATAAACACACTGTAACATTTTTTAATAACTCTAATAATATCTATGTTATCTAAGACATTAAAAACCTCCTCCCCCACTATGGAGTATGACTGTAAAATGTGAAAAGTAAAAAAAAAATTACATATAGAAAGGCCCATGTCTCCCCCCCAACCCCCGACACCCGTGCGTGTAAGCGACCACTTAACGAAATGTGAGGCTAGCTTTAACCAATGGCATGTTCCATCTGCAGAACACATGTGTTAAACAGAACACCTGACACCAGAAAATATGGTCCAGGACACGCGACCTGGAGTGCGGCTTTACTCATCTTTATCTGATATATTTTTTTCCCTTCGGAAAATGCATCCTTACCTCTTCACTCTTATGATCTGATCTCTCATGGGTCTGATGTCTTGGAAGCTCTGCTGGTTGACAAGGCTATAGACCAATATGAAGCCCTGGCCGTTTTTTATGTACAGATCCCTCATTGAGGCGAACTGCTCGGTCCCGGCGGTGTCCAGAATCTCCAGCACCGAGGGGGACGAATCCACCTCGATTTCCTTGCGGTAAAAATCCTCGATCGTGGGATCATACTTCTCTATAAAGGTCCCCGTTACGAACTGCACGGTCAGGGCGGACTTTCCTACCCCGCCGCTGCCCAGAACCACAACTTTGTACTCGCGCATTGCCCTCCTACGTTGATTCCGTGACTGCCTATGAAGAGCAAAATGCTAATGCTTTCTTGTCGACATTGAAATTGAACAAAATAGCCCCCCTATTGAGAACCTAGAGTTAGCAGTTGCGTTTCATTTCCCCGGACAAGGCGGAAAAAAAGAGGTAAATTTGCTCGCTACCTCTGCTTAGCTATGTGAAATAAACAGCCACAGCACAAAGAGTCTACGGCGGGAGGTGGGCTTCATTGCAGAAATTCTCCCCGGCAGACCAGACATTGATTAATATTTGGTGGCTAAAATGATTACAATTTCCAAATATAGACGAAAGGAAAACAAGCAGCTTTGCAATTAATAACTTGTGCTTTTGCATTTGCTAAAATAACAATTCTAATGCATGATTTTTAAAAAACTTGCTGTGGCGAGGACGCTCCTTAGGAGAAAAAAAACACTGAATACACTGCAGACTGAATCTTAACATGCACCTATGGCCGTATTAGAACAATACTTGTTAAATAAAACGCGAATAAAAGTTAGCAAGTAAAATAAGTTCTGAGTCCGTGATTCTTTTCCATCCTCTCTTTCATCTCAACGCGTCATTCTCACACCGATATACTCCTGGCCGCCATACTCTCGGGTGGAGACCCACCGCCGCGTAACCAACTTGGCTCATCCCGGCTTCCGTACCGAGGAGAGCGATGGGTCTTTTTCCCCCTATGACAGATGTGCACACAATCCAATGGCTGGTCTCCGTTCGCCATAAACCTCGCCCACTGTGCTGAGTCTCCTGCCCGACTCGTCCAGTGGTACCCCGGTGGGTTGGATTTCCGCTGGTGCGTTTCGACTCATCAAATCGTGACATCGTCTGCACCTGTAACCAATCGCAGCGGCATGTTAAGAATGTGTATCCAAGAGGTGGGGAAAATACGCCGGATGCTGTTGCTATGGTAACAGAACAGCTGCGTCGCTGCTCTACCTGAAATTGAAGAACGGCAGTGGCAAACTGCTTTCACGACAGTGAGAGCGAGAGTCAGTCTCATTGCAGCTCCACCTCCAATACAAAACATTTTTGCGTTATTTTGTTTGTCGATATTAATTCAACTGAACTGGCATTAACAACTGAATTGTTCAACAATTAGTACCTCCAGCAATTTCAGCAGTTCACTCCATCCTGAGAGTGAAGCATGCAATACCCTGAATTCTGGTGAATAAACGGCTGTCATGTGCAGATTCTGTTTTATTCGTCGTGCAAAACAAGTGTCAAGAACAAAGCAAAATTCCAGTTGGCCAAGGAACACATTACATGGATTTTTGTTTTTATCTGTTCTGGATCGGGAGTCTTTGTAACTATTGTGTTCTATACGGTTTTCAGTAGTATGAATGGCAAAGTTATATTTTCTTTCTCATTAATTATATTCTGTATATAGTGACATTAATAATAATAACATTTGAATATTTAAGGGTTTGGTTATCCCCCAATCTTCTGGAAATCACTTTTTAGTCTCAAAATGTCTCCTGAAGTCATGGTGTTTGGCTTCACTGTTGAACATCTCTCCTGCTAAGAGTTGTCAGAGAACAGATGCTCTTGACATCCACTTATGACATCCCAAAGTCTTCTGTGTGTAATCAAGAGGTCCTGCATTTTAAAAATCAGTATGTCCTCATTAATCATGAAAAATCACAGCCGGATTTCACTCCGCAAGGTCCTGAAAGGGACATCTGACAAATGTAGAAGCATGTTTTCCCAGTCCCAGAATGCACCAGGGCTGTTCTTCATTTAGGCTGGCATGAGGTGGTCAGGAATGTCACCTGTATAGATTTCTGAATCCCCAAATTTGGGGAAAGAAACTTAAAATAGTGAAAGCATGAGATGATCACTGAACCTATTACTCTCAGCTGCTTACCACAGATGTTCCACGGCTTTCACATTGTGTGGCATTTGGTTATAAAATGCCAATATGCCAGTTCAACCACACAGGCTTCATAATAAATTTTAACATAGTCAAACAGCATTCAAAATCTCTACTGCCTGATTATGCTCATACCCCAAACCACCTCCAAACCTTTGGATGAAAGATTCACATTGGGCCTCTATTGCCACATGCAAAGGGCTATTTGAGGACTACATTACATTACTGTCATTTAGCTGATGTTCTTATCTAAAGCAAGTTATGGTTGATTAAGCTAACCAATAGCAATATGGGGTTGGGGGCCTTACTTAAGGGCCCAGCAGCAGTGGTGTTCCTGCTGGGGCTAGACTGGGGTTTGGGCCACCAACCTCAGGGGTCCCAGTCATGTGCTATAGCCACTAGGCTACAGGCTGCCTGTTGCCTTAGCCAGTCATGTACCTTAGCCACTAGACTCTGGCTGCCTGTTACCTTAGCCACAGTCATGTACTTTAGCCACTAGGCTACAGGCTGCCTGTTGCCTTAGCCACAGTCATGTACCTTAGCCACTAGGCTACAGGCTGCCTGCAACCTTAGCCACAGTCATGTACCTTAGCCACTAGACTACAGGCTATCTGCAAACTTAGCCACAGTCATGTACCTTAGCCACTAGACTACAGGCTATCTGCAAACTTAGCCACAGTCATGTACCTTAGCCACTAGGCTACAGGCTATCTGCAAACTTAGCCACAGTCATGTACCTTAGCCACTAGACTACAGGCTATCTGCAACCTTAGCCACAGTCATGTACCTTAGCCACTAGGCTACAGGCTATCTGCAAACTTAGCCACAGTCATGCACCTTAGCCACAAGACTACAGGCTGCCCCCAAGTTTACACAAAACATCTTTAACCCATCACGATACAGAGGTTGAGCACGGATGACGTGAACATTTCCACCACCTAAGAGCTCTTACATTATGTAAAGGCTCATCAACCATGATCAACAACTTTTATCTGCATGTACGTGTACCCTACAATATATTTATAATGCTCTTCACTGAAACATTAAGAAATAAAACCCTTTCATTTATATTTCTTTCATTATTTGTAAAGCAACTCAATGTATCAGTGATCATTACGAACTGGGTGTACAATTCAGAGGTTGCAAGCTTGATTTCCAAGTCGGGCGCCGTGGTTATGCTCTTGCTGTGCATGTGCATGGTTTTAATATATTTGTGCGGGATTCAGCAGGATTCCTGGCCAAACAAAGCCCTGGAGAACGAGGGCCAATTCCAGACAGGGTGACGTGACACTGCACAGACAAACAGGAACATGCCACCTGCCAGCATGTCTCTTTCAGGAACACTGGTCATTAGAAGCCAGCGAGGAGATCCTGAGGTAAAATCCTTGGCTATGGAGAAAAAAATCCCTCCACAGTTTCAAATTCCTAGACACCGTTCTATGGTGAAAAAGGATGAAATGGCTTTATCAGATGGTAGATTTAATGTACAGTTTGAAAAGCTCTGTATGTTTCGGCTGGGCCTTCATCAAGAACTAAAACTGGTCCATTTGATGACCTACACTGAGACATTTTTGACAACTATTTTTGACTTTTTTTACTGTGCACTCTGGTAGTTTTCCTCCACATCTTCTTTCATTACTGAACCAGTCAGGTACATCTGAGAAAAAAAAGGTAAAATGAGGATGACACACTCCATCGGTTTATTATTTTATTTGTTTTGTCTCAATAGGTTTTACACCATTTTTCAGGAACCAAAACAACTGACTACAGAACGTAAGATAGCACATTATATATGCACAAATAAAACATTTTAAAATGGTTACATAAAAACTAATAAAATCTAACAAGGGTTTGTTTGTCTCTTCTTTTCTTTTTAATTCCAGTGTAGATGGGACTACTGTTTTGTACATGGAATCAGGTGGTACACCAGCTACAGGTGTGACTTGGGGCCGTTGAACGTGGCGAACACAGACCAAGGCTTTCCCAACATGCATTGCACCATCTGCCATATTGGGCCGCAGGATGACGTGACAAACTTAGCAAAACTACAAAGAAAAGTGATGGAAACATTTCAGCAGACAACCTGCAACCCCCACCCACCCCCTCGTGTTTTAAAGAGCTCTGAAACTGCACAACCTTGAGAACAACACACACTAAAAAGGTAAGGCAAAGTTTACTATAACCCCAGGTCTGCTTAGAGAGGGCTCCCCCTCTTACTATCCAATCAGACGATGCAAACCATCAGGCAACGCCAACACATTCAGACTGTAGATTCATTTCATCTAAAACTAATAATAAAACTGGTGTACTAAACACTGGATTATTACAGAGGATTAAATTAAATTTACTTTGTTATTTTGTTTACTTATTTTCCTTGTTTGTCTTAAAAACATTAGATACATCTTAAGAGAATTTTTTTTTCTTGAAATGTGCACCCTTTTCGGAGTGAAAACTTCTCATGGAAGATGTCGACTCCACTGAAGACTAATCTCAGACAGGAACAGCTGTGCGAGCAACAGCGACGAACTAGCGGAGCGCTGACGCCAACTTTGCCACACCCTAACACAATACGCATCTGTTAGAAACAAAATAATTACACACTCGCAGAAACAAAAGTGCAACCCTAAATTCTGCTAATCACCCATCAAGCCCTGCTTTCAGAACAGGTTTCCACTGATCTAGATGAAGCCTGGAGTTCCTTTTCTCAGTCCACCTTATAGAAGCAGCTTGTGTTCGAGCTGCTGGGCTATGCTGTTGCTGAAACAGTATTTAAAACCTTATATTTCCATTCTAAAAGCAATTGGTAAGCTTGTCCCTATGATTTTCATAAACAGAAGTATACATTGATACAAAGGCGGTTAAATGCTGCTGAAATATTACTGTATATAATCTTGAGATAAAATAGGAAATGTTCCAATATCTGCTTTACAATCTAGTGTGGTACAGTGTTCTAGAAAAAAAACCAACTTAACAATTACATCATTTACAAAAATACAGAACTTTAGTCATTGCAACTTTAGGTTGCCACAGCAACAACTCATTATTGTTATGAAACATTGCCATACTACAGTGAAAAGTACATGTCTTTTTTTCTTGTTTTTTTTTTGGTAAAATGTTACCTATACAATAAACATTTTTTTTTTTTATAATATAAGCAGTTCTAAAGCCTTGCTCATACTGCAATGCTTTGTCATGTGTTGGTGACAAGGCAGTCGACAAGGGAGAGATCTGGGAGCTTGCCATTGGTGGAACAGCTCCCAGGTACAACCTCCTCGTTACAGGCCTGGTTTTCATTGGCCGATCTGACAGGTCCGGCCTTTTGAAGAACCCTCCCCTCAGAACGTAGCACAGCTTAATAAATTACATTCATCTTAAAATACAATAGGTTACAACATTGTTCTATTACTAATATTTAACAAAAATAATAATAAAATCATGACAATAAAATATATTCAATCACCTTCCAAATAAAAAAAAAAAATTACATTAAAACTGTAACGTTTGTGTAGAAAACAAACAAATTATACTGAAATGAAAAAGAAAAAACTTGTAAGAACAGTGCCTTATTCATGCTGAACTAAGGAGCATCACTGTGGATTGTCAGTGTTAATCAAGCACCATGACAATAAAATCATGATTCTGATTTTTTTCAACACTTATGCACATGTACAAAAAAATACAATAAGGGGAAACAAAAGGAGTTAAGTCAGTAATGATTAGTCCCAAAAACAGCACTGAAAAAATGTCAAATTATAACAAACTTTCAGAGATTTTTTTTAAAACAAATGAAGTAATGTTATGGTGAAATAATTATGCAAAGCGTTGACACGTGTTACTGTGTCACCCCGAAAAAAAGTCTGACCTGTAACAGTGGTGATTGACTGAAATATCTTAATGGCCACTGTAAAAAAAACAACAACTTTAGACTCCTTTCAAATACATTGTAATGACAATGAGCTCTCAAACACTAAGATGACAGGAAAATGTGAGACAAGACATTTCCTGTGTTCTCACTCACCAGCACTCAATTTCCAATGTAAACTATGTCCAAAACCCATATAAAAATGATTACTTTGAAATCTATTGAACATTCTGCTCAAGCTGTCTTGATTACATTAGTATATAAAGTTGCAAGTAGTGGTGTTTTACTGGTGGTCTATCAAACATCCGTCATTAGGTGTATCTCAACGCTGTGAAAGTGCATTACCTGGGACAGGTTAGTGTACACTTGTTTCTTTTCCCCTCTAGGTTTGTCTGAATGCTAAGGGGGTAAGAGCATCGTGTAGAACTTGGAGACGTGGTAATTTCTTCTCGACCTTCCCAAGACACTTGTTGAGAAAAAAAAAGTATTCTTTTTGTGTGTTTTTGAATTTTTAGGCACTTCTACAGTTTCTCAAATAATAATTAAAAAAAAAAAGAAAACAACAGGATTACGAGGAGGAGAGGGGCAGCAGCTGCCGGGAGGGTTTCCATTTTCGAAGGTCAAGTCAATCAGTTTGACGAGGATCGTCTAATGCACTTTTAACGAGCCCGGACTCTTATTTAGAGTCATCCTGCCTCTTCCCCCACCCCCACCCCCACCCCCCCACTCCCACCCAATAATGCTGGTGCACCAATATCCCAGCATGCTTTTCTTCACCATTTCCCATGGCGTCTGCCCGCAGACATCTGACCTGACCGTTGAGGCTGGGTGTGAGTTTAACCTGCCCGTTGGCTCTGCTAAGGCCTTGGCACAACAGCGGAGGCAAGCAGAGCGCCCCCTGATGGCCAGCATTGAGAAACACCCCCACGCTCACTGAATAATGAGGAGGACGAGCTATCCCTCCCCCGGAAAAGGCAAACTGAGGCCCGGGGGCAGGCTGCTGGAGGTTATGAAACGTGAGGCTTTTGAACGTTCGCGTGTGCACCCCCATTTCTGACTCACCCCACCTCCTCACCACACCCCATTTTTTTTTTGGCCATTTTGAAAAATTTGAAAAAAAAAAAAAAAAAAAAAAAGGTTTTATGCTATTGTCATGGCTAACATATTTGGCAGACTGATTCTTCTAGTTATAAGCAGCTGAGGTGCACGCATGAGTCTTCCTGCCCTGTGAGATGGAACATACCATCTTTGGGGTGGTGGGGGGGTGGGGGGACATACCATAGTAAAGCCAACAAAGAACACTACCAGCCAAATGCTTATCTGCGATGACATTCATATCTGTGTATGTATGTATGTATACATATGTATGTATGTATGTATGTGTATGTATACATATGTATGTGTATGTATGTATTTTTATAATAAATAACAATCTAGCAACCCCTCCAATTCCAAGTGCTGTGAAAACTGCCTTCCTCTCATTCATCCTGTCTTTGAAACAATCAAGCATTTAACACTGAGTGCCATCTTCAACATCATCATCATCATCTTTTTTTTTCCTAACAGTGCAAATGAGGAGTCTGTCTACATTGAGCTTTGTGCAGAGTCTTTAAAAACGAAACAACAGAATGAGAATAACCCACACTACTTAAGAGAACAATCTGCAAACAATCATAAAAAATGACAATCTCCACCCTCACCTAATAGTGTAAAGTATGTATCTATTCTTTTTGTTTTTAGTTTTTTTTTTCTTTTGATTGTGTCATATTACATGTCAATATTTTTCCTAGCAATACATATACAGCATTTGTATATATTACACCAGCACTCAATGTTATAGGTAATGAGTCATCCTTAATTGGTATACTTTTAGCATGCAGACTGCTGTAGTTCTAGTGAAGGGGGTAGGTAGTATTTACAGAAGGGCTGTTTTGGGCTCCTCAACGCAGCGTCTTGACACACCGTTCCCGTGGAGACGGTCACTTCAGGATGATCTGTGGCGGGAAGCAGAAACCAGGAAGTGACCAGTTAGCCTACCATCACCATGCATGTACATCCCACAGCAAACTACGGTGGCCCAGAGGCTGCCGCCACCAACCGTGACAGATGCGCCGCTAAGACACCATGAGGGAAGTCGTTTCGCACCGCTGATAACATCTTTAAGCGCCTGAGACACTTCCTTCATCCAGAACAAACAACGTTTTTGGAAAAACGCAATAAATTCCTGTACTGTGCTGAAGAAATCAAAGTAAATGGAAAAAAAAATTGTAAGGGAGAAGGTGAATTTTAAAACAAGGATGCAGCCGTTTACTCAGATCTACTGGTGTTTTGTGTCGTCCTTTTGCTCACAGGAAGTGACAAACAGGATATGAAAGCAACACGGGACATAAAATGACAAGAAAATCACCCCCAGGTCCCTCTCTCCAGGAGAGAACGGCCCACAAGGCAGAAGTGGCTGTGTTAGTATCTGCCTGCATATGTACATGCACGAGCGTGAGTCTGCATGTGCACATGCGTAACTGTTTGAGCGTGCGTGCGTGAACGCATGCATGTATGATTTTGTGCGTCAGCTTTTGTGCGTGTGTGATTGGTGACATTTGCATGCATGCGTACTTGCATGAATATGTGCGGGTGTGAGCACATGTGAGCTTGTGTGGCTGGTATGTTGGTTAAGTGTGCATACGTGTTTGCGAGAGTGTGTTTTTGTGAGTGTGAGCATGCACAGGTATCTGGTTTCACAGTTACCTCATGCGATGAAGTGAGGGAACTGGGGGTTGGGACTGAATGGATCCGTTCAAGCAGGTAAAGGCAGGTGAAGACAGGGGCATTAAAGGGCACACCCAGCCGGCTGGCACACACACACACACACACACACATGCACACTGTGAGAATGGCGGGGGGACCAGCGGGCGAGACGCGAGGGAGACACACAGTACTAATGTCGATGCAGGTAAAGCAGCAGCCAAGCTGCAGACAAACAGTGGCAGAAAGCGACGTTACCTCCAACAGAACACTGACATCTCTGAGAAAATGTCAATGTCGGTGCGTAAAATAAAAAATTAAGCTGTGCCAAAAATTAATACTCGTTGTGGAATTCAACTGTAAGCAAAAAAAAAGCAAAACCATATTTGTCCTAACCTCATATTTTTTGAAAAGCCTTGCAATAAGATCTTATTTTTATCTTAATGCTAAGGTGTAAATCTCACAATAAAAGTTACAGACAGGGAGGCAATTACAGGAACCTCCTGCAGCACCCATCTTCAAAAAGGCCACGCAATCCCCCTGTCTTGCAGAAGGGGGCGCTCAAGAGACACATCAGAAGTCAGATTCCTCAAAACCAGACTATAGGTTTCCCCATTTTGTACACAACCTATTTTACGGTACAGATATATGCTGTAAATACATACTTCTCAGGAAAACACCTATGGTCTCATCACAGAGCTTCATATTTCTTGGCCTGATGGAGCTTACAATTCAAAATAAAACTGAGCCACACACACTTAAAATCTTGCCAGGAACCATCAACCGGCAAGACGTGTTTATGCTTTATGTCCAAACAGTGGAGTGTTTAACTGGTGATACTAATACATTTTACAGTATCACCATTGCTCATGGTGTTTAAGTATCTTCCACTCATATAGTGGATAAATATGGGAAAATCAGTACGGTATTATTTTTTGCTATGAAATCAAACCTTGGTTCTTGTCTTCTGTATGAAAATGATGTAGGGAGGTGAGATTAGAATTTAAGCTTACAACCTCCATTTTCACCTTCTGGCCCTGTTTCAAAACTTAACGTATAAAATGGGAGTATCTGTCTCCCTTGAGATGAGATGAGATGAGCTGAGCTGAGTGGAGCTGTCTGGCAGACACCATCTGCAGCCAGTCCCTCTTTCAGCACAGGAGAGCTCACCTGACACAGGTAAACCTGAGCTGGCCCAATCAGAGCCCAACCTCGGTCCAGTCTGCCAGAGGCAGTTGAGGTGTACCCTTACTAATCCGTTAAAAACATTTCCTCCAACAGGGCCTCAGCAATAACCTGAGCCCTTCTGCTGAAGGTGTTAGTTTGCCTGACCAGTGATGACCACCTCCGCCTCCTCCCCCCCTCATAAATTCCTGTCTTTGATGCCAACCCTGGGAAGTGACCCCCATGCTTCTACCATCTGCTTTTTCCACATGTTGTTTCCTGTTAGCCCAGATGTCACTGCTGTGGGAAGAGACGCTCGGGAATCGGTCTGCACTTCCACAGAATTCCTGTGGAATGCTGAATCAGGCCTCGGTCCTGGGAGAGCCAAGCTGCAACCTGCAGTTGCGTTAGTGAGCCAGCAGGGGGCCATTCTTCTCTCTGAGCCAAACCGAAATCCAGCGTCCCGCCGCAGTAAACGGGGAACACTCTAGGCTGCCGTACCTTGGTTGTGGACCAGTTAGACTGATGCTCTCACTTACTGTGGGTCAAACAAGATCTTCTCAGGAAAAGTAAGGGTGTTAACCCTGGTCTCCTGATCAAGTTCCCACAAAACCTGTGTTTTACAATGGTCTGCTTAATCTTACTCTGTATCAGACAGGCTGTAGAGTTTCTCACCATGTCATTGCTCTTGACCTAGCTGGTTTAATTAGATCGAATAAATAAACAATACAGACAGCCTGCTTGCACATCACAGAAACGCTTCAGTGACAAAGCCACGTGTCCACACAAGGGCCTGGGCAACAAACTCAACCTGTCCCCGGGAGGCATCCAAAAGGTTTTATTTTCAAACATGACTTATCGCTATTACTTGCCCGATTTAATACCGGGTTAACGTGGCCAATACAACATTGTGTGAGGCCCTGGCAGACACCGATTGATACAATACCATATAAACCCAGACAATGACTGGTGTAATATGGTAAATGTCCTTTGCAGATATTGACATTTGGAATATCACATAACGCATAGGAGGCAATGGCTGGTGCCGTATTGCATGGCGTCTTGTAGCCACTGACCGGTGCAATATGGTACAGCCGCTTTTTTAGAATTGCCCTCAAAGCCACCACAGCAGGTTGATTTTTGGATCAATCCTGGCTCTGTGCCGTGTAACGAGCACCGGGAGCGTGCTGCGTGATCGTAATGCGACCTGGTGACTGTTAGCCTCCTGAACTGCGGAGCGCGACAAAAAAACGGCGAGAGAGTCCTGCAGCATTCTGCACTATCTGGAGCCCCCATGGAGGTGAAACCCGCACCAAACCTTAAGAGCTCGGGTGGTGTCACAGATGTTAGCATATTTTCACAGACAGAGGAGAGAGGGAGAGAGGGAGGGGGAGAGAGGGAGGGAGAGAGAGAGAGAGAGCGAGAGAGAGAGAGAGCGAGAGCAAGGGTGACCCAAAACATCTCTGCCTGACTACCATTGTCTGACAACTACCATTGTTTTATAAGAGACCTGCAGTTATTAGTATTATATAATATTTTAGTATTTTATATACACCCACACACTCATTCACTCAGTCACACACACACACACATGCACACACACACCATTTATATATCTGTTCTCCTGATTTATCATTGGCTGGAGGAATGATTATTATTTTGTTTGATTATACTCTGTGTTTTGCGATAGAGCATGTGTGTCTCGGAGGGGGAGAGGAGATTGCAGATTGTCTTTTTTTGCTGCTGTTGTTTACCAGTAAGTATTTACTGCTTTAGTGACACATGTCTCCATGTCATGCAAATAAAGGCACCCAGCTGAGAGAGGGGGGGAGAGAGACAGAGAGAGCTGGAGGGAAGGAGACTGTGTGACAGAGAAAGAGAAGTAAAGAGAAGGAAACAGAGAGGGAGAGAGAGGGAGGGAGCGAGAGAGAGATGGAGTTGAAGGCTGAGTGCAGCCGTGCGTTCTCTGTAGATTATTCCAGTTCATGATGACGCGTGTTTGTGCTGAGTAATTGGTAAAGAGTGCTCTGATCCTTACAGTCATGCGGTGTCCATATGGCCTGTTCCAGGCATAGCTTTCAGGAGCCGGCACTTCTCTTCCATCATGCACCGCCGTCTCATTAGCACTAGCGCTACGACATTACCATAGCGTACTCAAACAGACGCCCCATTACTGCTAACGCAACAAGCATTAGCGAGCGCACACAACTACCACATTGCTAATTCGCTATTAGCAAGGGTAGGTCAAAGATTTGACTCCATCCGGCAACAATTAGGGGGACCCACTATGTTCACTGTCGTTGTTCAGTTCTGGTGGGGTTCTGGGACAGATGGCAAGTGTATGTTCACGTCGAGAAAATCACTCTGAACAGCAACAACTGAGCAACTGCTCAGCAAGAGTGTGTGAGCGCAGAACTAGTGACTCAACACAAACATTCTTTTAAAAGATGTTATGACATGTCGCTTAAATGCGAGATAAGATACACCACCTTGCTTGGATATTTGCAAAACTTGCAAAAAAAAAAAAAAACATTTTGTCTTGCTCAGGGCAATCAATGTGCTGGAGGGATGCAGTGCATGCTGGGTCTTGTAGTCCCCCCCCTTTCATTTAGCAGCCAGTTTAGACCTAGGAAGCAAGGTGTGTGCACTCCAGGTTTAAGACTTGAAACACAAAATGAAACTTTTACAGCCCTTTTCCCCAGAGTCTGACACCCCTGCAGACTGTCCAAGAGTCCACAGCAGTGGTACACCAACAGGGGTAGCTGTCCCTACTATAGAGCAGGTTTCATTCGGTCCTGGTTGCTTGGTGTCACCTGCTCAGAGGAAAGGAGTATAATTCATACCCTTCAGGTGGAGCTGGAGCAGTTAGGCTGCACCGGACTGACCAGAGAAACGGTGATTAGGCAGACGGGACGCTGGGCGAAGGCGCGACCACTTATGAACTGCTCTGAGACTCTGCAAAGTCACATTCTGCACTGGCATGGTCCGAATTTTACAGTGCAAAACAAATCTTCAAAAATCAGGATGAAAAAAAAAACATACGAGAAAAAATGCACATGATTCACCCACGATATTAAACAATCAAATTCTCTGAAATTCATGCTGCTGCACCATCTTCTTTACCTTCAACATAACATTTGGACTGGAAGCTTGGGTAAGTGCTGGTTAGTAAATGTAAAATTAATCTGTGGCTTGTGGGAGTGCAGGTGGCCGTTAGCTCTGCCCAGGCAGGTAACCCCCACCCCCACCCCCAGGTCAGCCCAGGTGTGCTGATGTTGCCAGGATAAGGATAAAGCTGGAGTCAGAGCAGAAAGAGGACGTCTGGCGGCCATTTTGAGCCCTTTCCAGTGTGTCCCAGTATTAAAGGCCTCAGCTTAGGCCGTTCACATCGAGTCTGAGTAAACCTCCCACCCGTGTCAGTCAGGACGCAAACCTGAGAACGCTGCCGCAGTCTTTTACCGCTCAAAAAAAAACAAACAAAAAAAAACTGGACAGACAATTTCTGAATGCAGATGAAAGGGACACTTGACATTAAAATAAATGAAAAAGAAAAAAATATACATGCAAAACAAATAAGGAAATAATGCAACACAACACAACTACTATTCTGCAAATGTCAGAGCTCTAAATAAGACCTTTTATTTTTGGGCTTGAGAGAGTCCGATAAAATAGGAATGAAGCTTCGTGGGTCAGCCAAATCATTTCAACCAGGACAATCACCAAATACAGCTATGTTTAAATAAACAAGGATTGCTTTTTTACAGTGCTATATATATATTTATTAAAAAACATTATGTTATTTATTATTATTCCTAATTGTGGGTGGTTTTTGGAGTGCTTATTTAGAGCTCGGGGGGGTTTAATGAGAGACAGCTTTAAAAGGAGCAAACCTGATTGGCTGGCGCTGTTGTTGCGTAGGGAACACTTGTGGCAGGAGCTGTTGTTGCAGAGACAGTAGCAGGCGTAGCACTGTACATCATGGGGACTTTATCGGGTGAGGGAAGGGGGGGGGCAGGGGGGAAGAGGGAAACCATGGAAGCAATGAACAGGTGGGTGGAGCATTATGGTAACCATGGCAACAGGAAAGGTTTTTTTTTTTTTTTTTGCATGGTGAAATATTTTATAGAGAACGGCGGCAGAGCCAGCAGGGGGAAGGGGTGGAGGGGGAGGGTGCGAGCCATCGTTAGGTTGTTCGCCAGTAGATGGCATGCGACCGCAACGCAAAGCGAGAGGCAGCGGCGAGGGAGGAAAAAACAAACAAACAAACAAAAAAACAAAACAAAAAAACATACAAACAAACAAACAAACAACAAAAAGGAAGAAAGCTGATTACAATCACAAATAAGGAAATTTTTGCCAGTAGAATCAGGGGTTCCCAGAGCAGTCTGGCACTTGCAGTAAAACCTTCAGAATGACCCATGATTCCATGATTGTGACATCATAATGACATGGAACATGTTAAAAAGCTAAATTTTATCCTGCAACTTTCAAGGAACTGCTTATGTTTAATACACATGAACATATGCTAAAAGGAAGCTATATTTACATAATTTATACATTTATGTTTCTATGACAACTCCCCTGGGAAACCCTGATTAAATTTCCTAGTACACAGAGCACAACAAAAGGCAGGTTACTCGCTATTTACACCAATCAAACAGCTGATCTGCTCTGGAAATGAAACCTGTCTGGGACATGTTTACTAAAATATGATTCTGACTGTAGATAATGGGGAGGGGAGGGACAAATGAAATCATATGAAATAATAATCACGACAATAAAAGTGATTATAGACATACACAGAGCTAAAACAATGACCACACATGATACAATACTTATTACTTTGCTAGGACAAATTCAATTAAAAAAACATTTGAAGTCATAATACACAAAGAAACAAGCTGAACATGATCATCATGGGAGTCCTTGCGCTCTTCCAGGTGAGGTAAAGGCGCAGGTAAACGCGCGCCCCACCACCACCCCCCTCTACCCCACCACTGAAGGAGGCCTGAGCCAGGCTTGCTCTTTACACATTACACTCACCTGTAAGAGCACCCAGGGATGATAAAATGCAAATACCTGCATGGCGGCACCTTGCTGGCAGAAAAGAGAGTGGGTCTCCACCGATCGCTACACTATGCCAGCACCAGCCAACAGAACAACACCATTGGTGCTGGCGGTGGGTGCTACAACATCCTGAATACCCATGAAGCCATTGCCACAAAGCAAAGCCAAACACCATCACATGATTTACAGGTGACTGTGAGCGTGTCCGTGACTGGTGGAGCTGCACAAACAAGGTGACGCCACCAGGGTTGCTTTACGGCCATTTTATCACCCCGGGGGTGGTTCAGTCCCAGTTGTACCCATTTAAAACGGACCGTGTGAGGGAAGGCAGACGGAGGAACCTACCAATGTTGGTAGCAGGAGTCATGCACAAGACTGAGCCTGAGTGAGCCATGCAGGGCAGTGAACAGAGGTTAATAAACGGGGAGGGGAGTAGGAAAAGGAGGGAGGAAGGAAGGGAGGGAGGGAGGGAGGGAGGGAAGAGAAAAACAGATTAGCTGTAGACAGATCTCAGCATGCCTCACTGACACACAACCTAATCACCACCGCTGTCAGTCCATTTGTAGTCTTTCGCTGCGCTCGCGCCTAGCTGGCCGGCTCCACGGCGGACATTTCGGAGCCAAAATGAGAGAGAAACCAATTCTTTAGAAGGCCGGGGCTTCCCAGTCTACCCGGCGAAGGGCCTGTGTGGGTGCAGAGTTTATTCAAGCACAGCGCCAAAAAACACCTGATTATGCTAATCAAGGTCATGGCTGAAGACTATAATACATTAATTGGGTTAATCTGGTGTATTAAGGTTTGGCTAAAATAACACCCTGTATCCATTCAGGTCCTTCCTGGATAAGACTGGTGATCCCAGCTTTAGCAAGTTTTGGTCATATGAAAAAATGATGGGGGAGTGACTGAGGTAACATGATGCCGAAAATGGGTGGAGCTACAATCAACTGTCAATCACTCTATAGTTTGAATAAATCAAAAGGTTTTGCTCCTCACAAGAAAACACAATGTCTATGTCCAAAATGCGTCTATTCCACTTGCACGTTGCACTTCACAGGCAGTAAGGCTGACTCCCAAAATAGCGCATTAAATAGCTATTAAAGAGTCATTTCAGACAAAGCCAACGGGTGAGTTCCTGCTTTTGGTACCATCTGCATTTTGTAGCTCCACTTTTTTTTTTTTTTTTCGGTATGATACATCATTCTCCCATCATCCCTTCACAGAAACTACAAATGTCCTGTGCTGGAAGCAGAGGAGGGTAGAGAGGACGGGGATCTGAGCCTGGACTGGGGGGGTGTGGTGTCATGCATGTCTATAAGCAGGCTCGCTCCATCAGCACAGTCAAGAGCAGGAAGACCAAGCAGCTACAGCTAGCGACGGGAAAACCCAGGCATCGCCAATCCAAAAATGGGCAGAGCTGCTGTAAGCTGTCAGTGACCCGCCAATAACCTGTGCCAATCACCGCTTTCATATTTCTCCTTTTTGAGAACACAGTCCGTTTGATTGGTGCAAAGTGAGTGACTGACAGCTCACTGTAGCCACCCCCGCCCATTATGGGGTTCACGAGGCCCTCGTTCTCCCATCACCAGCTAATGGAGTTAGAGACAAGAGAGAGAAGAGGCTGCTGTCAGAAATCAGATTACCGGGGCTCGCAAACGGACGCCACTCAGCCACAAAGTGCTCCGTGGATACAGGAACGACGCATTGCATCAGTTTACGTGAGGCAACTGTCTCTCTACATCCTTACTGAATTAAAATAATTACAGTCGATTAGGCTTCTTGAAAGAGGGAAACGAGGCAGGCGAAAGGCCGTATTATTCTGCTTGGGGGAGTACTGCGTAAGGCCATGCCTTGTATGGACAGACATTACAATTTTAAGAGGAGCAAATATTCTTAGCAGCACACTTTGCTAATGGCACTGAGTGACTTGCTGACTTGCTCATTCTAACTACCTACTAACTAGTTGCTCCTCCGCACCAGCCCTCGTCCTGGAAGGTCACACTGTGTTCTGCTTGTGACTCAGCAATTAAATTACAGAATAAAGCAGGCGATTACAGAGCTGTCTTGCCTCACTTTTTTATTTTTTTGAGTTTATGCGGATTGGTAAATTTAAAGTCAAAATAAATGCTAGAATCCCTGTAACTCTTCAGCACCAGGGTTGGACACCGTAGGTTCTTTTTAAGCACCATTGAACAGTTATGTCTGAAAATTCAACAGTCATTTCACAAACATGCATGAACAACACCTTGGTCACATGACAATATAATCCACAAATAGTGATATTTGTGCAGGGGAGTTTGCATAGCTTGTCAAAGAAAATCTGTCCTTTAAAATCACTCTGCAGCAGTTCCTCAGCAAGCCGACAAAGACTTAAGGTTGAATTTTAATGACCGCTTCCAAAGCGTTTCAGCACCACTTTGGTCTAAGAGCAGTGCTCTTCAGCCTTACCCATAGAGAGCTCCAGGGTGTCCATGTTGTAGCTGTTACTCAGCATTTCCCTGATCAATGAAAGCAGTTGATTACATCTTTCCCTTTGCCTCACCTGGCTTATTGGGTCAAACTCTCGGCTCATTTTTAAGGTGAAAAACAGTAGCGACTCGCCCTGCAACTCTCGGCGGCTAAGATTGAATCCCACTGGTCAAAGTGGTGGAATGATCGTGTGAAATCGTGGGAAATGTAGTTCTCCAAACTCTCTGTCCTGCTGCTACTGTGGGGTCAAAAGGAACTTTTGGGGATGAAAAGAGCGTGTGATTTGTCCTCACTAATAAGGGAACACTGATCCTTTTTTTTTTCAGATCCTAACTATCTTACCCTGGGGCAGAGGACTTGGGTCTGTCATTAGCACACACATCAAAAGCTTTCACACTCTTCAGAGGAAGCTTATAGAAGAAAGCAAAGTTCATCAATGAAGCAAAATGCTAGTGTCCCCACAGACTATTAGGGTGTGAAAGTCAGCATTCCCTAATTAATCAGGAGAAAGCAGCTCTGACAAAGGACTGGCTTTCGGGCTGCGACGGGGGCCAGTGGACGTGCTGAGCGCCTGGAAATGTCACAGGACAGCATAGCAGGGACCAATGAGCCTTAAGCCCCAACACACCGAACCCATGACACCAGCCTACCTGCATCAGGAAGTTTTAAATACACCTGTATATTTTAAACATTGATTTTATATTTCCTTGTATTATCTTCTGAAAAATACATATTTCAACTTTTTTAACAACATTTTTGTATCTAATCCATTTAATACATTTCCAATACATACAATTGCATTTTTGTCCATAGATTGTGAGGTTTAGCCATATGGATTCTGATCTTCAAGGTATATTTATATATTTCATAATATCTCACTTTAATAAAGTGTGATTAGTGTTCTTCACAAATTGCAACACATCGGGACGCAGAGGGTCATAGGTGATTTGCTTAATCCGCTGCTCAGGCGGAACAGAGTAAACATTCCAGAAGGAAGGGAAGCATCTGTTTTGCTTTTCTTTTTTTTTTTTTTATTTTTTCACTGCCAGGACAAACGAAGCAACTGCGCGTTCCCGCAGATGAAGGACATGACGGCTGGTGCTTTTCAAATTCAGCTGAGATTAGTTTAACGGTACGATTTAAAAACAGCTATGATCATTGAATGGCATAATTTCAGAAATACTAAAGCCCAGACCATCTGGTCCTGCTCATTTATGTATAAGCCATACACATATTTGCTTTGGCTAACTTTTCGTACAGGTCCAGTTTACTTCCCTTGATGTTTTGATAATTAATACTGAAAGTTTCCCATACTTTTTTCTTTTGCTGTGATATTTACTTCCCACAGGGGCACAAATCCCCATGTCTGACTGCTGAAAAATGACTGTTCTCTGATTGGCTGAGAAGTTAAACAGTCTTTGCCAACAGGTGACAGGGATTCTATGTGTTCCTTGCAGCTCTCCGATTGGCTTGGTAGCTAAAGAGCCATTACCAATAGGTGACCAGGATTCTGCATGTGTAACAAAGGGAGATGACGACCATGGCAACCTGCAAGAGCACACAGGCAGGGTGGAGTCATGGTGGTGGTGTGTTAAGGCTGGCTCTGAGGCAGGGCTCCCATGCTCCCCTAGGCCATGGGCTGAAGCATTTTCAAGTCCTTTTCAGGGTCCCAATTCCCCAAGATTCTAGCGCCCATAAAACACTGCATAGTTATGTTTTTGTTCCAGGATCAGGTCATTCACCACTCATCTTAATCCTTGACTACTTTTTAGTAGGGTCTGGATTCTGAACCTGGATCAGTTTCCATTGTTAGATGAGAATTTAGATAATAAATGTGAACATAAAAGGTTTGTAAGATGCTCTGCTCAGATTTGTCATCTCCAAGTTCATTTTAATCTTCAAAACTTCCGATTTTAATGGTGTATGTGGAAATCTCTTGGGGTAAATACACATCTGTGTGCATATGTGTGTGTGTGTGTGTGTGTGAGTAAGATGTGTGTGTGTGTGTGTGTGTGAGTAAGAGTATGTGTGTGTGTGTGAGTGTGTGTGTAAGTGTGCGTGTGTGTGTGTAAATGAATGTGTTTGTGTGAGTGTGTGTGCGTGCCTGTGTGTGTGTTTGTGTGTGAGAGTGTGTGTGAGTGTGTGAGTGAGTGTGTGTGTGAGTGTGTGTGAGTGTGTGTGTATGTGTGTGTGTGAGTGTGTGAGTGTGTGTGAGTGTGTGTGTATGTGTGTGTGTGAGTGAGTGTGTGTGAGAGTGTGTGTGAGAGAGTGTGAGTGTGTGTGTATGTGAGTGTGTGTACCTGTGGGGAAGAATGCAGCGGGCTGCTGCAGCTGGGTGTTGGCCAGGGCCTGCTGGTAGTGCAGCATGCTGGGACTGAATAGAGCACTGGTGCCGTTGCTCTTCTCCAGCGCCGGTCTCTTTGGTAGGGGCTGCAGCACAGCATGCGGGAACGCCTAGGCAACCAGGAGAGAACTGCAGCGTTACCGCCGCGGCTGGGCATGCCGCGCATACACAAACACACACGCATGCGCGCACAACACACGGCTGGGCATGCACACAACACACACACCCACGCATACACACGCAGGCATACACACAAACACACACGCATGCGCATACACACAAACACACACACAATACATACGCGCACGTATACACACGCATACACGCACACAACACACACACCCACATACATACACACGCACGCATACACGCGCATGCATACACACGCAGGCACAACACACACACCCACAAACATACACGCGCACAACAAACACACACATACATGCATGCACACTCATACACACACACAACACACACACCCAGACACTCATACATACATGCACACTCATACACATACACACACACACACGTGCGCACAACACACACACACACACATGTACAGGCACACTCTCTCACACATGCAAGCACACACACTCTCACACACACACACACACACACACACACACACACACACACACACACACAATACATATGTTACACTACGAATGTCATCTGGCTGTGTACCAATAATAATAATTATGTAAAATTCACAAATGGTATTATTTTTATGCTCAAATAATCACATGGACGATGAAGAACTGCACAACAATAGAGAAAACAACACATATAGCAAGGCATTAAGGTAATCAATGGTTAAATTACTAAAAGCAAAAATGGCATCTTTTCAAAGTGAATATGCCTTCTTAAAATGGGACTATTGATAATGCTACGGTCTTATCTCTTAACATTGACTTTCCATATAGCAACACAAAGAATTCTGTTGAACTATTTCAGTTTTTTTACTATTATTTATAATGAGTGATTGCCAATGGTTCCAAAGTCAAAATCTTGAAGGGTCATTAACTGTTTTTTTTTTTTTTTTTTTTTTTAAACAAGGAAGCCAAATTAAATTCTGTGAGTTGCTATAGTACATTAAAAAGCTACATGCAAAGCAAAAGGTGAAAGGTCAAAGTACCAGATCTACAGTTGTCTCGAGGGGTCGCTTCATTGCTTTGGCAGTCGACTGAGTCTTTAAATAGCAGGCAGCGAGCACATGATGGCAGTGGGCCAATGGGATTCAAGCGTATTAACATACAGGTAACAGCAAGCAGAGGTGCGTCATGGGGGCACAGCATTGCATTGTGGGTAGGTGAGAAGAAAAAAAAACAAAACAAAATAATCTGAATGCAGTATACCACATACAAAAAACAATAGGCATGCACATAAACGAAAAACCTGCTTTAAAAGGAATAATGCTAAATTCTGAATTAGTACGAAAGCAAAAAGCATCTACTACACCTTATGTTAAAAGCTTAAGGAATTACAGGTTCTTAATACACAATAAATACAACTTATCAGGATTCCAAATGGTTTTGCAATTTAAACACTACAACATTATGAAATTCTTATTTTTCATCTAGTAAAAAGAGACACAGCTGAACATATATACAGTATATTGTTTTTGTTTCCATAAATAGACTAAAGATGACAATAAGTTGTCAGGGATCTCCCACACAAGAGCTGAGTTTAGGCACTCCTCCTACACACACACACACACGCACACAATCACACGGTTAACAGGTTAAAAGAGCTCTTCTACGCAGGCCCAGTGACAGGCGGATGAGCTCATTTCTACTGAAAGATACTATCAACAAACACAGTGCACCAAATACACATCTACACACAGTGAGAAAAACACTAGCACCGATGCCAAAACTATACACCGTCAAGCCAAGGGAAATGATGTGGCCAGAGCCTTCTTTGGACAAAATATTTTCAGTCGTTTCAGGCCATACTTTTATTGTGGCGCAATGCATGAAGCAGTTGTTTATGTATTCACCTCTGAAATTTAAAATAACATGTACATGGCTAGACTTGTGGCTTTCACATTTTTTGCCACAGATAATAGAACTATTATGTGTGACCATGTTGTGACATGAGTTAAATTTTCTATTGCAGATTTTTTTTTTTTTTAAATGGTAAGCGTGAGTATTTTAAGAAAATGGCAGAACTACTGCTTGTGAAGCGTTGCCATAGATATATGACCCCCTTCATGCTGATTGGTTGATTTGGTCAGGTATAGCTTGGCATCGTGCTAATGGCCTCCTGCAGCAGTGTGAAGGTGAAAGAGATGAACATCCAGGCTGTTTAAATCCCTTCTGCTCATACCATTTTCGTAAAAGCTTCTTACAAACACTATTTTTTTTTGTATTAAGCTTAAGATTTTAGCATGTTTGGGATTTACTCTGATGTTGAGGAAAAACTTTTCCCCTCTCTTTCGTTTTGTAAACATCGCCAAAGAGCGAAAAATTGACATCTGAAATGTAGTCTACCTCTCACATTGGGAAAAATATGTATTAAATTACTTTGTACTGGCCGATCACCAGGCAGAAAAAATACAGGAAAGACAGATAGATCAATAAATCAAAACCAAATTTTTCAACTGCGTGTTGCAGCAGAGAGAGATTTGATGGGCGTATCTTTCAGAATAAACACCCTTTGTGCTACATCCATCTCTGTCATGGGACGGTGAGGCTTGACTGAGGGCGTAATCTGATTTCATGGGTTTGCGTTTCCCGCTGGGTTGCGGCGGCGGCTTACGCTGCACCACCGAGGGTCAGCTGGGTGAGGCTCCAGCCAAGGAGCGACAGACTCACAGCGCTCTCAGCCCTCCGGGAACGCAAACCAGACAATCGGCCAATGAGGGGAGTGTCTAAACACAGAATGTGGAGCGCTGTTTCCTAAGAGTTTAGGCCCTGCCCGCTGCTCTAGTCTGGATCAGAGATGGGATTGTTCCTGACTTTTCCTGGTCATTTTTTTTTTCCAGGCTGTAACCGTCTCCACCAGAAGCAGAGGATCTGGGAGTGCCATAAGCACATACATCAAGACATGCAGAGCTTTTGCTCCCTTTAACAGCTAACAACAGTAGAGAGTATTCAGCAGCGATAAAGCCTACATACTAGCAGCCCCAGAGAGCTACAGCAGCGGTCTCCATTCCCAGGCCTGGAGGGTCGCGCAGGGCACGGTCGTTTTTGTGACTCAGCACTTAAGGATGAATCAAAACAGGTGTCTATTCTGTTACACCTCACGCCATCTGGTTTCTTGGGTCTGAACTACGTATGTAATTTCACGTCAAAACAAAGACCAGCATACACTGCTGCCCCGAAGGAAAGGAAATGAAGACCACTGACGGATAAAGGTCTGAAAGTCTTAATTTGCTGATGCCTCAGGAAATCTCAGGAGCAGGTCCCATCCTTGCTGCATGCACAAGCTTATGTTTGTTTGCTGCACCTGCCACCAGTCAAATCCCCCACTTTCACTGAATCACCATCAGAGCAATTATGCACAGCACTCAACTCCACAGCGCAGAGGCTGAGAGAGAAAGGTGCTAAAGTGAGATATGAAGCATCTGAGGTAACCATAGCGTTGACTGCCTAAATGCAATTCAACCATAATTATAAGACTAATGCAAACCGTAATGCTTCCTTCTCTTTTTATTGGCCCTATTAAAACAAACTAAAACAAACTGCAAAAGGAATAATAATAAAAAAAACACAAATAATGAAAAAGCTTCTGTAGCACAAAGTAATGGAGTGGAGGTTTACTTTGTCTGCATGAAAAGCCGTTTTTTGACAATTATGACTTCTTAACAGACGAAAACCATATTCCCCTCCCCGCGCTGGGGTATGAAGTTAAAGCATTGTCGGGGAGGTGCGGATTCACAGAACGGAGGGGTTTTGTGAATCCTCTATGAGTGTTTCTTTGTGAAGAGGGTCTTCCCAAAAGAGAAACAGTAAAAGTTTCTTTTTTTTTTTTTTTTCAAAGGACAGGGGAACGGCTTGACGATGAGGCATGGGAATAGCAGTGACTATGAGGGGAAACAAAAGGAGCAGAGAACGAAAAACCGAATGGATACTATGACATCACAATGATGCCAAAACCGGCCTGCTGACCCAGAGAGCAGCAGCCTCCGGACTGTGCCGTGACATGCGGGCCAATGATGTGGCCCAAACCTAGCGGGCAGAGAAACGAGTCACAGGAAACCGTAAGCCTCTCGACACATGCTGACCGCTTCTGTAGGGGGGTCAACTATGAATTTGAGGGCTGAAATCCAGACACTCTTTGTCCAGAGGGAAAACTAGGCTCTGGTGCCAATAGAGTATACATATATAAAATAAGAAACAGATGAGGTTATGTTTGGATTTTTTTTTTTTTTTTTTTTTTTAGAAAAGATCCTTTGGAAGTAATCTCAAATGTAGCTACAGGCAATGCTTTCATTATTGCAACATTTTTTTTTTTTTTTTTTTTTTTAAAGCAAAGTCATTGTTCTGGCTTCTATTCCATTGTGTTTTTCAGACATGACACAATCTCACTGTGTCCTAGAGACAGAGGCAGGAGCAGCTGGTGGCGGGGGGCCGTTTGGGGGAAAGAGTTGGGGTGTGGCATGGCAAGGCGTGCCGTGGGAGGGGGGCGGGCAAGCGGTGATATAGCAGCCAGATGATGAGCCAGGAGCAAGGCAAAGCGAGACCCGGAGGAGCAGCGCACTGCGGGAGCTCTGAGTTTAACCAAGACGCTCCTACTGCAGGGCTCCTCCAGCTCTTTTCCTGGAGGGCCGCAGTGTCTGCAGGTTTAACTCCAGCCCTGGAGGGCCGCAGTGTCTGCAGGTTTAACTCCGGTCCTGGAGGGTCACAGTGTCTGCAGGTTTAACTCCAGTCCTGGAGGGTCACAGTGTCTGTGTTTTCCTTTCAATCAGACAATCAGTTTAGGCCTTGGAAACAAGGAGTGTGGTCTCATCTTCAGTCAACCAATGGCTTAAAATAAGCACTTAATGTCTAAAAATACACAAAGAAAACCAGCAGACGCTGTAGCCCTCCAGGACTGGAATGAAACCTGCAGACACGGCAGCCTTCCAAAACCACAGTGTGAATCTCCTCTTCAGGCACTGCCTAAGAGCCAGAACAGCATTAAGGCCATTCCAGGGGAGTTTACAGTAATCTCTAATGCTCTGTGAGTCAAATTAATTCATAACAGCAAACGACAACTGGAAAATGTGCAGACAGAGGGCCTGACTCAATCCCAATAACTTGTGTTAACAGCGGGTGAGGTGTAGAGAAAGGGCCAGCAGCCCTGCTCTGAGTTTGGGTGGACATTTATCAGTCTGTCCGATTTAGCAGCGCTGATCGAGGATATATTTGCCGTATCTGCGGTAAGAGCTACACTCTAACTTGGACAGATAGGAAGAGAAAGAGAAAAGAGAGAAGGGGTGAGCACCATCGTGTTACATGGTCACAAGCACAAAGACAGTGAAGAAAAAAAAAAAAAAAAAAAAAAGGGAAATGAGGACAATCAGGACAGTCATGTGTTCTGTGCTTGACGTAGCCAATCAAAACAGGCATGATGGTCATGTGAAATGTGGCCTGTGCTCCACCTGGCCAATCAGAACAGGCATGACAGAGTCACATGTTCTGTGTTATACTTGTCCCATCAAGACTTCATATGAGTGAAACTCAGTGTCTGCAACTTCACTGGTATTTTAATAACTTCAGTATCATCTAAAATATGACCTATACAGCAGATATCTTGGCTGAAATATGTATAAACAAATAATACACCTGTACTATGATAAAACAGTGCTCCACATTTTATGAAGGTATTTAAAAATTAAGGAAACATTTGAATTTCCCTCACAAAAAAATTGCTTAAATTTATGTTTACAGGGCTCTCAATTTAGAGTAATTATTATTATAAAAACCAATTATCTGTGTAAAAACATATTTTAAGTATCACTATCATCAACAACTTCATCATCATCCCAAACCTTTCACAGTCACCAAATAATCAACACGTGTTTTTCAACATATTAACAAAAACTGGTACAGAGCTGTTTGGTCTCATATCCATGGAAGCAGCAATATTTTGAAGCCATTTTTGCCCATTAACAGAAGTGATTTTTATTTCTCAAGTGCTAAGGGCATACCAGTCCATAGCGGCAGTGTGGAGTTTGCAGTATATTTAACGTTAGCATTACAAAGGCATTGCTGAAACAGCAATGAGTTTAGTGTAAGCAGTACCCATATTAGCCACAGCTGAATCGAGACCTGGAGCTCTCCATGGTGTGTCTGGTCTTTGATTTCACCCTCAAATCAGCAACTATTTCAGACCTGAGAAACCAGGTGAGGCGAGATTACCTGTGCAATCCACAGTGCAAATCAATTAGGCGCAGAGTACTGCTGTTATGCACTCCCAGCTCGGTACCAGCCTGCTCTGCTCTACAGTGTCACAGAGGTCAGAGGTCAGTGGGAGGGGCTTACCATGGCTGCGGCGGCTGCCTGGGCGGCCACGGCCGTCTGATTGGCCTGGTGCTGCGCAGCTTTGATTTTGGCCTGCAGGTGGGCGGGGGGGTGGAAGTACTTGCACTTGTCGCGTGAGCAGCGGCTCTTGATGTAGTCCATGCACACCGTCACCGTGTTGTCGCTCGTGTCGATCATGGGGCTGTCGCTGGGGTGGGCGAAGCGGCAGTCCGTCTCGCCACGGGCGCAGTTACCCCGCTGGAACTCCCGACACACCTGTACATGCGCGCACACACACACACACACACACACACATACACACACGCAAGCACATGCACACAGGTGTGTACAAACACAAACAGAAATGCACACAGACACACGTGTGTACACACGCACACACACAGCCCCATATTATAATACAATAAAATACATGAACACAGCAACACAGGTTAACTATAAATCAATCATGACCTTATACTGTATACTAAGGACACAAAGACTGGATTCTTTTTTTTTTAATTACCATTTCATTTTATGTTGTTTACATTTCAGATCACTTATAGAAACATACTGTTTAACGTGGATTATTATAGAGATTGTGTTTAATCTCTTCAAGCCTATCTGTGTGAATACATAAATAGAGCTGAATCATAATTTCTCACATCCAGCATGTCATTGTAAATGTCATTGTAAACATCAAATAGTTATCGGTTGGCTGCAGTTCATGCGTAAGAAGGCTTAATACAAGGCAAACAGTGATTTGTCACCTCCAGCTTGACTGTGTATAGGTTTAATACAAGGGGGACTGTGATTGGTCACCTCTGGTTTGCCTGTCTTAAGGTTTAATACAAGAGGAACTGCGATTGGTCACCTCCAGCTTGTCCGTCCGCAGCAGCTTCTGTGTGGAGGAGGAGCCCTGCACCGAGACCGGGGGGCTGCTGGGAACGATGACAGGGGCGCTAGGGAGCATCTCCGTGGGAACCAGCCCCACCCCATGAGTCATGGGGGTGAGGTACGGAGCGTAGCTGAGCGCGGGGCTTGAACCCAGGCCCTGTGTCACAGGGAAGGAGGGCTGTGCGGGGAGAGGGCAGGAGACAGGGGCAACAGAAGGGAACGGTCATTTAGACTGTGATTAGCCTCGGAACCAGGATGTCAATGCAGTCTCCCCTTACCTTCCGCTAAACGGCTCCTACTGCAACACTGATCGCCACGCCAGGGAGCAGCCAGCTCAGCCATTGGTCAGAGTATCAGAGGGCGGGGCTTATGGAAGTGTGACGTATCTGATGCTATCCTAGCATGATGCTATACTTTTCCCTGCCTGCGATGCAGTCTATATGTGGGTGGTCACGCCCTCTACAATGCAGTCTATATGTGGGTGGCTACTCCTCTCCTCAATGCAGTCTATATGTGGGTGGCTACTCTCTCCTCAATGCAGTCTATATGTGGGTGGTCACCCCCCTCTACAATGCTGTCTATATGTCGGTGGTCACCCCTCTCTACAATACAGTCTTTATGTGGGTGGTCACCCCCCTCTACAATGCAGTCTATATGTCGGTGGTCATTCCACAGTACAGTCTACATCAAGGAGGTTTCCCACAGACACAGTTCAGTCTCTATCAGGGAGGTCCCCCCCTATGCAGTGTAGTCTATATTAGGAAGGTTTTCCCACTCACAGGGCAGTCTATATCAAGATGGTTTCCCTGCCCACAAAGCAGTCTACATAAGGGAGGTTTTCCCCTCCCATGGTGCAGTCAAACTAGAGGTGGTGTCCGTGCTAATGAGCTCATTCCTCTCAGACTAAACTCTCCCAGTAAGAGAGCTCTCTGGGAGGGCCCATGCAGCTGCAGACTCTAATAAAGTCTTCCCTGCTCCTACCGCTGGCGTTCCAGCAGCCAGGAGAGCATGGAAATAAGCATTAATCATTCATATGGCTGCGGGCTCTTCTCCCATATTCTGCTCCTAATGTCCCTCAGGCCTGCGCTGAGGGGCCGAGCCAGGGAGGCCGGGGCCAGCCAGTCCTCCACATTTTTACTCTGTGTCACTGTGAGGTATTCCAGCAGGATCTCTTTCTCTCTCTCTCAGTGAGTGGGGGGTGGAGGACGGCTGAAAGGCTGTGGTCAGAAGAGTCAGGCCTGTGGAGGGGGTGCAGCTGGGAGAGGGGAGGAGGAGTTACTGAACAAATGGGCGGTGCCAACAGAAAGATGGGTGGGGCTAATAGAAGAGCGGTGGAGCTATGGAGGATGTGGTTGGAGCTGAATGTTTTGGACACTGGAGCAGGGATCTGAGGGGGTGGAGCTACAAAAGGAAGGAATGGGATGATGAAGGAGTGGGTGGAGCTATAAGAAGAGGGGTGGAGCCATGGAGCAAATAAGATGGGATGAGAGAGGAAGGGGTGGGCCATAAGCAGAAGGGGGTGGGGCTGTTGCAGCGGTACTCACTACGGGCTGCATGCCGGTGCCGGGGATCATAAACTGCATCTGCTGGGCCAGCATGGCGGCCGCCGTCTTCTGCTGGATGAGGTTGTTGCGGCCGTTTATCTCCAGCTGCGTCTTTAAATGCGCCGGAGGGTGCAGGTACTTGCAGTTTTCTCTTGTGCATCGGCCCTGCACGAAGAAAACACAGAAATGTTGAAAAACAGGTAAGGACATGCAATATGAAACAAGCCACGGCAGTTTATCGAAAACATGCAATAAATACCCAAAGAGGGAAACAGCAGCTTTACAGGAGCATAAGAGCACAGAGACACCCAGTACTATCCAAGGGTAATAAAACAGGAATGAGAAAGTTTCCACATCATCTTTCTGGTAGTAAACAGACAGGAGTTCCACCAATCACAGGACACAATGGTGACAGCCGACAGAACAATGCCAAAGGTGATTGGTAGAAACTTCCAAGCACACAAACTCAAAAACCAATGATGACGTATGTGACTTTTTGAATCAATCAACCACTTTAACTGAACAATGGAAACCTGCACACACCGCAGGGCCTCAGGACTCAGACTGAGAATCTCTGTGCGGTCACCCCGCCATGGGACGCCATCACTCCAGTTACACCCCCACAGTTACTGAGATCACACCATGAGCCCATGGCAGCACTGACGCTTGTGTGAGGGTTCTTGCTAAGGTAGGCCAGGACTGTGCAATCCTAGTTTTCACTAGCAAAGCCCAATCTTTCATTACCCTCACTTTGTCCCGCTTCAGGACAAAAAAAAAAAAATTGTTTCTCTCTAATCGCTGAGATGGTATTAAAACCGAGCGGTCGGTTTTTAAAGGTTTCCTCACAACAGCAAATGCAGGTTATCTCTCAGGCTTAATGAAACGCATTCACCTTGTCCCTCTGAACCTAAAACACGCCGTCAACAGAAAAACCCTCCTCCCTCGCTCTTTAGCACTTCAGATTTGCATTTCTGAGTTACTTTGCTCTGTGGTTCTACATGTTTTACAAGTCCTAGAGTGTAATGTTGAACAACTGACTGAGTTTGGAATGGCTGCATCAAGCTCTCCTCAGTGGTGCCCCCTAGTGGAGTCTGGTATGAACTATGAGATTGGGGGCCTAATGAAATGAACCTGTAATTTATTAACATTCATCAACCTAAACTGTGGGGATTTGCTACCTGCATACTTGTATCAACAGAACCTTGCACAACATACAATCTATCTGACCTAAATGGACTGGCTATAATAGAACACAACTTCATACAACACACTCTATTTATTTACGTTACGTTACAGTCATTGGGCACTACGCTCTTATCCAGAGCAAACTACAGCGTGAAGATAAGTGCACAGATTAGAGTCAGAGTGTAATAACACCGTAGAGCGGGAAAGTGCAATCCCAGGCAGACCAGAAATGTGAAAAGCGGAATGACTGGGAAATTATTGATTAACCTGTCAAGGAAACTAATAATTAAGCAATTACACATCTATATATGCAGCGACAGCCCAAGAATACACAATGTAGAACACAGCAAGTAAATCTATGGAAAAAAATAGCAAATCTAGTGGCAGAGAGGTTGCTCCACCACTGACGGGCCGGAACAGACAACAGACGTGACCTGGAAGTGCAAAGTTTGATTTCAATTAATCCATTTTCCAAATGGGCAAACTCTTCTGGCTCTTTGACATGAGACGTAAAGGCGTTATGAGTGTGTGTGTGTGTGTGTGTGTGTGTGTGTTTAACATGTCTCTCTGAAGCAGTGTATGTTCTCTCACAGACCCAGACAGCGGAGCAGGTCCAGTTTGTCCCCACACGCCCCAACACCGAAAGGATAAGGTTACCATGTGGATGCAGGAAGACAGATACTTAGATTAACACTCCTACTTTGAGACGGTTTATGATTGTGGGCAGAGGGCTTTTTCTCTGTGTGAGAAGTAGAGGCAGTGTGAGAGTGCAGTTGTAATATAAGGGACACATGGTAAGAGGGCTATGAGACTGCAGTTCAGCGGGTTTGTGAAATCTGTGGCATATGACCGCATCGGTCACACTGAGAATTGCTGCCATAGTTGTCTAACGTAATTACAGTCCGATACATTTACACAACACTGACACGCTCTGGGAATGGGGTCTGAAATATGATGGAATGGTGCTCATCGCAGCAGTCTGGATATACGTCTGAACATCTATGCACACATAATCACATACACACACATACACAAAGATTTACTCACACTCACACATACACACATACACAAAACACACAGAAAGTTGAGTGTGCAAACAAACATGAGCACGCAATCTCACACACACACGCACACACATGCACATACACACACTTAATAATGACACCAAGAATATTGAGCATGAAAACAAACACAAACATTGACATACAAACATACACATGCGCTCTCTCACGCGCACACGCACACACATACTCGCACACAAACACACGCACAAACACACGCACACCTTAACACTCCCCTGTCCTCCCCCTCTCAAACCCTCGGCCCTGCTCTCATTCCTTATAGCAAATAATCACAGACTGCAGCTTTTCCAGGCGGCAGGTTCTGCCCCAGAAAGCCCTGCTCCACGCGGGCTCCACGCTGGCCGCACAGAGGTGAGGGGTGGGTTTCCTGCCTAAGCAGTGGGGCAGCCAGCATGGCAGCAGTGGGGGGCAGGCCTGCGTGCGGATGGAAGGCCGGCGCAGTTATTGTCGTGTACAGCATGACCGCACTGGCACCAAAGAAAAATAAAACACTTTGATTACTTTTCAATCACAAAAGCTGGACGGGGAACGTCTTTCAGAGTGGCTCGCGGTGTTTCCCGGGAATTGCATTCACAAGCTTGCCTGCGCAACTGCGCTTTAAAGACCGCTGCAGTCTCCACGGCTACGGCTGAGAGACAGACACTTCCCAGCAACCAGCAGCACAGCCTGACAGCACTGGCAGGACACAACCCAACGCGTCAGGCTGGGTTAAATATAGCTGTCCTGGCGATGGGGGGGGGGCTGATCATAGCTGGGGGGGGGGGGGGTCTGCGGGGGGAAGTGAGGGTAGCAGAGGTTATTTACGGTAACCATGTAGCAACCCAAATCTGGAACATGTTTTCACAACAGCAGAAAAAAAAAAAAAAACTCCGGTAAAGGGTGTCCCAAGTGAGGCACGCGGTTTTTGGCTTCAGCATAGGGTGTGGCTCGTACAGGACTGTTGCGAAACTGAAAATCCTTCCCAGTCAAATTTGGTTTTAGTATCAAAGGAAATGTCTCATTCGCCTTACCGGAGCCAAGTGGCTAAATGTCCATGTTTGGAAATTCAGTGATTTTAAGTCCACTACTGGCTCTATGACTTTTTGAATTAACCACGTTAAAAGTTTTGCAATTTCCTGACTGTATACCTAAACGGTGACTGGAAGCTAGAAGTATGATGTATAGCGGGAAAGAAACCAACTTTATAACCACATCATAGATATGTTGTCCCCATCTGTCTTTCGAGCATCAGCAAAAACAGCAGAGGAAAAGAATCGTTCCACACGTAGTGTCGCAGCAACCAATCATGACGCATTGTTGTAAGGTGTCATGAAGAGCAAAAAACTGGCACTGGTTTGAAAATACCCAAAAACCGGCAGGCACAGTACGTCCCCAGCGTCAAGTCTGAGAAACCCTGTCCACAAGGAGTGAACTTCCTGTCACCCATTTCCCCAAAAAAAAAGAAACATCAGCTCTGCTTCAAGTAAAATTATGACTGAGTTAATGAAAAGCAAATTTGTCTATGATATTCCTATTAAATCACGAGAGAATTAAAATTAAATGTAACTAATTTCATAAACAGATTAGGATTATTCTCACTTAATCCATTTAAGGCTTCCATACCCCACCCAACCCACCCCCCATGCTTGGAATCGTATTAATAATTCCCATTAATTGCCCATGCGACTCCATCTATCAGAGTCAGAGAGGACTCCCATATGCAAGAGACCGTTCGAATGACATCACCTCACAGACAAAGTGAAAACTCCCTCTTCTGTTAATTGAAAAAAAAAAAAAAAAAAAAAACAATCTCACCCTAACAGGGTCTGAAAAAGCTTTTGAAGACAAGAGAGGCTCTTAACTGTGCAGAAAATGAAAGTATAATTCTTCGGGTAATGGGCTCGTAACTCAATGGCTGTACATACACTTCCCAAGGTGGGAATCCCATTGGGAACCAACATTGCACCATTCAGCAAGACACTCCACCTCGACTGCTTTAGTAAACATATCTCCGTGTGAGTGAACAGCATGTAAAAAATGTAAAAGACTCTCAGAATAAGGGCGTCTACTAAATGCCTGTAACGTTACGTAGCGTGATGTGCTGCGCGTGCAGCCGGATCACACGCTCCCAGAATGCATTTCCACACGGGTGGGGAAAAATGGATTCAGCTGGTAGCCGCGGAGGCATCATTAGCATTTTGCTTGAATGGGACTCTATGCCGCGCTCGCTAGGAAGAGGCTAACCCTTCATCTCGGCAGCAGTGGAGTTACAGGCCCTCGCTTCGCTGTCGGTCCTCATTAACAAAAGTCAAAAGTCCTTTCATTGGGCAAACTGTCATGCTGGGGCTTTATTTAGCTGCCCCCTGTCACCCCCCCCCCCTTCGCCTGGCTACATAAATGATGTGTGTTCCCCATTCATGCTAAATTTGGGGAGGGATTAGAGGGGGATGTAGTGAGCCCTCTGTTTCCCGATGGGAACTGCACACAGCCCTGTGTGATCACGCCACCAAGACATCAACGGCCTGACAGCTCGTTAGAGGATCAGTCATAACATTTATTTAAACAAACAACAAAAAAAAAAAAACTCAGCAGCAGTGGAATGACTGTCAGCAGCTAATCGCGGGCATCCGGTGTGGCGTGTGTAATGGAAAGGACCGCGCGGAACGAGCGGTGTTTTCGCCACGTCGGTTGACGGCGGCCCGGACGCGCTAACGAGGGGAGCGCGGCTGCGATTACCTCCCCCGAAGCTAACGGCGCTAACGGATAAACACGATTAAGGCCCCGCCGTGTGCGGACGCTGAGGCTTTGGGTGAGCTGCAAATCAGCCAATGACGTATCCCCGCCGCCTCTCCGAGCGGGAGATGGCTCACCATGAGTGACGCCTGTGTGGGAGGCTCACCTTTCAGGGGAAAATTACTCATCCCCTCCCTCATTCACTCCCACACCCTTCACCATGTGAGCCACAATGTGGATGGATGCTGTAGCACTACTTTCAAAAGACTTTCTCTGACCCTGCGGTAATAACCCTGTACCCAGAGAGAGAGAGAGAGAGAGGGAGAAAGAGGGAGAGAGAGAGAGAGGGAGAAAGAGGGAGGAGAGAGAGAGAGAGAAAGAAAGAGGGAGAGAGAGAGGGAAAGAGAGAGGGAGAGAAAGGGGGGAAGGGAGAGAGGGAAGGACAGAGAGAGAGAGAGGGAGAAAGAGGAAGAGAGAGAGAGGGAAAGTGAGAGGGGGGAAAGAGGGAAAGAGAAGAGGGGGGAAGGGAGAGAGAGAAAAAGAAAGAGGGAGAGAACAGAGAGAAAAAGGGAAAGAGAGCACATTCCAGCTACACAGGTGGAAAGAGAGTGGTTCCTTCCATGTATAATTAAACTGGTCAAACCAAAGGAGCACCCTGCAGCCAGACTCTCACATGTGGGCCCCCATCATGCCACACAAATCCAGGGCAAGCGCGGTCACCAGCACGGCGGGTACAAACCGTTGGCACAAGCCCCCATCTCTGCTCCTGCCACGCTGCGTTCACTAAGACAAGGTCAAGCTACAAACTGAGGTCATGCTATTTATGGTTTTGGTTATGGTGCTTATGGTTACAATTCTCTTAATAGGGCTAATTAAGAATCAGGATTTATACAAGGTCATGTTAGCACAGTTGACTTGCATTAGTGATTTAGTGATGTAACGTACTGTATACTTACTTGTCTGGGAATGCTGTTCATCTGGTTTGACACAAATGCTCTTATCATTCATGTTAATGCACTTACATATTCCCAAACTGTGAGTCGCTCTGCATAAGAGCATCTTCTGGAGGACTCTAATGAAAGGAGGACGTGTGCCCAGTTACCTTAAACCCTTCCTCCTGCACACACCCAGGTGAATGTCCCACACGGAAATGGAAGGCTTACCCTAGGCTGGAGGGTCCTTTCCTGGACCGCCCCTGCCCCCTTAGACCAATCAGAAGAGAGCAGTTGGCCTTGGACCAATCAAAATCAATGTCAGGACAGGAACAAGAACAGTGCTGCACTAAGCTGAGTCAGTGCTGATGGTCTTAGACCAATCAGGACACTAGCTGAGTCAGCGCTGATGGTCTTAGGCCAATCAGAAGGGCAGCTGGGTCACCTCTGATGGCCTTGGACCAATCAGAAGAACAGCTGTGTCAGCGCTGACAGCCATAAACCAATCATAACAGCAGCTGAGTCAGCGCTGATGACCTTAGACCAATCCGAAGAGCAGCTGGGTCAGTGCTGTTGGCCTTAGACCAATCAGAATGCATTAAGTCAGTGCTGGTGGCCTTTTGATCAATTAGAACAGCAGCTGTGTCGGCAAACAGTGTTAGACCAATCAAAACAGCAGCTGAGTCAGTGCTGATGATCTTCAACCAATCAGCAACACAGGACTACAGACCGGGGCCTTTCATAGCAGCAAACATCTAATTCAGGGCAAAGATGTCTGGAGATCAGCCTGACAATCCCTCAGTAAGCTGCCTCCGCAACGTGCTTCAAACGTTCTGTTCAATTCTGCTCATTTAAATTTAGACCTGGCTGAAAGAAAATAATAAATCATGTTGAAAAAAAATGAAATATCTGGAGGCAGCTGGCTCGTCGCTGCAGCCATCTGAATAAAACGCGTGTCATCTTCCTGAGAGCTCGGCGAATCATAACAGGTGTTATTTCAGTTAGTGCCATTTCAGTAACAACGCCACGCAGCAGCGGCAGACGAAGCACATCAAACATTCAGTGTCAAATAAGTGCGATTATTTTCAGGTAAAGCGCGCTGAGCTGAGGGAAAGTGCTACATAAATGCATAATATCCATCACTATAACATCCATTGTAGTGGTGATACTACTGCATAAATATGAGCCACTGCTCATTATGCATCATGCTAAAATATCAGGCACACAGAAACACAGTCCGAGTAAGTTTAGGTTCATGAGCCGGTCTACCTAAACCCTTGTAGGGGAGACATTGAGTCAGATAGCAGGGAGACATGGGGGGTGAGTACTATGGCAACAAGTCTGGATATCCCACTGACTGTTATGAACTGTGATGGGGGTCACTCACCACAGCCAATAAGGTGCAGTCTTGGTGTGAAAGTCCTGTCAGCCTATTGGCTGCCTCAGTGCTAAGCCCCTCCCACTTGGTTCCCTGTGTCCGTGACTCCTGTCTATGGCATCTGACCCTGACTTCCTGTTCGACCCATTTTTCAAAATAGAAGAATCGATTGGTCCTAAGACACATGTTGTAGTCATTACCACCTTCTGTTCTTATTAGATAAAAAAACACACACACAAAAAGACTCACAGGCACAGATCCACACCCCCAGCCTTATTCACGAATGTGGCTCTTGTTTACGTATTTCTCCCAGGTACTCATTATAAATGCGTGTGTTTGATCGACCACAGATCCACAGACAGGTAGGTTACGCTGCCGCTTACGAGCTTGTGGTTAACATGCCGGAGCATAAGAGAGAGAGAGAGGGAGGGAGAGAGAGAGAGGGAGAGAGAGAGAGGAGAGAGAGAGGGAGGGAGAACTGGCACCTCCAAAGCCTGGCTGTGCAATGCAGAGCAGGAGAGAGACAGTGAGAGTGAGAAAAAGGGAGAGAACAAGGGTGGTTTAAGAGAGAGAGACAGAGTTTGTGAGAATGTGTGTGTGTGTGTGTGTGTGTGAGAGAGAGAGAGAGAAACAGAGACAGTGTGGTGTATGTGAGAGAGACAGTTTGTAAAAGTGTGTTTGTGAGAGAGGGAAAGAGAGGGAGAGACGGAGTGTTTACGTGACAGAGAGAGAATGTGAGAGAGAGAGAGCATATGTGAGAGAGAAGGTGTGTGGCGTGAGGTAGAGACAGCGAGAGGGAGTTAGAGAAGGCAAGAGTGACAGACAGGTTAACCCCCCACCTGAGAGTACAGGTGCAGCGAGCATCTCTCTGAAACCTCTCACAGACACACAGGTGGGTTAAATCTGAAATTCCACCGCACCCAAGAAACCAGGTGAGCTGAGGTAACCGTGTAATCAACTATGTGCTGAATAACTGCAAAAACCAGCATATCCTCCGGCTCTCCAGGACCAGGAGTGAAGACCAGAGAGAGAGAAAGAGAGAGAGAGCAACAGAGAGAGAGACAGCCTGGGGTATAAACATCCCACTGACAGCAGGGCTGGGCTATCACCCAGCTGGGCCATCACACTGGAGGGGAAATCTCACACTTGCATTTTATGTCCAGGCATTTCTCATGACGCCCCTTTGCACAAGAGCACACAAGAGCTTTCTACAAAAAAGTTGAGGGAAAATACTCAGTTATTAGTGTCGTACCTGATGGTAGTACCCATTTCATAAACCTTGACCATGAACATCAAGGGCTCAGTTCTAATGGTTCAAACTCATGGAGCAACAGCCAAAATGCACCAAATTACCTTTAGTAATTGCTGCTGTGCTCATTTCAAAGCTATGTGGCTGTAATTTCACACATATCCAATGGGGCACAGTCATATGGCAGGAAAAGTTACATGCTACGCTGCTATATAATGACCTTTGGCCTGGCACAGATGTCACAAATACTTGGGTTTTCAAATGAAATATTGATCGATTGTTCAATGTAATACAGTACTTTTTAATACACCATGTGCTTGAGCTGTCAAAATGGAGCCTGTCAAACAGCAATAGAAGGTGCTGCAGGAAAAACAGCAGGACAGTGATGACATAACAGTTCATGAAACCAGCTAAGACACATAACACCCCCTTTAACTGCTCATTAACCTAACAAACAGGAGAGCAACGTCACATGTGTAAAATATGCAGGAACACATTGTCGAAGCACAGGGGAATTTGGTTTAGGAGGAAGAGAGAAAACTGAATCTTCCAGCAAAAATGTTCTTTTCAATAAAATGTAAAGAATTGAATAAAATCTGAATCATAATGCATCAACACTGTCAAATTACAGGATGTGAGGAAAGCACTGAAAAAAACCCAAATGAGACAATGTCCCGCCAATGTCACTCCATGCTAACCCTACCACGCCATGCACTTTCCTAATGAAGTCTGTTGGATAGAGGAAAAGGAAACAGATTTTTGTTTTCTTAACAATGGAGCAAAAACCATCACAAATGCCTTCTGAAGGTACATGTGAAATTATCTAGAGAGGACTAGCACATTCTGAGATATTTAAAAACTGCTGAAAAAAAAAAACAGAAGGGGTGGGGGGGTGGGGGGTGGGTAGGGGTAGGATTTTTGCCGTCATGGGGGTGCAATTTGTCACACACTTTTAAGGAATAATAATTCCCTTTTATATGCAACGTGCCACTGCAGACGCCCTATCGAACACAGTCGTGTCTGAATGGGAACTACCTCATCTACATGCAGTTCTTTGTTTTGTAGTGTTAGTGCACGGCCAAATGAAATTTTTTTAAAAAACACTCGATCATAACACACTGTGACAACAGTATATCTTTCCCTGAGGAGACTTTCAAAAGCTTCAGCCAGTGACACACACACACACACACACACAGACAGACACACACACACTCTCACACACACACACACACACACTCTCACACACACTCACGCGCGCGCACACACACACACACACACACACTCTCACACACACTCACACGCGCGCACACACACACTCTCACACACACACACACACACACACACACACACACACACACACACACACACACACACACACACACAAATAAAAAAGCAATATAATGTAATTAAAATACAGATACAGTTATGGGATGGAGTTACCTCGCCGCCAGTGGACGGGATTTGACATAGGTTTAGGAGGGACATCGAGCATTACAATTTACTGCACAAGCCTGCTCCATCAAGCATTGAAAAATAATGAGAAAATAAACAGAATAGTTAAGTATTTTGGAGTGCGTCCATTTTCCCTGCCCTTGATTTGAATTAGTTTTCTTGGATCTGCACCCACTGCGCTTTTAGCCTGTCGTTTTTTTTTTCCTCTCTTTCTCTCTTTTGCCTTTTTGAGCCGCTGCAGGGGACTCAGTCAGTTTGACAGAATGAGGGAGCCAGATGCAGGCTTGGTGGGTGGAACGGGGTCCAGACATGGAGTTCGCTTGGCGGCTTTGTTTTCCCAGACGACGGGCTTTTCCAAGCCACGTCTGAGGACGTGCACTGGCTGCGTGTCGCCCCCGCTCTCTAATCTCTCGCCCAGGCTGTGCATAAGAGCTACTCCCCTCATCTCTAAAAGGAGCTAGACTTGTATATCACGACAATTCTGTATATCACTGCAGCTCACTCACCTCCCTATGGAGCCAGAGAAGTATATCAGCTTCACTCACTCATCCCCGGTACAGCAACAGCTGTGATACTCTCCACTCCCTCATCTCTCCGTAACAGAGCTGTGATACTCTCCACTCCCTCATCTCGGTTATAGAGCTATGACACTCTCCCACTCCCTCATCTCTCCGTTATAGAGCTGTGATACTCTTCCACTCCCTCATCTCTCCATTATAGAGCTGTGATACTCTCCCACTCTCTCATCTCTCTGTTATAGAGCTGTGATACTCTCCCACTCCCTCATCTCGGTTATAGAGCTGTGGTACTCTCCAGTCCCTCATCTCTCCATTATAGAGCTGTGATACTCTCCCACTCTCTCATCTCTCCGTTATAGAGCTGCGATACTCTCCCACTCTCTCATCTCTCTGTTTCAGAGCTGTGATACTCTCCTGTCGCTCATCTCTCCGTTATAGAGCTATGACACTCTCCCACTCCCTCATCTCTCTGTTTAAGAGCTGTGTTACTCTCCAGTCCCTCATCTCTCCGTTATAGAGCTGTGATACTCTCCACTCCCTCATCTCGGTTATAGAGCTATGACACTCTCCCACTCCCTCATCTCTCCGTTTCAGAGCTGTGTTACTCTCCACTACCTCATCTCGGTTATAGAGCTATGACACTCTCCCACTCCCTCATCTCTCCGTTATAGAGCTGTGATACTCTCCACTCCCTCATCTCTGTTACAGAGCTATGATACTCTCTCCCACTCCATCATCTCACTGTTTCAGAGCTGTGATACTCTGTAGGACATATTCTTCATCATCAGAATGTTTTTTGTGTTAACATGTACTGCAAGGAGAGCTTGGTACAGCGAAGCTGCAATTCCTTTGCAGAATGCATGCAAATCAACTGCATCTTACAGACATAAGCTCAAATGTAGCCCCAGGGCTGTATATGAGACCCACTCTCTCACTGCTGTAGATCACTCCCACTTACGCATCCCTCAGTGGAGACTGCATATCAAAGCTACTCTCTCATTTTTCTCTCTGTCAGTGCAG
>CM040745.1:3020000-3137500 GCA_022829145.1 Albula goreensis | reverse complement strand
AAGACATCTGGGTCATTCTGGGCCAAGCCACTCGCCTTTGGCCTCACCTCTTCTGACTTCAACAAAAATTCCCACAGTTTTTTTTTTTTTGCTCATGAGAGTGCTGTATTTTTGTACCTTAAGAATAAACTGACAAGTAGACAGAAAAAACTGAAAAGTAGCACCAGAAGAAAACCTCGGGGTATCTAAAACACAGCAAAAATTCCAACCTCTTATAGTAATTTGAGATTAAAATATAAAAATCGTAAGGTGGACTGATTCACCAAAATGGGCTAACTAAACACCCGTCTCTTGATTGGCTGATCGTTCAGGTCCAAAAATCCAACTCGTGTCCAACCATTTTGCTCATGAGCAGACATAAATGTAATATCTAAAAGTAAAAAAAAACAGATTAGGTCAAAAGGAAATTGAGTTCATATGCAATGACCCAAGTACTTCAGTTCAGACTGGCTTAGACATCTCCTCCATCAGTCTGGCAGAAACTATGCACTTCAAAGAGATAAACCCACCTGTATTCTGGATATATCCACTATTTTCTAACCAAGCACGTCAACTCTCTGGGTGGCTATGGGTAGAATTCTATAAGTAAAGGCAGTGATCTAAACAGAAGAACCCTTCTGGAAACCATCCCCAGTGAATTCGAGAAGCTGTTTCAGCTGCCAGTCTCCCAGCAATGCAGTTGCTGGTGCAATGTTGATCTCAAAAGTTAAAGTGAGACCGTATTGAGCTCTCTAAAGTTTAGGCTGTCTGGGTTTCAAGACTCCAGCTACTACAACTGCGCCTATGGTTCAGGTTTTGACTTTGAGTCCTCAAAACATAGTGAAAGGGGGGACTTCACCAGACCAGAGGGCAGGCAAGATCACAACAGCACAGCGTTAGCCCGGGGTCTGATATTTAAACATTCCCCTGCGTGGTGCTCTCTTTTTGGGACAGCGAACGCACTGAGCGCAACGCCGAAGACCGGGAGCCGACGTCAGCACCCCATAATGCACGTCATCTGTAAGGCATTTACCGTGCGCGTGTTTACTCAAACAGACATTAATCACTAACATCTTTATCCATAAAAAGGCAATCGGCGCACTCCTGCTTGTTCATTATCAGAATCATCTAACATTCACATACCCTCGGGAGACTGACAGCCATTATGTCCTACAAACCCAACAGAGAGGTATGAGTAGCATTTTGCTGTCACTCCACGTCGGTTCTAGCCAATGACAGCTGTTGCTCTGAGCCGGCGTTGAGCCCAATGGTCAGTAACAAACAGCAACGATGGGAGAACGAGGGTTCATGATACCAAAAATGGGTGTCATACCATATGCTACCATTAACTCACTGATCAGAGCCAATCTCGTTTATACTGCGGTTTGAAAAACCTTCTGAAAGTAGTGCAGCAATTACTTGTTTGTTTATACTACATTTTAGAAACCTTTTCAGCCTTAATCAGCCAAACTGTCAGTTCTTAAAATATGATTTGAGAAAATATTTTTTTTTTTTTTTTGAACAAGTGAGAATTGCATTTTCTCTGCCTGCAATTTTGGACATGACTAATCACGAGTTTGCTGAGCACCATCTCCTCTCTTCCCTAGCAGATGCTGACACTAAGACATCCTCTCTGACCCGAGCTGACCGGGCAGAGACGCGTCTGCTTTTAAACTGTATGTGAGCATCCTCAGCACATTGTTTGTAGGCAGGTCTTTATTTTCTGATGCGTTTTTAACTCTGAGCAGTACAGCAAAAAAAAAAAAAGGGGCGCAGATGGCAATATAATGTAATTAAAATACAGCTACTGTCATCCCCCCGCCCAGTTTCATAGGGACCCCAATCCACCCCCCCCCTGTTTTTTCAGAGAAAAAAATATATATATTGTGTAAGTTTAAAAGTTGAGACCTTTTGCTCACAGTTTGGTCCCCCCCACTTCAAAAATCTCTCCTGTGCCGCTGGGTATCTTCTCCAGACCCTCCCATGGGGGCTGCCTCCCTCTGCCTTTCTGGGAACACGCGTACCGCATCAGGAATAGCACAGCGATAGAGCAATGACGTATCATAACACTGAAAATAAGTGACGCTACAATTAGCTGTGATTAAAATCAATGGGTTACTGACAGCTTACGGTAACTCCACCCATCCTGTGGTATCATGAAGGACATCATTGGCCCGTCATTAACTTAAAGTGCAGCTCATGTCATGCATCATGAGAAAAAGCAGACAGGATTTAAGCCTCAACCCTTGCTGTAGCGGTATAAATATGTTTATTTATATTACTAACTCACTCAAATTTTATTTTTTTCAGTTAGGCTAAAAACATGCTTTCATGAGCTGATAGAAGTGTTTTAACAGATCTTTTGATCCTGCGGCACTTTTTTTGAATAGTTAGTCTCATCAATTTCCCACAGTAATGCAGTCACACTGGTTTAGTGGATAATATTGGACACCTCTACTGCAATAAATATACGAATGGGTAAACAAACAAATCATATCAAGGCCAATGGTGACTGCTGCAATCAGCGAGTCGGCTTCCACAAGCCCCTCCCACCAAAAACTCCCCCCTTTTCCCGCAAATGCGCCTTCCCGCTATTCCTGTTGCCTGGCGACGGGTCCCCATGCCCCACAGGAGCCCCGCCTCAGTGTGCGTCACTCTCAGAGGGCTGATGGTGGGCGGCTCCAGCAAGGCTGATCAGCCAATAGGGGAACATTTAGAGCTTCTCTTCCCGTAGCCACAGGGGGTACTGTGAAGAAGAGAGACACACACACAAACACACACACACACACAGTCACGCACAGTCACACAAACAAACATTCACACACAGTCACACAAACACACACACAAACATTCACACACACAGTCACACAAACACACACACACTCATTCACACACACAGTCACACAAACACAAATTCACACACACACACACACACACACAGTCACACAAACACACACACACACATTCACACAAACACACATTCACACACACAGACACAAAAACACACTCTCACACATACGCACACACACACACACACACACACACACACACACACACACACACACACACACACACACACACACACACACACACACACACACACACAGCCCTGCATAGCAAGGCTCCCCCCAAACACTAAGAGCTGGTCCCAGGGCACAGGGATTAACCCAGCCCCAGGCAGGGTGTCTGCGGAGGTGAGGAGGGGCGAGAGCTGCACCTGTGCTTATCCCAGCGGCTCATAAAACGCCTCACTGCCATCGCCGCACACGCTCAGTGGGGCCTTTGGCAAAGCACAGCTAATCTGCCCAAAGTCATAGATTATATAGGGCCGGTATCCCTGACACGGATTAAGCCTAAAAACATATTTAAGAGAAGATCCTTGCTGAAACTTTCTATCAGCGAAGGGCTTCGCTTATTAAATATCTGGGAAACTGGCCCGTAGAGTCTGGCAAATCTAGTGACAGGATATGATACAGAGAAAGGACCATCCACTGAAATTCACTGGAAAATAGAAACTTTAACTTTTATGAACTGTCACTGAAAGCAACTGAGAGGTCAACACCACAACAGGGGGTTTTCATGAGCAATTATAAATGTTTGTTTGTGTATTCAGTGTGGGTTCACAGAGGATGGTGCTCACTTTTCTGTGGAGCTTAACCCAGAAGTTGAAGTATCTGTTGCTGTTGCGCTCTATTTATGATGTGATGTCACTTTCTGTTGATACATACACACTGATTAAAATTTGTATATTTCATGAATAAACAACTGACTCAGCTTAATACTTCTATGGCTCTGGACCCCAGCTCGTTCACTGAGCTATCATCATGAGACAAGTTTGCCTAAAAGCAAATATATCTCTGCAAAGTGTATGATTCTGACTTGTCACTGTTTTTAGGCACACCCACAGAGATCATGTGGCTCCTATATCCCGCTGTTTCCTTTACCACATAACCACAGACTGCAGCATCTACCTTCCTGATCCATTTCAAGCGACAATAAACCATTGAATAGTCTTAACTGCATACACACAACCCTCTTATACAGCTGGACTGCAGAGCTGGACTGTTACCTCCTATGGCCTAGGCTTCTGAAAATCTGGTTGGTGCCAGAGGATTTCTTATAATGGATTAGATTGCCCGGGGTTAGTTTTATCATTTTACACGGCGACCAATAAGACTTACGATTCATCAAAAGCAGCACCTGATTGTTTGTTTATTAGACACACAAGCTTGGAGTTAAACCCCATCTGAGTGAGAGGCAAGCTGGGCTCAGGGGTGTTTTTTTTTTTGGGAGAAATTGCACTTCTGGATGACAGTTCTGAGAGGCAGTGACTGAGCGGGGCTGCTTCACTGGAATCTTTATTCCTGGGCTCAGATCTCTACACCAGAATCAAAGAGCGGCAAAGTGGAAGAGACAGACACGGAGGTTTAAAAAGCGATCACAAATTGAATAAGAGATGGCCATTACCGCATTAAGCCTTCCCCGACACTGACAGAGCAAAGCAGCCGCAGTGAAGCGCCAGTCAATCCAGACTCACAACGGTGGCGGTAACTGCCAGGCCCTAGCTCCGCGTCCCGCTTCCCAGCCCGGCTCCTCGCATTACGGGCTGACCGCACCATAAACGCTTCAAATACGTTATGATCACACACCGCCAACGTCTGCCAGAGGGAGCAGGAAGCCCAAAGAGGGGCAACATCTGTGTGAATGCCACTGAAAACGAACCAATCAAAAGCCTTGGTCTGCACACTATTCTGAAAGCAAGGCCTAACAATAAGTAACAATGTAAGCCTTAGCCCTCACAAGTTCACAGTTTAATTCCCAGGTTGACCAATGAAAATTGGCCTTGTGCTTAATTGGGTACAATGACTTGCATGATAGTCATTAATGTTTTTTTTTTTTTATGTAGCAGCTAATGCTCAATTAGAACTTAAATAAAACACTGTCATTCTATCATTTCTACTGTACTTAAAGGCACATCACTGGAGCACAATTTGCCTATGCAGTGAGGGTTCTGATTGGCATTACACTCATAAGTAGAAGTGCAGGATAAATCAAAACTGAAATATACATATAAATGAGGAGGAAATTAATATCAGTTATTTATGAAATATACATTTGTTCATGAATATTCTGGGGTGAGCAGAGCTGGCAATTTCAAATGCTTTTCCCCAAATCTAATACATTTCTCTCCTCTCTACCTCACCTCCTTTTCTATTATTTTCTTAACAGAACCGGACAAACCTGCTGCTGTTCATTTCTTTTCTGTTGAATGTGATGTGAAAATGTTGCATGGGCTTGTTTTTATATATATAATGATTCACCGCACACATTAATTCTACAGCACTTTTACTGCTTTTACTGATTGTGAACATGGCCGACCTCATTCTGGATATCAGCTATGCCTGTTGCATGGTGCATTAGCGCAGAAGGACACCTGCTAGATAGCATCGCCATGGAACCACGCTTTGACCTTTCAGTCTGTCATTGATTTAAATGGGACCGCTCCACTATGCAGGGACCGTGACTGTAGCCACTCATGGTTGCGGCAACCACAGTGGGGCTACGGCTAGCCGGAAATCCCAGCCAGACAGATCAGCCTGTACTCGTCAGAGCCTGACAAACACAGACAGACATCGCAGTCTCATGTCCCAGGTTCCAGCATCACTCCAAATAGCAGCAATGTTAACCTGGAAGACTGCGTTTCTCAGTCTCCAGTCTCAGGCCAGACGCCAAAATTGTTTCCACGTGTTACTGAAAAAAAAAAAAAACTGGCCAGGCTGAAATCAAAACAAGGCAAGTTAACTGTTTCTGGACAGTACCTGGCATTCATTTCCTCAAATCCATTTAAAATATTTAGTTTTACCAAAACCAGCAGCTTAGTCTTTCACAGTGTTTTTATATTTATTTTGAAATACTGCATGTACTGGGTACGGAACGTTGACAATTTAGGCCTAAAAGATATATGTAAAATTAAAAATACAAACTCAAGAAACTGAACAGCCAACCTCCACAAAACGATAGCACTACATATATGGACACCTGACCCCCTTCTGTATTTGCTCCAAAGTCACCTCAGTAAGAGCACTTTAAAATGACCCGAACACATGACTTTCAAACAGAACAGGAGGCCGAGATACGGACAGACGTAAAAGACGAATAAGTTCACACTTTACAGAAGGGGGAGACTGAGTAACGCAAAGACGAAATCAGTTTACAGCAAATGGACTGACTTAATGTGTGTCTTTAAGGTGTAGAATGCTCTGCCTTACAATGGATGCTCTATTGCTTATTTGCTGTTTTCTGTAATACTAGCAAATGCATGGGTGAAGTAACAGCAATTAAGCCAATCAACTCTGAGAGAGAGCGTGAGCGAGAGTCAGACAGAGAAAGAGATCTATGTATGTATGTATTTATGATGTACGTTTAAGATGTTTGTGTCTATGGGCATCTGTTGTTTATATCATTTATGGAGGTAATGATTTAGAAACTCTTGCCAACAAGGCATATATGAATTTGAGAAAGAGAGAGAGAGACAGAGAGAGAGAGAGGAGAAACACCTGTACAGGTAGTGCGGCTGCTCACCTTGAGTGAGTCGAAGCAGGCGATGACTCTGCCGTTCTCCACCTGGCAGCTCTTGGGCGGGTGAGCGAATTTGCACTCCTCGTCGCTGCGAGAGCAGGTGCCACGCTGGAACTGCCGGCACACCTCCAGCGTCAGCCATTTTGTGTCCCGTATGGAGGACATGTTCAACGCCATTGCCAAACCTGGGCGGAGCCAAGCCAAGCCCACTGACGGCTTTGCCTGGGGGTGAGGGCTGAGGGCAACGTTATCAGCTAGCTGTGCTTACCAGTGTCCAATAAAAAGAATAGATTATTTAAAAATAAAAAATAAAACAAGTGCCAACTTTAAAAAGCGACGCACGTGAAGCTGAGGATGTGAAGCTGAGGTGAAGCTCTTGGCTCACGTTTCTCCCGAATGTATCTCAATGGACAGACGGCGGTAACGGCAGCAGCATAGGGAATGGGGAAGGGGGGATAAACCGGCCAATCAGGAGGCGAGCCGTCCCGTCAGTAATCACTCAGTCCACTCAGACCTTCGAGGGGAGGGTCATGCTCAGGGTTATGCCGTTTTGAGAGACGGCCCGAGTGTCTCCGCCCCTTCCTCGATGGCCGCTGTTTTTGGGTGGAACTCCTATATGGCACGGCGCGGTATCTTCTGCTCACTGGTACCGACCGAGCCTTCCTCTCCCGGAGAAACGCGTCGCCTCTTTGTGCTTTGGTCCACGTTCCGCCTCGCTCCGCAGTAAATCTGTCTGCTTTAAAGAGTTCTCCAGAGCAGGGGCCTGGGGGCCTGGGGAAAAGGAGAGGGGGCCGAGGGTGGAGCTACTCTTGTCACAGGTCAGATCGGGACGCGAGCGTTAAAGCGACAGGCCAGTCGCTCAGCAGCTTCAAGTATGGAGGTCGTCTGAGAAGGCACTTTCTGTTCAAGATCTGTCAGGAGTAGAGAAGAGGGGTGGGCGGGGGAGGGGAGAGAAAAATGGGCTGTTATACATTAATCTCATTTACGACATTCAACAAACACGTACCTTTACTACGCACCAAAACCAAGTGACTACAAACTAAGCAGGACACAGGTCTGAGCCCACATTTTAAACCAAATCATCACAAACTACCCCCTACTGAAAACATCAACATCATTTTCACTTCATTGAATTTGGAATTTGTTTTTTTTTTAAAGAACTCTTCAAGCCTTACGTAGTCCTCAGTGTAACAAACACCCATAGTATTCTGGGAAAAGGTCTACTTGTATCTACATTAATACCTGCGTCTGCACTGTGACAGCATAATGGGTTTATCCAGGTCATCCCGGTTTTTACAGAGTATGACTGCAATAATCATGATTGAGAGGCTGCATAGCAGACCGTCTGCAGGAGCTCAGACTAAATCTCTCCTGGACCACAATCTCACATAGGGAACAATTCAAACCGCACACTCACTGGACTACAGCACTGCAGTACTGTCATGGACCTCCAGAAGCTCAAACTCTGACATAGATTCTGGAAAACGTCCACTGGTTATTTTTTATTTTTTTTTATCATGACCCCCGCAAGCTCACTGTTGCCCTCAGATCGTTGAGGGTGGATTCAATTCCCTATTGGCTACATTTAAAAGAGGCACTAGAGAATTTCACCAGCTCCAAAGTGGAGTTCTGCCTACAAAAGATAATGATTAGTGAGAAGTTACTAGATAAAAACATCTTCAAAGTCAGATAAAACCAATTTAAACAGATGGTTGTAAGTCTGACAAGTGAGGCTGACACCGTTTTACACCTGTCTTTGCCTCTGTCGCTAGTGCCTGACCAAGACTGATCAGTCATGTTAGGTAAGATTAAAGGTCAACCAAGAAATGAATTAACTCTCATGTGACTTAATGAACAGTTGGCACCCATTGATTGTCAGTGATAAAGGATGTGTGTGTGTGTGTGTGTGTGTGTGTGTGTGTGTGGTGTGTGTGTGTGTGTGTGTGTATAAATGCCAGGTTTATATATCATCCACAAATTGTCCTTGTCTACTGGTGCCAGTATGGTCCAAAAAGGTAGATATCGACCCAATGTTTCAGCTGATCAACATTTTGGTCTTGCTCTATCTGTCCTGCTGCAGCTCTGACATGGTCTGGACTAAATCCAGGTGTTTGGACAAGTCGATAGACATATCTTTAGCAGAGCCGGACTTTTAAAATATTAACGATCAAGGTTGATCAAGGTTAATCAATTCGAACGATCAATTCCTCTTCAGCTAATGCGAATGCGTGGAGTCCCACTCACAGTTAAAGGCAAGAAAGCAAAAACTCTTACGGGGGGTTGTTACTTGTTCATTAAGAGCCTACACGAATGAGGAGCATCCTTTCAGACCGGCTTTCAAAAACCGCCATGTTTGGATGCCCCCCCCCCCTTCCCATACTGAACATCTGGAAATATTTACATGAGCAAACAAGCCAAGCATGGAGGGGAGGGGCAGTCCCGGCCAGGGGGAGGGCCTAAGAGACAGAGACCCGGCAGTGAAACACACAGTCACGATTAAAGAGTCCCTGTACGGTGCTTAAACAACCAAAGGCCACGATAGCACACCGACATTATGGTGCGTGTGTGTCTGCGTGTGAGGTGTGCGTGTGTGTTTTGGGGTTGGGAGGGGGGAGGGTTGTCAAACTTGGTTCACACACTGTAAAACCACGATGATGACAAAACAATAACTGTAAATGACAGCAAGGTAGAGGCTCACATAACTCAAAGGGCATTAATATGAATAAAGAAATATATAAATAATATTTTGGGTTTATTTTAGATATTTCCTGTGAACGCCTGTGAATGCTACATTCAGACAGCCTGTCGTGTCTCTGGGCTGGCCTAAAAACATGGAAACCAGTCCGGTTGCTAAGGGTTTTTCCTCTCCATTTGATACAATGCATAGCAACAGCAAAAAAAAGTGGTGCTAAAAAAAGAAATTCTATTATGACCATTTCATAATAAACCAATCTAATTGGTTTCATTAAAAACCACACTTCCAAAAAAAAAAAAAAAAAAAAAAAAAAAAAAAGGGTTCCGTGACAGCTCCTCCTCCACACTGAAATCACAATCTTAAACTACCTTTAAAATGTGGCGTCTTTGGTGAACGTTAGAGTAAATTAATATGACAGGGGAATATAGCAAAAGGAGTAGTCATACAGTTCTTCAGTATAAACTCTGAGCCACTCTGGATATTATGGTTCCTACCTTATCCCAGAGCGGTCTGGGTGGGTGTGGGATTTCTTTCCATTTATTTGCACCATCCTAATAGGCATTCCAGCTGAATCAGGCATGTGTGTGTGGCTGACGCCTTCCTTTCTATGTGTAAGACTAATCAAGGCTGTGATTGGTTGACCAGTTGAATCAGGTATGTGTGTGTGTGGCTGGTTAGAGCATACGCCTTCCTGTACTGGCCCCTATCTGTAAGACTGCTAATCAAGGCTGTGATTGGTTGATCAGTTGATCAGTTGAATCAGGCATGTGTGTGTGTGGCTGGTTAGAGCATAAGCCCTCCTGTACTGGCCCCTATGTGTAAGACTGGATGCTCATCTTTTAGAAATGAAATTACTTTGAAAATATTCTGGCATCATACTCTCAAGTAAATTACATGGACACTATAAAAACGTGCACAAGTATATATTTTTGTATAATTGATAAACAACAGCATGATTTCTGCATTGTCTTTCTGCATCTATTTTCCTCTCATGTCTGCACAACAGAAAAACTAATTCACACGAGTGAAATGAGTATTTTCACAGCAAAAGATCTGCAGAATAATTCTGATGGATTAGCATAGCATTGCTGGGATGCACTGCTTTCTGTTCAAATATTAGCAGGATAAATGCTGTCTGTGTGAGAGCACTTGGTTAGCGCTGGAATGCTAATGTGGTCCAGCGCATACAGTTAAACGGTCTGTCTAGGCTCATCCATGCATGGAAATGAGTCTTTCCAATCTGTACTTTTCATGGAAATTTATATTGTTCCAGACACAGGAATGCCACTCATTTCTATAAATAAAATTTGAGTACTGAATTGCGTTTAGTTGCAGATATTTTAGAGGATGACGACTGTTAAGCTTCAGGCTTACCGTTCTGGACACTACGTCCCAACATTCCTTTTCCCCATTGCAATACTAACAGAAAGACAGTGATTCATTAGACAGTTAACTTTCAAAAGATATTTTGCTGACTTTTTTCCCTCAACTACTGAAACTTTTTTTCAAAACTGTTATATTTCTTCATCCAATTATTTTTCTTTACCCATTGGTACTCACAGCTTTGGTGGCTGAGCCATCGCCAAGCAACCTGCTCTCTCTCAAGCAGTTCCATATCCTCCAGTTCGCACACAGTACTACAGGAGAGAGCCAGCGACTATCCTGTGAGAGCTAGTGGCTATCACTATCTCATACCTTTCAAAATCACACACAGCACCGCAATGGAGACCCAGTCACTATTTCACAAGCTACAGGTCACACAATGACCCGCAGTTGAGAGCAACTGGAGACTTCAGAGAAGGCCTGTCCCTCACTGATAACGAGTGGCCTGTGCGTGACTGCCTGCCGTGAGGTTAAGGTGCAGTAACAGGAGGAAGGAGGAAGTGGATGTCAAAGGAACCCTGACCCCCGACCCTGACGAGGCTAATGACATAACCATGCCCTAGAATCAGAAGCTGTAAGGCCCCTTCTCCGGGATATCAGCCCCCCAAAGCACTCCAATCCACCCTCAGTCAGCACTGTCATTCTCATGCATGCTCCAATTACATACAACACAGTCTTGGCAAGACCTTCCCATTAAAGAGGAGAGAGGAACTCAACCAATCACAGATTATGTTGATAATGCTCAACAGAACAATGGCAATTGTGATTGGTGGTTACTGCCTGGCTTTATTTCCTGGCTTCCTGTGGGTGGTACTCAGGAACTGCCAATATGCTCTTGGACTGCTGGAGCTCTCTTGTTTTCAGTGGCCAAAACTGTCTTATTCCAAATTTATTCTGGAAGTCATATTGTATTTCACATACAGGCTATTAACACAACTGTGATAGCTGACTCCCATTTTTGCATGGCAAGGCATTCTAAATACAAACTGCAATGGCTTCTACCATGGTTACGTAAAAGGTGAAAAATAAGATTTTACTAGGTAAACAACTCTTACCCAGGTCACAAAGGCTATTTTACTTGTGCTGTGTAACTTTATTATCAACTACCAGTAGGAGTTTTTCCACTTACTCCATTATAGATATATCTTGGCCCCTGGAGTACTATAGAAGGATGTCTCTGAATTTGATGGTTGGAAGCATATGTGAGTTTGCTAACTGAGTCCCTTATCAATCGCTCTTGTCGTATTGCTGTGGCTCAGTTTCATGATATCAGGCATTTTGTGGCAGCCTGTAGTCTCGTGGATAAGGTACATGACTGGGACCCTTGAGGATGGCGGTTCAAGCCACAGCAAGAACACCATTGCTGTTGGGCCCTTGAGCAAGGCCCTTAACCCCACATTGCTCCCAGGAGAGATTGACCCTTGGCTAGCCTAATCAACTGTAAGTCACTTTGGATAAAAGTGTCAGCTAAATAACTATAACGTAATGTAATCAGTAAAGAGTTGGAGACGCAACAGAAAAGGATATCTTGCGTTTCTCGGTGAGGGAGAGACAGCTTTTAAAGACAGAGGGTCTCTATTTCCATCATGAGGTGCAAATCATGAGGTTAAACTGCAGCTTACTGCCTTAAGTGATCCATTTGATTTCATTCATCCATTCATTGCCACAGTCATTTCCAAACCAGAGACACGGCGTCAATTTCACACTGGTATAATGCAAAAATAATGTGCCTACAATGGTTATCAAACTGCTGGACAATGAACTTTTCTCTTACGCACACACACACATCACACAAATCAAATTGTGCAAATAACACACCAATTATTCAATATAATACAGCCTTTTGTATTATCCCGTCACAAGGTTGGACGCTCGAAACAGACCCCACAGGCTCAAGGGCATGATAAGAGGACACAGTTTTCCGCCATTAGGCTGCGCCAGGAGTGGAGCAACACTCTATCAAGATAACTCAATAAGCGCTGAATTTAGGAGTTCAAACTGAGCAGCAGCAGCAACTTCTAATGCTTTTCAGTCTGACCACTGCAGCACAGATACCTAGTGAAGCACAACAGCGAGCCAGACATCTCCCCTCTTACAGCACCAGTCAGAAGGGAAGAAAATCAAATGAGAGCCATAAATGGGCCTTACTCCGGAGGGACAGGAACGCAGACCAGGCACTCACAGCTGCAGTTCTGGAGAGCTGGTGTACGTACTGGTTTTGTGGTTCTCTCATAATTAACAGCCAATTTTTTTCCCATACAATTTAGTAGATCAATGGGTTCAGTTATGCACTTAGATGCAGAAGCACACCAAACACAAGCAGACAATCAGACATGGTGGCTGGGCTACAGATTAAGTCTAGACTTGTGCTCCCATGCTAAAAATGGCCAGACACACAGATGTTCAGATGAAGAACTTTAGAAGCACACAGAGGCCACCATTTTCATAGGATAACCCATGGGTACTACGACCTTTACTAACTGTTCTGTCTAGAAGGTAGAACAGAATCCTTCAATGTCACCATAACAGACCAGTCTTCAGTTCTGTACTGTAAAACACACTGACCTTGCTCCCAACAAGATCACTCAGTCTCCTTCCTCCAATCAGAACCACTCTGTCCTTCTACCAATCAGAGCCTAAGTCTGTTTGTCAGATGTTGTACAAGTAGCAGCCATTGGTTGTCCACTGAAACCCCTCCCACCATAGAGGATAGGGTCCTTTCCATATTAATATAATAATTATGAGATAACACAACTCTCTCCATTTTCTTCCTCCATGCATATGCCCTCAGGGGCAGGATTTAATTTCCTGTTTCCCAAAGGAAGATCAACAGCTATAACCAATCAACTACAAATCACACAGCTATGAACCAATCAGCTATTTATTAGGACTATGAGCTGTGAACATGTATTAACTGACAATTTTAGATATTTCACAGCAAAAAATTCAGTATTTTACAATAAGGAAGTATAAAAGAAATTATTTAAAATAATCAGAAAAACTGGAACATATCTGAAACTGAAAACAAGAAGCTTATTAACATTAAACTACCGCATTTTGCACAAAAATAAATGAACAAAAAACTTTACAAAAGAGGCCCAGGATAAAAAAATAAATAAACTAATGCTACATTAAATAATAATTAACATAAAATCTCAATGGATCCTCTGAAATATAGACATACTGGGAATGGAGGTCTTTCATACCTAAAATGTTACACAACTTTGAAAGTGACATCAAAATACACCCATGTAAAGAACTTGAATCCTTTATTGATATCATCACAACCATGACTTATTCCTTTCGTAGCGATAACACAAACACGCTCAGGAGATTCTCCTGAATACACAGTTTATTTTGTGACCATTGACAAATCAAGCTTTATTTATTTAACCTTTATTTCACCAGGTTTGTCACATTGAGATTAAAATCTCTTTTACAAGAGAGACGTGGCCAAGAAAAGCAGCACATCAAGTTTCAGACAAAACAAAACAACATAAGCATAAAAAATACACAAAAATAAGAAAGACAAGTAGAAGTGCAAAATACAACCAAGTGCAAAGGCAATAAATTTCCAGCTAACAAACATTGGCAATTCCCAATAGACTCTGTTTCCAAACACTTACCAATAGCTTTAAATTCACTTATATGTGAGCGCACAGGCAGGTAGACTTCTTGTTTTGTTCCATACTGTACCCATAGCACCCTGTGCTTTTGCTCTCCTGTCTGAGGAGAATTGGTTTTACCGATGGGACCCCACAACTGTGCCCCAGGGGAAAAGCCAAAATCTGGGAAACAGCGCTCACCCGAGAAACCCTCACTCAGGACCAACCCGCACAAAGCAATCCTCTTTCACTCTGCGCCAGGAGATTTAAGGTCTCAGGTGGGCCCTGGTCTTACCTGCGCCTGCTACCTGTGGACCATAATCCTCCATAGCAGAACGCAATGTGCGCTTTCTAAAAACCGTGTTTGCTTTTCTCCCCCATGAGTTCTTCTGCCTGCTTACCACGGATTAGGCCGAGCTGAGGTCGTCTGAAACGAGCCGTGTTTTCTTCTAGAGTAGGCTTCAAATTATTCATGCATCCAGAGCTGCTGGCTGTGTCGTACAGTAAGAACAGTGCAGCAATGCCGAACAGAACTGGCGTAAAACTGTCATTTTCATGGGTGCAGCGAGAGACAGAGAGAGAAATATAAAAGTCTGCCCACGTTTGTTGTCTGCACCTTTTCAATATTCACTTTGCGCACGACCTCAGGATTTTGTCCGACTGTTCCTCGCTGTGTGTTCTGCCCATCCTGGAAAGCTTCCCCTTTGCTAATGAGTGTCCCACGCTGCCAAGCGGACTGAACATCAGCTGGCCCTGCATGGGGTATGCATGTCCTCACCTATCCACCATTTTAAAGACATCCATGTCCTTGTGCAAGCTAACCATGACAGCACAGTCTCTGCTGTCAGCCATGATCCCAAATGGAAAGGAATTATGCAAACAATGAAATTTTCTGATACTACACTTTGTCTAAACTTTATGTTAGCTTTAGATCATCTGTCCATGTGTTTGAAATGAGACAGCATCACACAGCTCCTTTCTTCATTTGGCATGAGGCTCTTAATAATAAATAATAATAAACTGATTCATGAGTCATATTTTTTTCCTCCATACAAAATTCATTGAACTTCTAACTTTGCATGCACTAACAGTAGCAGTCTGTAAAACAACAAGACATGGATTTGTATATACACAAAACCAATTTTTGTTGGTTTTGTGTCTATATATATATACATACACACACACAAACACACACACATACAGTACCAGTCAAAGGTTTGGACACACTTTCCCAATTGCTTGAATGAGAAAGCATGTGTGTGTGTGTGTGTGTGTGTGTGTGTGTATATATATCTGTTCAATCAGAAAGGTATCATTGTAAATTCAGCGATTGTACCAAGGACATTTCCGGCCAGGGCCCCACAGATGGCTAGCGCCCATCAGGCGATGAATGACAACGCAATAACGATAACAGCTCCAAAGCCAAGTCATCAACCCAGCACCACCCCAGCCATTCCAGGACCCGAGCCAATGGAAAACGTTCCATTTAACAATCTCTGTGATAAATATAACTGCCCAGAGGGGAAGAGGAACATAACGAGAGGTAACTATTCCTGGGCAAATGTACGATGTTAAAAAAACAAGGTGCTGGGGGAGGGGTGTGGGGGGTGGGGTGGGGTCAGGTTATGGCATTGTTCTTTATAAGCGAACGGGATGTGGTCCAGGATTCCGGTAAAAGCCTGCCATGCATATCAGACCTTTGCGTTCTGCTCTGCTGCAAGACAACAGTCCGCCAGTGACACGCAAGCTGATATACATCAGCGCCAACCTGAGGCGCTGCCTAAGAAGGCACCTGGATGATACACCTGGTGGGCACGGGCAGATTGCTCACCTCTGGGAAGGTAACCGTGACACTCTCGCTGCGGCCCAAACAGATTAGCCGTTAGCCCCTCCCCACCTCCCTCGCTGTGATTGGTTGCTTCCGGGCCATTGTGAAGTCACAAGCGGCCCGGCTCAATGAGGGCAGTATTCCATAAGAACAAAGCTGGGACTGTTGACAGACGGACCTCAGGGAGACGAGCTGGCACAGCGGGCTTTCTCTAATCAGGCTGACAAATCTGGCTGATTAACGCTACTTCACCCCGAGCCGGCTTCACCCTCCACAGGTTTATGGCACTTTTAAGTCCACACCATTTACCAGAAGCATTACCGCTTACCTCCAGCCTGACAAGATAAATGCGGGGCTCAAATAACAATAATAACAACATTGACTTCTGCTTTTGTCTGACATGGCGTGTTACTGCAAACTGTGCCCTTAGGAGGTGCCCAGGCAAGAAGGAATGTGTTTGGCTGGCAGTGCCAGAATCCGCTAACGGGTGACTATTTCTGAAGGCTTGTCTCCATAGCAGCCAGGGGGATACCCAGGCCAGAGAGAGCTCACCCTGTCAGTGAGTTACAGCTGCTCCTGCCATGGGCTTTAAAGGCCTGCATATCCTGGTCCTCACCTTACATCACCTACTGCATGAGTGTCAAACTCAAGTCCTGGAGGGTCGCAGTGTCAGCAGGTTTTTTTGCGGTTTCCTTTCAGTCAGCCAGGCAGCCAGCTTAAGCCTTGTGAGCAAGGTGTGGCCCATGAGCTTTTAGTCATTCAGTGACTTATATTAAGCGCTTAAGTGCTGAAAAGTTCCAAAAGGCAGAAGATACAGTGCCCTTACAGAACCTGAGTTTGAACTGTGGAAAGACAAGGATAGCAAAGGTCTTCAAAGCTGCTAGCATGAGAAGCTATAACTCAATTCCAGTGTGCATGACAGCCATGGAGGGTGGAGGAGCAAAGGTTGTCTGTAAGGCTACTGGCTGATTGCTGAATCTGATTACGAACCATTTTGGAATGAATCAGTTTCCCCACTGTCAGGGAGCTGACAATCATTTCAGTTTTTTTTTTTTTGCTTCCGTTCTATTTTCATTCTAGATTCTCCATTCTAGATTGCACATTCTAGATTCTAGATTCTCTCGATTCTCCCTGCAACACAGATTCCGTGGGGGCCTACACACCAACGGTCACCCTGGCAATCACGTGGGCGGCCCAAAAGTAGGCCACACTCCACATTCTATCGTCCTACTGTAAAGGGATCTCTTTCCTCCTTGTTCCCATTGGATTGATATGTAAGTAATTAGGGCTATAAATTCAGCCTTCCTCTCAAGCCGCACTTAAAACTCTTGTAAGAAATAAATTACGAACATGGGTCCAGCCTGTCCTGTTTCCCTTTGTGCTCTTCTGGGACACGTGAGGAGGAAAAAGCATTGGGTTCTCACAACAGTCACACCAAGAACTTGCAGCATCCTATTAGTATATGAACAAGATGGCCACAGCCATATGAAATCAATCAATCAAACAGAATGTGGTTTGTGTGGTGTACCAATTTTTTTCGAAATTAAAAACCTGAAAACCTAGAGGCAGCTCAGGGATCAACACATAAATAATTCCCTGACCCTCAGAGAAAGATGGTGCAGAAATGCTTGAGGAAAAAAAAACAGCTTATATATATATATAATATAGGTAATATACCGACCACACATCAAGTACGTTATCACCTTGGGTCTTGGCTATGACCATTGATGTGCTCCTGGAGGAATTCTAATTCCATAGAGGTTACTTGAATAAGCAGGTTAGCCATCACAGCTAAATTTACTGATAACCTTTCAGAACATGGCAAACATTTGTCACAAAATACAGGTGTTGACTTGGTGGCACTTGCCATCTCCATTCATCTCAGCGTCTGCTCTTCCCAGACCTGTTTTTAATTCAACCTCCAGGTGAGATGCCACCAAAAAAAAAAAAAAAAAGAGCAGTCTAGACTGCAAGTCAACTTGCGTGACAGGTGGGGCGCACTCCGCTCTGAGCAGAGATGGGCTTACGCCACATCGCTACATCAAAGGCTAGAGCTCCAGGCAAGGCTGCTCGAACGTGCGATGACACACTTGAACATTCTGGTGCCAACCACACCCCTCAAACGAGGCCAAAACAATATCATCCAGCCATTTATTTTGCCACTGTCAGATCAAAATAGTCTGCAGAAACAACTGCAAGAAAGCTGCCATCCATGTTTTATTGTTCCTTTTATTTGGGGTTGCTGAATCAAAACACAACTAACAAAAAGACTGATGATGATGGATTTCATGACATGCATCAAGTGTGTGACATGTACCTGGGGGCATGTACACTTACCCCATAGTAATGCCAGAAAGAAGAGAAAAATATTCAAGTTTCAACAAAACGGTTCCATACTTCAAATGCAGTTGTCATGTGTAAGAAACGATTAGTTGAGGTGTAAACGGGGGCTGAGTCAGCATAAAAAAGCGAGCCCCACATTCTAACAAAATTAACTAGCAACCGCACTGGTGCGATCTGCGTTATCTCCGCTGTACCGACGCAGTGCTTGGCCATACGGTTATCCATCGGCCCAAAGCAACATATCCATAGCCAGGAGGGCTGAACGGGCACTTGTCCGAGAGTGGGATAAATGCTGCGTCAGCTCTCCGTTTCCTCTGCCGCTCAGAATGTGGGAGCGGCGTGACATCATCATTACTCGCCTCTCCTGTCTGTTTTATAACTGCAAGCCTGACTAACGTCTCATTCCAGCATTGTGCAAGTCTGCCCGACTTTTGCTAATGAACTATTGGCCAGTTGCTACTTGTACTTTCGCTCCTTTGGCACCCATGTGTGTTTGCAAACACTGGATAGGAGACATCTGGACAAGGATTTTTTTTTTTTTGCTCCAGGTAAAACAGTTTAATGTTTGAGTCATTTTTAAGCAACTGCGCTTGGTTGAATTTAGTTAAACTTTCTTTTACACAATCAAGAAAAGTAGCATGATTTCATTTCAACCTCCCATTTCTTAAGTTCTGCCAAGCGGGCCAGGTGAAAACCACACTTTTTTCCTTGCTTCTTTCTTTGTTCCTTGACTGTAAGTCCTACCACAATACCAGTCTATACGTCATGACTACTCATTGTGGTTTGCCACACTCAAATGACAAATTGCGCAAAACAGCATGAACATGAAATGGTAAAAAGGAAATCTGCTGGCTCCGACCAGATTGCAGACGGCCAGAAAGCTTGAAGTCATCCAGGCAGACTGTCGGAGATTGAGCGTCTGGAGCCGAGACTATTTCATTAGCGACATGCAGCCGTGGCAAGGCACCTATGTGTGGGGACAATCAGCTGCATACTGGTATCTGCTGACAGCCCCATACCGGCAGCACTGTACGTGCTGTATATCAGGCTGACAGTTTCTGAGGGAGTATGCATGACCCCTAACATGAGGCCCTGTGTATCGCTTTTGCTTCTTGAGGTTTTTTATTCCCTAGCTTCATATAAAAAAAAAAAAAAAACAATACAGGTGACTCTCTGAAAAACTCCCTGCTTTCATTCAGCCAAGCTCTGACTGAAAGCCAGAAAAAACACTGTAAAATGTATAACATCTCGACTTCAAAACAAAAGCTGTCTAACCTTAAAATCAGACCTAATGTGATCATAATCTAATTCTTTTGTTTTAGAGACCTCAGTCACACGCAGAAATAATCAAAACTGCAAAGTCATTCGCATCCCACGTTCGAAAAATCCAGCCAGCTTAACAATTCGGCTTGACTAACAATGACTCTCAGTTACAGGCATGTTGTACTAAGACCTCGGATGCTAAATATGGGAGAAGGCAAACATTCTAATGAACGTGTGAGATATACAGTGGTGTCTATAATGACTGTGTCGATGGTATTGTTGCTTGTGCCCCTGTGTCTTCTGGCTGTGTCCACAGGGTCTTGCACAGGCCATATATCTGCGCCTCTCTCTGCACAGGAAACGCCAAGACCTGCTTCCCTTTTCCTCTGCACACGCCCGCCTCATGACACCAATCTGCCCTCTTCCTGACACCCCCCCACACACACACCCCCACCCCTCCCAAAACGTCCTGCCCCTCTGCTGTCCCAAACAAGAGACGAGGCTGGCGTCTGACGACATCGACCTTTACTGGTCCGTTTTTCCCCAAAACTCAGAGGGACAGTGAGCATACAGCAGTCACATGCCCTGGCGCTAAACTCCGTATCTCCTCAGCCAGGAAAGGGAGGGGAAACACAAAAACGCAGACTTGTGTGTCCTTGAAAAAACTGCACAGAGAGACAACCTGAGCGCCCAGCGATCCGTTTGGCAGGTCTACCGTACGTCTCCTTAGAAAGAGCCGCACACGCTCACAGACCGCACGCGCTCGAGCCAACACCCGAGTGGGTCTCTACGCACAACACACACACACACACACGCACAAACATAATGAGAGGCCTGACTACAGAACTGATAATGCAGACTAAAGTCCCTCCAGGGGGGTGTGTGGGGGGGGTTGGGAAAATGGACGCTGAAACTTAGCGGAAACACGGGATAGGCTTACAGGGAAGCACCTTATTCTATTTCCTGGGGTGTGATAAAGGCCGTCTCTATCCACGCGCCGAGCCCCGACGCACAGCACCACAGAGCGGCGCCGGGAACGCGAGGCGAGCGAGAGAGGGTGGAGGGGAGGGAGAAACTGCAGCAGCCCAGCGCTCCACAGCAGTTTACCGCTCCTCACTGGAGAGCTCAACTCTCTCTCCCTCTCTCATGCTTTCTCCCTCACTCTCTCACCCCCCCAACACCCCCCTCTGTCCCTCCCCACCTCTCTTTTTCCACCCCACATGGCTCCCTCCACATTGCAGCAAAACTCTTTTCAAACATACCATTAGACAGAGCGGAGGACGCTCCCTCTCGCCACGATTCTCGGACTCCTGGAGCGCTGTACAGCCCCTCTCTCTCTCTCTCTCTCTCTCTCTCTGAAAGCCGGCGCACACTGGCGTCCTCTCTGAGGTGATCAGGCTCCTCCCGGGTGAGGTGTGATGTGCAGATAACGAGCGCGCGACCGTGTCATTCCCTGCCGCTCGGCGCGGTGCGTTCTGGGGCCATTCTGTCAGCAGGCAGGCAGCGGCAGGGGAAAGAAAGAGTCTGCTCAACTCTCCGGCTCAAACATTTACAGCCAAACCCCACACCCACCCTCTCCCCTCCCCTGCAGCCCCCGCCCCCGCCCCCGGCATGGCTCTCCCACCGAGCTCTGCCCAATCACAGCGCTGTCTGCAGACCTGCCGCTCTCCCATTGGCTCGGAATGCACTGACTGCCACTGTGACATCACAGCCTCTAGTGACAGCCCTCTGAATGATAATCTTAAAGGTATTTCCCTGTTTTCATACTCAGCTCGCCTTTAACAATTGTTATTCTTCCTTTTTATGGTAAAAATACATTCGCCTCGCACAGAAGGGAAGCCAACTGCAAGGACCACTGAGGCAGCAGGGTCAAAAATGAAGCTCTATGGAGCTATAAGTCTGTTTTTTTCCAGGGTTTTCCAAAAATAATGAGATTGTCTATGGCTACAGTAACCACTGACAGTGCCGTGACGATCTGCTACTATCAATCCAAATGGGGGTTCATTTACAACATCAAAATGAAAGGTACAAACATTAGGAGACAAATAACAAATAATTTTTATGACAAAACATTTTCAATTAGAAATTGGTATGCATTTTGGTTATTTTAGTTCTTACAGCCTTGGTATAATGTTACATGTACTTACTTCAAAGCTGCTTTGGATAAGATAATCTACTAAATGCGAGAATACAAATGTAAATGTTGAATTTGTGGTTTGGTAGTGCCAAGTACTCTGAAAACTGCTGCTAATAGAAATGTCTACCAGAATATAGTGATAGGGTGTCCAATACACATTATATTGACAATATTAATCAAATCTTTACAACCTCCAGGACAAGCATATGAAAACAAGGCAACAGAAATGCTGCAAACTCGGAGATGACAAAGAGAAACGAGCTAGCAGGGCCGGTGCTAAAATTCATTGTCCATGCTAGCCAAATGCAAGATCACATTAAAATTAATGACTGGTGTATTAATGGCCCAAAGCAACACCAAGAACATCAGCATAGTTAGATATTCACTGCACAATGTTAAAATTTTTTGGTGGTGTTATATTTTTTATGTTTTTTTTTGGCCATTTATCTTGATCATGATCAAAATGCTCTAATAAGCATAACAGTCATTTTTCTTATGCCAAGAGAAAAACTACACTTACACTACACTGACAAAAATATAATTTTGGAAATTATATACAATATGGCTTAGGCGGTTAACGTCAGTCCACAAAAGCAAATTTAAAGATTTAAATAAAGCTAGCAGTTGCCTCATCGAGCAAAAGGTATTTTAAACTACTGATTGGGTTTCCTCCATTCATCATTAGATGAACATGCTGTCATGTGAAAGAAAGTGCTGGGTGATAAAGAGTCCATTAGAGGATATAGCAGCCCATATACCTACTGTTTACATTTGTGCTAGGCTCACATTGCAAACAGGCAACTTCTGATTTTCACTTGGATTTCTACAAATGGTTTATCTGCACCTGCCTGTGACACTAAAATGCCAGCAGCTCTGAAGCGTAAACTTCACATTTCTCACTGAAGTCTACACATCCGGTGGAGCGGGCTGAAGGGGGTAGTTAGGGGGCGTAAGGGGCCCCCACCCTCGTGCCGAATTGGGACATGACTCAGTATGGCTGTCAGCACACTCCCTGGGCTGGAACAGGGTGTATGTCTGGCCCTTAGCCTAGTCTGCAAGATAAATAACCTACAGAAGTATGCATTTCATGTTTGTAGAGCAGGTCGAGGATTTGTACCAATAACACCAACATCCCTGAGAACAAGCACCGTCTTTCTTCCTCCTGTCTAAACACACTCACTTACATTGGCAATTTCAACTTCAAACTGTAACGTTTCATCTACAACCTGACTATAAACCTGCCAAAAACAGCAGAGTACATTTCAGAGATTGTGCATTTACGAAATTTTAAAAAACATTTCAAATTTCAAGAAAAGTTCAAAAATCAGTCAAACTAAAGTACAAAAAATAACAAAACATGAAGATAGCTGAGATTCAGGGTCAGGTGTCCCCGGATCAAAATTATTACCTTTTCATTATATGCTAAAATGCTACACTGAACTCAGTTCAGAACTGTTTGCTGTGAAATAAAACATCTCATGGTCAGGTTTATGACTTTTCGGTGAAAATGCGGATCCACGGAACAGATGTTCCACTGTGCTTCTGGTTCCTGTTCTCCAAAAAGCTGATTGCAATTATGCAACAACGCAAATATTTTTCAGAAAGGCGCAACCAAAGATGAAAACACGGCTCAAACTGCTGCGAGGGCAGGCAGTCACTGCTCCCAGCTCCACTGCCAAAAAAACCATTACAGACAAAACACCAAACAAATAAATTGCCAGAACCAACTAGAACCTTTTCTATTTGTCTGTTTGTCCCCCAACAATGAATACACAGAGTTCTAAAATGAGGCAAACAAGATTTAGTTCCCTCATGTCACTTTATATAAGCAAGAGGGTAGAAAAACAGCATACTTGAAGCTTGCAACTATAATCAAAAAAGGCATAAAGGAAATCTCTAACCCAAGAGAAAACGATTTAAACTCTTTCAAGTTGTGTAGAACACATTCGTAGACAAGGACACAGTACTGGCCATGTCTATTTTTCTAGTACCTTAAAAACACTGACGTGTCTGATATGTTGTTTGTTCTGAATTCCTTCCAAACTGAGTGCTAGTAGACTAACGTACACCTGCTTGCCAAGTAGGGTTTATCCAATGTCTTCTGCCGTTTCAACAGAAAACTCTTGTATGGTACTTTATATGACAGAAAAAAAGTAACAATTCAAAAATACATGAGCCAAGATAGTGTAAGAAGAAAGAGACCTGTGAATTTCAGGGACTACCTTTTAAAGTGGAGCACAGGAAACTTTGGACCTTATCTTAGTTTTCTAAGGCGACTCTGAAGCAAAAATAAACAGCGACTGGGTCTGTGTTTATGAGGCGCAGACTGTATGAATAAATTTTGCATGAAAGCATGAATTCTCTTTGCAGAAGGGTCATACATTTTATCTGGTATTGATTTGCACATCACTCTGGAACACCACTGAGGAGCGACAGCTTGAAATGTCCCTGAGCACTAAAATGGTTGGCGCACGTTAGCTTGAACTCAAGCACATCCACAAAGCGTCTAAGCCTCCCACCAAGAGAAAGACGCTCTGATTGGAACTCATGCTTGGGCCTTGGGAGATTTCAATGGATGTTTTGCTGGGCCTTGATGCCAAAAGAGTCTGCCTGACTCTAATAAAGCAAAGTTTCCATAAGTCACCTCACACGGTGACCAGCTCCGTTTGTCAGATCTCATGGCAAAAATACTTTAAAATCCAGAATGATCGGCATGAAAACACATTCAACCCTCAAACCTCAGCATATTAGCTACTCAGTACACAATAGCATTGATTCTAATTGAGGAGGCAAGAACAAATCTTGCTGGTTCCAATGTATTCAACAAAGGACACATGGGAAATAAAGCTTCTAGTGCCTGATCTCTAAGATTCATGCTGGGAAAGGGAACAAGCTCATTTCAATATCTGGCTTAATGGAAACCAGAGTCCATCTTCAGAAAATATAAGCGGAGCAAAGCACGGTGACACAGACGAACGCCAACAAACATGCTTTGTCACAAACACGTGGTCACGGATGCACGCTGCAACCTCCAGGTCTTCCATAAAGTCTCTCACACAACCAGTCACTTGACACACACTGGGTTTTATTTAAGGTTGTGAGAATAGGAAGGCTGGCAGGAGACAAACAGAGCGACACTGTGTCTCCTCCCCACATGATGGCCACTCAACAGGCCCGCCTTTGTTAAACTATTCCACGTCTCAGCCATCGTGAGCAAGGATAACATCACCCCACACATAAAGCCGTTCCAGAATTGTCCTACCAGACTGTGGAATACTGACACGTTACATATCTGACGTTCTTACGGAGGACTCCCTTATTTATTGTAACCAACACAAAATGCTACCAGACCTTCCGCTGTACTACTGACCGTCACAGACCACAACTTAATGTTCAAATTCAAAGGACAATTGAAGGGCAGTCGCAGTTTGTGTTCCCTGAAATGAAATAAAACAGGCTTACTTCAACAAAACCCAAGGGGCTCTTGCTTTGGTGGGCATCTCTAGCAAAGTAAAAAATATACTTGAAATTTGGCTTTATATCCATCGTCACAGCATATTCAGATTTTAATGTTAAAATTTACCCAAGTTAATACCATTATTGTTTGTTGAACCACTCCATGTATTTGATTTAAATTCAGATATCTGATGCTATTGCTCTTGTTTATGAACTGATGCAGTTCCTATAAGCTGCTTTGAATTAAAAGCATCTGCCAAATGACTAATACGTAAAACGTACTAATTGTTCATGCAAAAAGACGTGGTCGCGGCTTAGCTGACTTGCAGACAGATGGCAGGGCCTTTCTTTTTCATGCAAGTAGAAAACATTCAAACATTCAAAAACACTTTCTTCTATAAGATAGTGACTTCCTCAAATCTAAACCTTTACATATTGGGCATTATGGTCACTCAGTGTACAGTAATGTAACGGCATACTCCATGAATCTATAATATACAACATTACATTATTATCCATAATATATCACCTGGAAGCTGATGAATGTCCAGGAGACTGTAGGAATATGTGATGAGATTATAAATAAACTGCTCTGAGAGAGCATGGAAACAGAAAAAACAAGTGTTCCAGAAGCACTCAAAAATGCCACAGGTGCATATGAGAAAGAGAACAGTCCCCTGCAGAGCTAAATGACATACAATGTCAAGAACGGGAAAACTGCAAACCCAGATTTGCCCAGCACATCTCAAGATTCTGGTTTCATTGTCTGGCAAGTGTGAAACACACAGCTTTCTCTGTGTTCAAGTTGTGACGTGACAGCCAAGTGTGCATAAATTCAGTGTGTGTGTGTGTGTGGGTGGGTTCAGTCATTCTATTGTCAGATTTTAATGCACATGCATGAATAACTGAGTACAAAAAATATCAACACAAAAAGTACGTTAATAAAACAGGAGAGGATGGGAGCGCATTGTGAAAGCATGTAATGGCGTAAGCAAGGCGGACTGTGAATATATGCTTTAGCTCAAAAACAATACCACAGGGCCACTCAGCAACAGGTTGTATTTTATTACTTATGAACACAAATAAATCAGCTGTAATCTTTTGTTCCTATGGCAATAAAAATGACGTTTTCATACCCTTAAAAGAACTGAAATAACATTATGCGGCATTAGGTAACCAATGACATCATTTATGGTTAGTGTGTACACCTCAAAAAATGGGATTTAAACACACTATCCTATAGTTCTGGGTTTAAATCCCAAAACCTTTTCGTGACCTTTGATATTCTAGAATGAACAGAAGAAAACAGACACATACAGTGCTTTGAAAAAAAAAAATGATTGTGAAAAAATGAAAAAATGGAGAATGAGACTGCACAAGGCAGGTCTATGGTTTAACCCTGCCCACTCTCTGCACTTCATGCATCAATTAGTGAGGAGGGTTTCCAAGGCTACCGGAGAGAAGGGCACAGATCCAGAGATAGCTGTCAACTCTCAATCCAATCTCTAGCACGTTCACATGCAAATGGTTTCCAGGAGCCCCCTTTGTCCTGAGTATACGTAGGACCTGTACATGCACTCCAAGCTCACCTTTCACATCCAGGTTTCTCCAACCAATGGATGGCTAATTAAAATGAATAGGGAGGTGGGGGGGGGCAACTACATCTGTGCAACATGACTAAAAAATTATTCTGCCTGATGGAACTGAGTACTATGTTCAGGTTGTTTGCATGTCTTTTATTTAGGCTATAATTTATGTACATAGGTAAATTAAGTACAAAGGGCCTGCCAAGAGTCTTCCTAAACCATGTTCAAAACATTTACATTTCAATCATTAAGCAGTTAGACACTTTTATCTGAAAGCAATTTATAGGGTGTGTGACCACTACATGAGACTAACACCACATGGGGGAATTAGAATTCTATCTATGTCACGTTAAAGATTGCTACGATTTACTGTCACCTTAGTGGCCATCACGTACCGTTTCAAACGCTGCAGAAACAACACATTTCCAGCACCTATGGTCAAAGAGTCCGAACGCATTTCACAAAAACCCAGTCATGAGAATGATTTCAGTTTAATTTAAATGCTGTACTAGGAGAACGCTGATCTAATTTGCGGAAGCCAATGCCCGTTGCTGTATACCTTTTCCCACGGCCTCTGTCACTGAATACTGGATTAGACATAGTAATACGCAGGAATGAGCTTCAATAGTTATCAGTAATGACATCCTGGTCTCTACCCCAATAGCAATTCTACGGGGTTTTTATCTTATGCTTTTTGTAACCGTATAGAATTTAACAACGATATCTCTACTCAGATCTTTTGTATTACTGTCCAGCTTCTAACAGAGTAATAACCTGACATAGTCCCGAGGGTGTGAGCTAGTAAAACAGACGTATGAAGCTGGAATTACCTGTTAGATTGCCCTTTCAGTCACACTTCTTTTGCTAGCTTTATCTTCCATGTCGGTTTCACACGACCAGTGTGCTAATAAACTCCTAATCCTCAAGAAAGCTTATACAGCTAATCGTCATTCCATTTGGAACTGCAATTCAGAGTATGCGTTTGCTATTACTGGCCACAATGAAGTCAACATTTCCTAATGACAGCCGTGTTTATTCTATAATCAACACTTAACATCGATATTCCACAGTTGAAAACACGACAGTACAGTATCCAATCATATTGTGGAGGAATTGGTTTAAATCGTTGGCCGTCTAGCAAGCAAATATTTAACATAAAAGTCCAAGAACATTTGGCCTGCCAACCCCGCACTAATAAGATTGAGTTACAAATTTTTCCAGCTTGGGCTTACTTATCAAGTCCATGTGGTGTTAGGAACGACAAGAAAACAGTCAGCCTTCCGCTAACTAGCAAATGTTAAATTTTCGCACAATGTTAAGCATTAGAGATTAGTAAAAATAACAGCTCCCTTTGAAAACAGCTGCCCGATTAGGAATGAGTAGGCTATCTAACCGAGGAGCAAAGTAACGTTATCGCTACTTTAGCGGTGTGCGGACCTGTTGCCAGTTTTGACGTTTGCTGACCAGTAAGTGCCTTCTGACAACGTTAGTGCCTTAGCTGGCGTTAAGTGTTGCATCGTATCGCTAGCAGTGTCAGCGTACCTAAATAACTATCAACCAAACCAACGATCAAACTAGTTAACGCCACATAATCACAACGTAAGCAAATCGCCGGTGTATGCAGCGATACATGATTTAAATGCTAACTATGTCTGCACAGATTGATTGATACTAGAGTTAGATGGCACATAAATTTGGCAAACCCAGGCTGGATTTTCGATGCGACCAGTCGACAACAGTTATTATCCTAGCTACACGAGCATCGGGCATACAGACAATCACTTATCATCCAAAGTAGTTTACAAACATCACATAGTTAAATTAGCAGATTGGATCGGCTTTATCTTCAACGCATTCACAAGGTTTGATAGAAAGTAAACTGAATGGATGGCGAGCTGAAGAGCTACTTCGCAACAGAATCATCGCCACTACGTGGGCGCATGCGTTGACATATTTGCTGTTGGTGCTAGCAAGTTAGCTAACTTGAAAGCTGACTCTCTGTGACAGGAAGCCTAAGCGGTACCAATTTTTTCCGTTATTTAGCAAGCATTAGATGTGTTGTTACTTGGCTACTTACTAGGTAGGTGCCCTACATGCCGTTTGCTGCTAGTAGTTCACTTACCTCATCACGATGACCTGTTCCTAGTTTTACGCTACTAAGATGCCAAAACGGGCCCGCGGCGCTAAAAACAACACTTGAACTAAGTGAACATGTGAAGAAAGCGATGTTTATGTGAAATTAAGGCTAGCCGCTGATTAAAAAAAAATATTAAATTCTCGCAAGGTTAACTGAAATAAACGTATGAAGTAAATCAAAGGCTGCGTTTGTTTCCCTCTAGTGTTACTTTGCACTAACGTTAAGGCTTGACGTGCAACAAGCCTCTGACAGCTCGCGGAAAAAGGTAGACAAGCCAGAAAAGGGGTTGGCAGCTACACATACCAGCGTTTCTGCCTCGATGATTCCGCTGTATTTGTAATTCTGTAGTTTGTGTTTTATAAATAATTATTTTTCACGCAATTGTTCTGATATCGTAACTTCTTAGCTTAGTCCAAACGATATCTAAATCAAAACATTCCCGTCACCCCACTGAAAGTTACATATTGGTATGATCCAAACGAATGTCAGGCGCTTCGGTAAGGGCAAGGGTCTGCTTGTTACCTAGGAAACAGCGGCGAAACCCACAGGATTCAGCGAATGCATCCTGCGATTTTAATCAACAGGCAGTTTTTATGATCAGCCTAAACGAACTCTTATCCAGCATTCTGGGATTTGGGTTTTGGGAATATCATCATACAATAGTGAAGTTGTCATTATTGTTCGCAGTTAATTCACAGAACCTTACCCGTAGTAGTTCAAACTTGAACATATGGATTTCACTTGAAATAATGTAAAACTCTGCGGCCTGTAAACTATACTAGAAACAGGGACACTGCCTAATTTACAGCTTCTGAATCTATCCCAGTATCCCAGTCTTGTGCTCTACAACCCCTTTCTTGCATATAGCATCAGATTCCAGCCCCCAGGCCCCACGGACAACACTGAGTCTGACAGTTGCACCGTGCCATTGGTTGATGACTATCATTGCAAATGAGAAAACTGCTTGTGCAAGGTCTGTTAAATATTTCCTGGACTCAAGAGCTCTTAATGGGGTTGATCAGATGACTGTCATTTCAAAGCGCAAGTAGGCTGAAACCTTGATCTGACATGCTGGCACAAATGACATCAGAGTAACAAGGACCTGACACCCTTTAAAACAAGACCATATGAGACACATATAGACTTAGAGCACAATAGACTTAGAGAGTGCATGTAAAAGCAAAAAAAAAAAAAGCTTGTAAAAGACACATCTGGTGGACTGTCTAGCATGTATTGTTTACAGCTGATATACTGTGCGTTATTCATCAAAGGGAGGAAAATAATTATTGGTTTATTAGCAAAACACAATTGTGGTATTTCAGTGGAGTTGTATTACTGTTAAGACAGAGGTGGTAAGGTTACTTCACCAGTCAGCCACTTCCTGGTTTTACCAGGAGAAATACATAAAACAGACAGCGGTAACTTTAGTGGACATTACCAAACTAGCTGGAAAAGTAGCACCCCTCCCTTTGTTCAGTAACTCTGCAAACAGGGTAGCTATATCCCATGTGTAATACATGCAAGAGCTTACATCACAAAATGTGGGAAGGCAATTTTGGAGGAGGTCAGAAAGTGGATATGTTATATTCCAATTACTCAGGCTTAGACTGACGTACATTTTCACATTTGGATCATTGTGTAACACCATTGTCAAACCACAGGATGTGAAACACAGTTTAGGAACATTAAGATGAGTCAAGTGGACATATAAAGCTGAGTCCAGTGATCCAAACTTCCTCTGTGTAATCCTGAGTGGAAAGAAAGAGAGAGGAAAAAAAGAAAAAAATACAGAAAGAGTATGCTGTAAGTTGAATTACTTATCTAAAATTATATTTAATTACATAATAATAAGTAAAACACCATTATAATTATCATATAATTATTATAATTCTCCACTGCCCGGTGGTTTCATTCCAGAGGACGACATGGGGATCATTTGTATCAAGCGTGATTAGAGCAGTCATTTTAAACTTTTCCATTCGGCTTTCACCCTGTTCTCAACCTCGACCTCTCCATGGTGACTCAGCTTTTTTTTTTTTTCATTTCATTGTCACGCTGTATAGGTGTACAAAATGCTCAATTCACATTTCACTCCTCCAAATGTATCTCATGTTCCCCCACGAATTAGGCTGTGGAGCCGGGGGTGGTGGTGGTGGGGGGGAGCTGTACCCCTGGGGTTCAGTGCAGGATTAAGGAGAAACAACGACATGTATTGCCATACCCAGCCCATAAACATACGGAGGCTGCTGCTGGACCAGCTGCCAGTACACTTGTGTTGTACAAATGGCCAGTTCAGTAATCCACTGGCACTGTGGTCCATGGTTCCTGGCCCCGGAGGGGGTTCAGTGTATGCTGGTTTTTGTTCCCATCAGAAATCCTAAGACCATTTCAGAGCCGGAAACAAAGTGAGGTGAGTTAGCTGTGTGATCAATTGTTTTGTTGGCAATTACATGCTATGTAACCAAAAGAAATAAATACATACACTATGGACCTCCTGTTACGGGACAGAGTGACCCTGCACTAGTGGATAGCTGAGGCTTTTGAAATGGACACTAAGATTAGCCTAACACAAGACTCTACCTGAGGAGATCGTAAAAAAAAAAATTAAAAATATTTGGTGCGCCATACTGCAGCCGGGGGACCGTTGTGGTGCTGATTTGCAGAACACCGACAGGGGAGTTATCAGCGGGAAACAATCCAGCCACTCCTCCATGATGCATGGGCACAGGCCTCTCCAGGCCTGCTGTCTCAGGAGGCCGCCGCGGCCTCATGATAGATTTCGATAGTCCATGTAGAATGCGATTCGGTGGAACATTACAGGCTGATGCCCCTGTTTAAACACCCCCCACCCCCCCACCACCCATGCTAACGCCGCTGAGAGGAGACGACTCTGTGTTGTTTACTGGTGTTCCCCCCGCTGGGAAAAGCAAGGCTATTCACAGCCGCAGGCGGAGTTTGTGAGGACGGCCACCTGGCTCGGGCTCGTTAGCAGGTCGTTGCGCGGCATTACTTATGATTACTCTGCTATTCCCCCCCCCAGTCTGCTCTGTTCTCCCTTCCTTTAGGATTTTTCTTCTATTTTGTTCAAAACTGTAGGTTGTACAATTTTCTTGATTTTGGCTTGAATAATATCAATATGCATAACAACGAAGGAATATTAAGAGCTTCAGAGGCGAGCGACTGGAGGTAAAGTGCTGCTCTAATGGCCTACATCAGAATGTCCCTGGCGACACTTTTTTTCTTCTGCAATTTATCCTCAAATCACACAACTGAAAATTGTATTTACATCCATTAGGAGTTCTGGAAATCAACCGTAAGTTTGGCACCATGAGGTCACAGGGTCATTCCCCTGAGTGCCTCCTCCTAACTGGAAGCTCAATAAGTGGAGCACAGTAAAGCCAGCTCCATGGGGCTGTGTTTTTCACACATGCCCTGTTGGCACCCCCTAACCGCTGACTGCTTATGGGTAGTAATGCTGTCTGGATCAATGACAATCTGATAACCACGGAAGCTGTGATTTGTGTTTCTGCCTCTGGCCCCTGCAAAATGTCAAATTGAATTAAATGCAGAGGTGTGCAGGGCCTTCGGGGTCTGCAGGGAGGAAAGGAGCGTCTGTGGATCCCATGGCTCAGTGTTTAAACCCCATCTGTGGTTTTTATACAATACTGGGAGTTTCACACCGGCATGGAATCATGGGGTATAAGACGGTTAAACTCATCAGTCTCGCTGCAGTCTAGTGACCTCCACTGGTCAGCCAGGGAACTGCGCGTTCATGGGCTGAGCTGCAGCACAGGAAATACAGGTGACCCTCCCACATTGCGGGGGTCAGGGCCCCCAGTTTAAACTCCCTTTAAACCAGACTGGAGTACTCTGCTGTCTCGTGCTCAAATGATTAGTCAGTTTGAAGGCACAATTACACTTTAAAAGGGAGTTATCCCATGACTTATTTGTTTGTTGCCGACCCAAAGAAATCAAAGCCATGATGTGGGAGGGTTACCTGTGCCTGATTTGTGTCGCATCCTCAGTGAGGAAAAACAATGAAGGCTATTTGCCATGTGAGTCAGTGCCATCAGTCTCGTTATCTCCTCTGGAGTCTGTGTGGGGGGGAGGGGTGAGGGGGTGGGTCAAGGGTGGGGCTTATTGCAGGTCATTTAGTTGGGTGAAAAACAGAAATGCAACATGGAGAATGTAGGAAACCTGCAAATAGCCACCGTAATGTTATTTCACTGGACTCTTTTGGTATTTTGGTATATGGAATGTATCTTGCAGGGCACCCATTGGCCTCTAACAGGGCGGCTACAGATTGTTAACACACAAATGGAAAAGCAACCATGAGAGGTTCTGACGATACAAGACACATTCTCTCAGTATAGTGCTGCTCTAAGGCCTCTGCTGTATCGTTCTAGGCTACAGTACAAGGGACAAATAAAAGATGATTTATATTCTCAGACACGTTGATTGTCTGATTCATCTGACTGAATACATTTCCACTGTGGGAGTAGGTGTAAGTATATACCCTGGTTTCTTGTTATCATAAATGTGTATGCAACAGAGATGGCCTCCATTTTTCATCAGCACAGGATTTGATGACCCCGTTGTCGTCTGAGCGGATTTCAGGTCAAGAGGTTCTGCGCAAAGAGAAAGAAATCTGTTGAATAGTCCTTACATCCGCAACATCGAGGGAGGGAATTAAATGAGGGGCATTCAGAAACAATTATTAATACGAGAGAGACTTTAAAAAAATGAGAGAGAGATGGAGGGGGGTGGTGTAATCATGGTTATGATGCAATCCTTTCCCCAGCCTAAGAATTTGTTTTTTTTTTTTTGTTTCCAGTCGGAACAATTGATTCTGTACAGAATGTCAAGGCGGGTTTAAACAAGGTCTTTCCAGAGGCTGGGTAAAGAACTGGTTCTGTGCTCCAGGAGATGTGGGGGAGAGTCCGGTTCATTCAGGGCCTCGGAGAATAGGGCTGCTCCCTGTCCTGGATTTTCCAGGATTATCCTGGAACTGCACCCTCTGTCCAGGAAACTATTTGAAATGTCCAGGATTTCCATCAGCTCTGATCCATAAGGCTTCGTGTTCCTCATTGTGTGTGTGTGAAATCATACTTAGCAACGCAGCTTTATCCTCCCCCTTTCAACCACACAACTGCACCCCAACCCCCCATCCCCCACCAACAACAAGGCAATCGCCCCCAATCCCCCTATCCCCCTTGCCAAACAACACACATGCACACGCACACACAATACCCGAGGGTCCAAAATGTCTACAAGACAGAGGTTGCCCTGAAGAGACAGGGGTGTGAAAACAGCTGGCAATCCCTCCATCATCCAGAAGATAGATAGATAGATAGATAGATAGATAGATAGATAGATAGATAGATAGATAGATAGATAGATAGATAGATAGATAGATAGATAGATAGATAGATAGAGGTTGGCTCGTCTACGCCTTAATGCAAGACTCCGCAGGAATAAAATTAAAGATCACACCCTCATAAGGAGTTGATTTCCTCTGGGCCCTGATTGGAGCACGTGGTCACAGTTTAAAGCCTGGCTAAGGAAAAGACAAAGCTACGCCGTATTTAGAGCAAATTCGGTCCTGTGATCTCTTCATGAGGCAGCATAGGCCCTGAGTATCTAGGGCTCAAATCTCCAGAGGTTACAGTCTGTCTGTGAAGCTGGTTATTTTAGGTGTGAGACCCAATGGGAGAACAGCACAGAGCAGCAAGCCTCTCTCTGCATTTGCTGGCAGCGACAAACGTAAGAGAAGGTAAACTGTAGGCAGCGTCTTTTCAACAACACACAAAAACAACAAAACACTGCAAACAATAAGATGCCAAAATAAAAGTCAGGTTTGACAAAATATCGGTTTATAACTATGGGTGTGAAAAATTGTGTAAATGTTGAATAAATGATTATGAAAGGTGTTATGAATGTTTCTAAAACACTTATGAAAGGTCTATGAATTCTTTATGTCAGGTGTTATGAATGCCTATGTAACCCCTTACAAGTAAAATGTTACTGACAACTCTATAGCATTCATGCTGAAATAAAATAAATTTGGGAATGTAGGAATCCAGTTTGTGCTCATTTCATATAACCTGCAACACACACACACACACACACACACACACACACACACACACACACACACACACACACACACACACACACACACACACACACACACACACACACACACACACAGACATGCACACCTCTACCAGTGTTGCATCAGTGTTACGCAGAAAGGAAGATTGTACTGAAACCTATCCAGCGATGAGCAGGGCACCTGTCGTACTTGGCTGCTCTGAGTGCTGGCTGAGTCCTGCTTGGCCATTGATTCCCAGCACTAAGTCGTCCAATAGAGAGCTACGGACTGTCAATGCGCAGGACCCGCATGTACTGTGTAATATTCACTAATGAGGCAAATTGAAGGAGAAAACCGTTTAATATGGCGGCGCAGTGAGCAGTTAAGAATGTGCCCCCAGAGTGCCGTAGGCCGCAGGCTGGAATCCCTGGGGGTGAAATGTCTGTGGCTCTTAACCCTGCCTGCTTCATTACTTACCCTGCCTGCTTCATTACTTACCCTGCCTGCTTGAAAAGCACAATATGCAAAGCTAAATAACTCATCCAGGATAAAGCCATCCAGTAGCTGCCCTGAGGGTACCGCTCAGGCACGGTCACGTCGGCCGGCGTCTCTCACATTCACATGCTGTGAGTCTGCTTCTGACTGGTCCTTCTGCAGGTACAGAATGCTTTGCGGCACGCCGGAGCACTTGTGCGATGTTTGGGTACCTCAATGACGACATAAAGCAAGCCTGTGGGCGGGGAAGGGACGGAAGGCGTGTGCTGCTGGAGCAGCTGCGTGCCCCATGGTGGGAGAGTCCAATCCCAGCCACATCACTGCCAGCTGGGCACAGAGGGCCAAACTGGTGAGGAAAGGCTTTGTCTGGCTGGGGAAATACTGCGGGTTAATCAGATAAACTCATCAGTCTCTTCGCTCTCAAGCGCCCTCTACTGGCTGGCCTACAAGTTGGACAACTGAGCGTAAGAAGGATATCTATTTCTTTAACAGCACAATGAGGGAATTTTGTGGGAACACGCCTGCTCTTTCTGGGAGTGCTTTGGGGATCTTAAAAAAAACCCCACAGTGAATCAGGACCTCAGCCTACTGGCTTTTCCTAAGGAAACAAAAAGTAAATACATGGCATTCATCCAAATCTATTGTATATGATATCCTGTTCTAGATGGGCTTTCATAAATGTAAAATTGTTTCAGTAAATAGTATGACTAATATATAATAGTACTGTATTCTGTTCTGTGGTAATGTTAGGTAAAGAAGTTAACATTTAATTGTTGAGTTGGGATCCTTAGCCAGAGGGCAGTCATTTTAAGGAATTAAAAATACTGGGAAACCTATATAGTACACAATGAAACAGTGAAAACAAATACACAAACAATAACACAAAAATGTGTTACTATAGTGACTCCGGGCCCAGATTATGACTCATCGCTGTCACCATGGAGATCTAGTTTAGTTCTACATGAGATACAGTGGCACGAGAGTCCCTCCCCTGCACAATGACCGGAGAGTTCCACCAGCATAAACATTTCCTCGCAGTCATCTACGCCTCTACATACTGCCAGACTGCCTTCTCTTGGCTCCTACTCAGGTGTTTACTGAATTATACCACTCTGAAAAATGAATACAAGTCATTCTCGAGTTAAACAGATGCATTTACTATGCAGGAATATATACATGCTGTCAGCCGATAAAATACATAGATGTTGTAATAACAGTAATAATAATAATAATAATAATGCACTCAATAGAGTATGACAAAAAGAACATTAAAAACATATTATTATTAATAATAATGACTTTTAATATTGTCAATTGTAACAACCACATGACCATGGGTACAGAATCTACAGATAGTTAACACATCAGTAATTAAGTGTCCTTCTAAAATACAGTGAAAAAGCCACCATGCTGAGAGTCTCTGTGTTCTTGATGCAGCTCATCCTATGAGCGTCTGTACTGCACTCCTTTGCTGCATCGCTGAAGAAAGGCACTTCGGCGGTGGGGTGAAGCAACACGTGCAGGGCTAGCGCGAGATGACGTTAACGAATGTCTCCCGTGAACGATGGAGTGCTTGACAGTAAAACCTCCTCCTCATCGGGCTGCGTCTCTCTGGGATTATCAGCGGTTCAGATCACAGAGGATAGTGATCTGGAAAGTCGCCTGCATTTTAAGTGGCTCCTCATCCGCACTTCCCTGTGCTCCACAGTGAATTTCCTGTGAATTAAATCAGGGAAGCCCTCACCATGAGGCATCCACACAAAAGAGCTTCACGCAGCCATCATAAGAGTCCTCATAACGTTACACGAATATTTATGACCACTTGTGATTATAGGATCATTATTATTATAGTGTCCTGTGTTTTGTCATCTTCCATATAGTGAGAGGTTGCTGTATTATACCATGCAGTAATACCATATATGGTAAAAAAAAAATCAAAATGTCACCTTATGCAGGGTTTATGTGCTGCATATGAAGGGGTTATGACATGCTTATGAAGGCTTTATGTAACTCTTTTGTAACCAGGCTCCTTCAAGGAAAGTGTTACCAGGTACAGCACTAGGTCGAATACAATGACCAATTAACAGCGCGAATAGAGACTTCATATTTCAATTCATTAATGGTCCTGAATATTTTTCCCCTGATTAATGAGCTGCCAGCTTGACTAAGGATCCCCCAGCTGCAGCTGGTTCCTTCTTACTTGATTGTCTCTGGTTTAACATCCTTTGCTATTAAGGATGTTGAACCAGAGCGAAGGCCAATATGTAAAACTGATTGTTTCAGTATTACTAAAATGACTCTGAGGAAAATGCTGAAAGACTGAGGCAGACGCGTTAGGCCTAGTCCATTAAGGAAGCTATGAGGCGCTTAAAGGTGAGTCTGATTTGATCTGTCACGCTCACTGATCGTGCAGAACAATCAGACACCAGGATCAGGGGAATTATCATATTAAGGTCAAATAATCACATTATACGTGTCCTTACGGCTCCTGCTGCCAAGTCTAAGAATGCGCCGTCTTCCTCTTTGCAGGGAGGCGAACAGACGCAGTTCAGATGGGGAACAGGGAGGTCTGTGGACTCCCATCCGCAGACACAGCCAGGAATATCAGATGGTTCTGCTTCTGGCAAACACAAGTTGATCACCACGGTCCTGACACCACCATTTGCCAGCAACATTTTTCTTATGTATTATGGAAATAATACACAATATCTGATGCAAGAAAATTTCAACTTCAGTGAATTTTTTTCTTATCCTTTTTGAAAGGACCACAGAGGGGGGTTCTCATTATGTATGCACATCTCACACTTAAAGCAGTCAGCAACCAGTGAATTTCTGACTACCTGACTGCGGTTTTTGCCTTGAAGAACGATTCCCTCGTGCTATGAATCACTTTGGTGATGCAAGCAGCAATTTGTCTCATTTTCACTGCGGGTGAGTCACTTCATTTGGACGAGTTGCTCAAGGAGCAAGCAGACAAAGGCAACCGGAGACTCCTGATTGACAGCTGGAAGCTGAGCCCAGCTTGACAGAGACATCTCGAGGTAACAGACTGCGTCTCAGAGCAGCGTCGGGCAGTACATGTCTAAACATGATCCACAAGTACAGTGGAGACTCAGCTCCTGAAATTACATTACTATCAAAACTCATGTGCACCTACAGCCTCAGATAAGACATAAAACCAAGGTCCAGCCTCACGTTAGTCATTAACGTCCCCATGGCACTTTTTGAAAGAGGGGCGGTTTTAACCCAGATGTCTTGGCTAAAACTGCCCATACAAAAGCTCCCTATGGCCACTTAATCATATGTCTGACTGTTTGTCTTGACGATACTTTGTAAAATCTGTTCACTCTTATTCCTCTGGTTTTCTTGTTTGTTTGTTTTTTAGGTTGTCACTGCAAAAGTGATTTTAGCTCTTAGTTTCCCTATCTTGTAAAACAAAGGCAACATAATTAATAAAGTATGAAACTGGCCATTGTACACTAAATTCTGCTGACCCATCATTACAGTCGGCTCTCCATATCCGAGGGATTCAACCAACCACAGATCGAAAATATTCCCAAAAAAATTCCACAAAGTTCCTAAAAGCAAAATTTTAATTTTTGGTCTTGCTGAGTGCTGAGCACTACGCTGAATCCAATAACAACTATTCACATAGAATTTACATTGTTATTAGGTATTATAAATATCTAGCAATGATTTTATGTATACGGGAGGATGTGCGTTGGTTATATTCAAATACTATGGCATTTTATATAAAGCACATGAGCATCCATGGATTTTGGTATCCACAGGGGGGTCCTGGAGCCAACTGTACTAACAGATGTGGAGTCTGTATTTGTGCGTATACCCTTGACTACAACACTGCTTAGAGGTTTGATACTTGGCACCGGTCTTGTTGCCCTTCCGTTTACTTTTTTGAAATATTGACTTCCCTAGTGGTTGACGCAGCACTATCAGAGTGGTGTGTGCTCGGCCTCACAGACCAGATGTGATCTGTCTGATGAGGTCTATCTGGTTTGCTAGTCAACATTGGCCAGAGAGGCATGTAGGGACAGGGACAGGGGGTCTAATGATCACTGCCTCCACCCCTCAGGGGAAGTCAGACATTGATTGGTCTGCAGTAAAATGGGACAATGGCCAGCCTGACAATCAGCAGAAGAGCTATTCCGATCCACTGCTCCATCTCCTAGCACCCTGCAGCCCAGCTCTGTATCCTAGCACCCTGCATCCCAGCTCTGTATCCTAGCACCCTGCATCCCAGCTCTGTATCCTAGCATCCTGCATCCCAGCTCTGTACCCTAGCACCCTGCATCCCAGCTCTGTATCCTAGCACCCTGCATCCCAGCTCTGTATCTTAGCACCCTGCATCCCAGCTCTGTATCCCAGCACCCTGCAGCCCAGCTCTGTATCCTAGCACCCTGCATCCCAGCTCTGTATCCTAGCACCCTGCATCCCAGCTCTGTATCCTAGCACCCTGCATCCCAGCTCTGTATCCTAGCACCCTGTATCCCAGCTCTGTATCCCAGCACCCTGCATCCCAGCTCTGTATCCTAGCACCCTGCATCCCAGCTCTGTATCCAAGCACCCTGCATCCCAGCTCTGTATCCCAGCACCCTGCATCCCAGCTCTGTATCTTAGCACCCTGTAGCCCAGCTCTGTATCCTAGCACCCTGTAGCCCAGCTCTGCATCCTAGCACCCTGCATCCCAGCTCTGTATCCTAGCACCCTGCATCCCAGCTCTGTATCCTAGCATCCTGCATCCCAGCTCTGTATCCTAATACCTTGCATCCCAGCTCTGTATCCTAGCACCCTGCATCCCAGCTCTGTATCCTAGTACCTTGCATCCCAGCTCTGTATCCTAGCACCCTGCATCTCTGTTCTCTCTCCTGGCATTGCACATCCCACTCATCACAGGCAGCGAGTGCAAGTTAGCAAAAGGGTTTCAGAGGCCTTGTCTCTTAGAAGTGTCAATCACACTTAACGAAGAGATTTTCTACTTACTGCTCATACCCAAAGCATAAATTGCAATAAGGTGTCATGAATGTGTCATTTGTCTATTTGAACCTTCATTCTCTGCACCAGCATGACAAATTTGAACACATTTGCATTGCCAAATCGTATGTGATATTCTTCCAGCGTGATTATAATTAAGATGATATTCACGATCAGCATAATTTAAGTTGTTATGATGTTGATTTATATATAGAGGACGGGAATCAATGAATAAGACTTCTTCCACCTACCGCACTTGACCAAGATAAAAGGTTATAAATACACAGTTTAAATTCTGAGTAGCTCAGGGGATCTTGCTTTTATTTGAATAATCAGAATGGCACTTATCAAAGTGAAGGCCTTCTCTACCCTCCTCAAAACCTCATTTTTCCAATGTGTTCCTAATCTATCCACAACCTTCTCAATTCCCATGTTCACTGACGGACACAGAGGCCTGTAAAGACCAGACACCTTTCAGTAAAACTAGTTAGTTTGTTTAAGTTGTACTGTTATTGCTACCCGAATAGTACAGCAATAGAAATGTGCTGACACTATCTGTCCTGAATATGTCTCTGCAATCTGATTCCTCCTCCTTAAGTCTCACAAATTTATACAATCTGCTGCTTCCCTCAAGTGTAAAATCTGGCTCGGAAAACAAACATGCTTTTTTTTCTAATGTCGCATACCTGTTTTCTCATGCACTTATTGAGGTCCTCAGAGACGTATAGTCAACCAGCCTCCTCTCCATCTGCCACTATCCATGTAATTTCGCTTTCCTGTAATGTCAGTACTTTCCCTCTGTTCCTCACTCAGCTAATTTTCCTCAGTGTGGATTGCCTGCAAGGCCCCTATCAGAGCAAACCTCTAAATCTGGTAGTTTTACTTAGATAAATCTGTCCCAAGTTCCGGCTTCTCATTCCATTCTCTTTCCTCTTTTAACACAAGCACAAAACTGTCTTCGGGTTTGCAACCCTGAGGTCATTCTTTTGCACTTTTTTTTTTGGGGGGTTTAAATGCTGCCCTCAGCTGACTTAGTCGACGGTTGAAGAAGCGGACTGCGAGTGAAAACGGTATCTCTTAGAATAACAGTCCTGCTGTGTGTCTGCGTGCCTACAGGCCCGGCACAGCGGCACAGAAACAACACTGCCTGTACCCTGGTGTGTGAGCGTGGGTGCACGTGTGTGTGTGAATTAGTTTGTGTGTCTCACAAAGTTAATGTCTGTGTGTGCGTGTGTGTTTGTGTGTTTGTGTGGGCCTGTCTATGTCTGTGTGCGTGTATATGAATCTGTATGTGTCAGTGTGTATGAAAAAGCATGTGTCTCAAAATGCTTTTGTGTGTGTGCGTGTATGGATGTATGTGCTTTTGTGTGTGTCCGTGTATGGATGTATGTGTGTGTCTATGTATGGATGAGTGTGTGTGTGTGTGTGTGTGTGTGTGTGTGTGTGCGTGCGTGACGCTGACACACGTTTCAGGGGCTGGGGCCATCACAGGAGTGTGAGAGACCCTGCCGATAATGACTTTAATTGACGAAGCTTTTTAACCGCTGCGCGTTTTAACCGCCCCCACCCCAACCCACACCCCCCGCCTCCCCTCCACCCCCGCCATCACAATTACCATCGCAGAGAATGGACAGGAAGTGGGCCAGGTCACCTCCATCCTTAACAGCAGGACAAAAGCGAAGGGGGGAGGGCAGGTTTGCTCCGTTTACTTTGGATTGGTTTGTGTTTTTGTGTCCGTGTCACTCTGTCTTTTAGCCGGGTCGATGTGATTAATTAAAGCTACTGTCAAAATACTGCGGTGCTTTATTTTGCTCTCCGTCTCTCCTGTCGTTCGGATGCTCTTAATCCCAGCGCTCGCGCCCCCTCACAGGACCGATGCATGCACGGATTACCTGCCCGCCGACAGTTTGTGATTGGTGCAGGACCCTTTACTCCCCCACTGCTGGAGCCGGTGTGGGAGGGACAGAGACAGCCACTGAGCACACTGAGGGGCAGGGGGGATCGTGACTGATCGACAGAGAGGAGAGAGAGAGAGAGAGAGGCAGGGAGAGAGAGAGAGGGGGAGGGAGAGAGAGAGGGAGAGGCAGGGAGAGAGGGAGAGAAAGAGAGAGAGGCAGGGAGGAGAATGAGAAAGAGAAAGAGAAAGAGAAGGGCAGACAGAAAGAATGAGAAAGAGAAAGACAGAGAGAGAGAATGAGAAAGAGAAAGACAGAGAAGAGAGAGAGAGAGAGAGATGTTCTTATGTTTTGTTTATTAATTATTAATGTTGCATGTGATGTTGGCATGCTTTGGCAATACAAATGAAAATTCTGTCATGCCAATAAAGCATTTTTTTTGTTTTGATTTGAATCTGAGAGTGAGAGAGAGGGAGAGAGAGAGAGAAGGAGAGAGAGAGAGAGAGAGAGATGGGGGCCTTAAAGATTAGCTGAGCACTTTGATAGCTTCATCCAAAACGCAGACAGGACGACAATGAAAACAAAACTCTTTCCTTTAATAACATTTTCAATCAGGTAGCGGTCTGTTTCAGACAACATCATCCCCCCTCTCCCCACCTCCCACTCCCCCCCGCCTCCACCTCCTCCCCCTGTGCTGAAATTAGGAAATTTCCACTGTCAGTGAGTGAGTGAGTGGTGAGTGAGAGTGAGTGACTGACAGAGACTGAGTGAGTGAGTGAGTGCTGTGACTGTGAATGACTGACTGACTGAGTGAGTGTGAGTGAGTGAGTGTGTGAGTGAGTGACAGAGTGAGCTTGTGTGAGTGAGTGTGAGTGTGAGTGAGCTTGTGAGTGAGTGAGCTTGTGAGTGAGTGAGTGAGTGAGTGAGTGAGTGAGTGAGTGAGTGAGTGAGTGAGTGAGTGAGTGAGTGAATGGGTCTTTTTAAGGGGGGGTTATTTGTTTTTGTGCTCAGCAGGGATCTGGGAGTTGGGCTCACACAGTGGTTTATGACCGCAATGTTGCACTTGTAACATTGTATGCTGCCCCGAAAGCAAATAGGTGACATCACATATCTGAGGATGGATTTGATTGGCCCACAAAAGTTTGCCTACATCTAGATTTATCACAGCTCCACCACCAGAGAATTCCCTGCTCTGACGGACCACTCTGGATAAGGTTGTGATCGTTTGCAACCTGTAACTGACGATTACTTTACTGGCAAAGAACGTCCACTGCGGCAATGCATTTCCACCTTGTCGTATTTTTCTAATTAAAAATACAACATAAACAAGGCATCATGCTGTTGTGTTTGTCATCATCATTATAAAAACAGGCCATTGAACAACATTACATCATAATATTTCATATAATTTTCCTCTAAGAAATGAACACTGGCATGTCTTATGAATGGTTTCAGTGCCTGTTTTTTTACGTGCCGTTGCTGTCAGTCAGCCAGTTTTAAATCGATAAACAGTGTATGACTTCCGCAAGCTCAATCAATTTGTGCAGCTCCCCCTGGAGGGGGCGTTGGGGGTCAACTGCGGCTATTTTTACAGTAATTCCTGACATTTCAGTCAGAATTTTCATCGGCTGAGTCTATTCCATGCGGTTGTGTTGACAGACAGATCTGTGCCGCTCGATTGGTCCTTTCCTTCAGGTGCGCGGCGGAGATGCCGTCAGCCGCTGCCTCCCACATGGCCTTTAGGTGGCGACCATACGTCAAATGCGCAGACTGAATCCAGTCATTTCAGATGATGGGACTGATCTTTGATCTCGTCTCATGGGTCGTCTGTATTCCCCCCATCCCCCCCGTGAAACTTCAAAGGGAGGGGGCACACACATGGAAAACGGAGAAGAAAGGTCACTGTACAGCCATCTTCTGCTCTGAAGAAATGTCAGCCTCAAACAGACTCAGAGATCGAAGAGGAGAGTGAAAAACATAAAAAAAACACACACAAGAACTCAAACCAGGTTCTTCAACCTCACTGGCCATGCAACCTTATGATGCATGTAAGAACCTAAGAACATACAAATACATAACGACAAGAACAGGCATTGAAACCTATCCAGGCTAACACTACACTTTTCCATCTGAAATGAGAGACTTCCCCATCCTCACCTACAATACATTTAACTGTAATTACATATTTTTTAGCATAGTAAATTTATTGTGTTTGTATACTTGTAGATTGATAGTGCTGCAACTGTAATTCTGAATGTCAAAACAGCATTGGTTTTTTTCTTGCTGCCTTTCTTAATAGCTCAGAATAAGAGTGCCTGCAGTATAATAAAACTAGTAACAACAAAAACAACATAACTGTCCAGTTACTGCATGTACAATAGAAATCTTTAGCTTAAGTGGCTGCATGCAAATACACACAGAAATCCTCATTCATGAAGTAACAATAGCCGCATAAACACGAAGGGTAGAAGCTGAGTTTGCAGGTAATGTGTGCTTCATTGTGTTTGCTGCATAGAGCAGCAAAGGCCTCTGGTTCTGTATGAATGCTCGGTTCAGCCTAGGCCATAACATGACTTACACTAATAGAGAGATTCAGAATTACAGCACAGTAAAAATATATTTCTGCCTCCTGCCTTCTGGTGAATCTTCAACAAGCATATTAGAAATCCATGGACCATATCACATCTCCTGTATGCATTACCTTCCCCAGAAGGACAGGAGTGGAATATTAGATTATCCATAAATCAAGATTACCTGCTTGTGAATTCCATAATGATGTCATAGAACAAATACTGATGAGGTCATAATGGGCTCTGCATGGATGTCAGAGCCATAGTGTGTGTGGCTGTTTGTTTATAAGTGTGAGCGCCTCCAGGGATGCGCAACACTGCTTTCACTGCTGCTCATTCCTGTGCAGAGCTTTGTATATGCTTGAAACAATAAAAAAAACAGTGGTTCTGTCGCAGTGATTGAGAAGGAAACAAAAAGTGTATATGTGTGTGTGTTTGTGTATTTATATATTTATGAAGTTATCAGAGGTATATGCCAACATTTTTTATGCATAATCATGTGAAAAAAGACAGAAAATGTACTTGTAACTCATAATTAAGACGAAACACAAACACGAACACGAACACGTGAACATGTTATTATCTGCGATGGTCTTTTTCAAGATTAAACATTGGCTGAGCTGTTGCCAAAGTTTTGTTACATAAGGGACATATTATGTATTATTAATACAAGACTGGTTATCATCCCACCTTCCTTCTTTACTAAAAAGCTTCTAAGGTCCTGCTGAACCGGTCGCTTGGCCATTTTAACCTGTAGCATAGCAATTCTTGTCCAAAGCAAAACCCATGGAGAAGTTGCATTAGCCATTGAGAAGCATGCATTTACAGGCTCCAAGCAAATAGGCAATAAGCAATCAAAAGCCACAAAGGCACAGAGGACACAAAACAACACAAACTGGAGCAAAAATAACATAAGACTGACATTTACATATTGCTTCATCTTTTCGCAATGAGGCGATAAATAGCATGGCTAATTCCATTAAACTAAAGAGGATGGGAAGGGAGAAGACAATTTACAAGGGGGTTGGTTGTGGTCAAGATTTTTTCCAAGGAGGATAGCATCCCCCCCGCCTCCCCCTCTCAGCTTGAATCCTGGTAACTACACATAGAAATGATAGAAAGACACACAAAGAATGTGTGTGTGTGCTTGTTTGTGTGTGTGTATTTGTGTAGTTATACATAGTAATGACGGAATGGGCTGTCATTAACATTATAATGGGTGGAGCTATATTAAGCAGCCAATCACTGACTTTCCTGAACCAGGCAGGAGGTTTCTTTTATACTATGGGACATAAAGTCACCCTACCAGTCATGCTTTGACACCTCTTCAACTCGGGGATGTTTTACATGCTGACATTAATAATTAAAAAAATGTAAAATGTCAAAGAGACGATCTACATTTATACTGGTACATTATAGCGCGCCTCTGATACATTCACACAATGAAGCTATAATAATCATCTCACTAGTGATTACACCAGCTGAAATTCCTGCTTCATTACCAGAGCGATTATTATAATTAGTCTAAACCTTTAATAGATGCCTCAAGGGCATTTTACTGACTTCCATCCTCTTACAGTATCAGCTGTGTTTTTCTACTTGTCTAAAGGCATAAACTTGAACACCCACAACCGTCTTTGTTGTTCCTCTTCACGGGCTTGCGTGACTGTGGCGGAATACAGCGGGGGCCTTCAACTGCTCTCTATTCAAGCCGTAATCCTGATAGATTCAAATGAGTCATGCTGGCACAAGATGAGTTACGCGTGGCGCGCAGCCTTTGTGCCAGGTCTGCCCTTTCCTGCCCTTTCCTGCGTTTAATGTTTCAGAAATGGGTTCTTCGGTGGTGTGCCTCGGTCTTCTACACCATGAATTGCAATATTACATGTTTATTTTCACGTTACAATGCCTTGGTGGAGTTCTGTATATTTTTATCTCTGTACTGGATTCAGTCTGTGTAGCTCCTCCACAAACACTAGGGGGTGATAATGGCACTCACAATGTCATTATGATGTCACTTCCTGATGGTGATGGCAGAATTAGGTTTCATGGCACCCAAAGTGGGTAAAGCCAGCATTATGCTGCTTGAACTTACCAATGAGTTTGGCAGCGGAGAGAGCAGCACTTTGTGATTCAGAGCCAGTGTCTGACAGCTCATTGTAGCTCCACAGACGGTGGTGTTTATTGGTCTTCTTCTGCACGATCAATCCCTACTTCATCAATTGCATCATCCCCCTGTCTGACAGGTGCGTTTTGAGCATTCCAAATCAAGATAAAATTTTGGATCCGGGTGGGGGTGGGGGTGGGGGTGGGGGTGCATGTGTATCTGGTCTTAGCGCCGGGTTATCTTTGTGCTGAACACAATGTACAAAGACTGGAATGTGTTTTTTTTTTCGTCCCGACCAATGATGTGAACAGCGTGTCATGAAATCAAAGGTTAGGGAGGGTGAGTATGAATCTCTCTGTGTACTCAGCCAAAATAACAGAGACAGGACATATTTCAGAGAAAGACAAACCTTTATACAGTACTGGCCCCAAAATAGACATGCTTCCCTTGACAAGCAATCTTTTTTCTTTCTTTCTTGTGGAAACCGGATGTTGAGTCACTATGGAACATACGGCATTCGATGCCCAGAAAAGAGAGAGGGAGAGCGGAAGAGAGAGAGAGAGTGTCAGACCTTAAAAATGATTCTATTATTATGACACAATCTGTCAGAGTCTGGTTCCATAATAATGCGATTCCTTGATGACCAGGCGAACTGAAGAAAAAGAAAACTATTTAAAGTTTATCAGCCCATGGAAAGATGAAAAAAAAAACTTTCTGAACTTAATGAGCAAATCCATTTACTGTGAACCAGGCTTATCGAAATGTGTTCTCGCTCATGTCAGACACAGAGTTAAAGGGTTCGTTTCTGGGCCTTTCGGGGGCTCGGGGGGGGGGCACCTGTTTGAGATGCAGCTGAGGGTCCGGCTGCTGCGTGCGTGCCCAGGTCCTGGCGATCCCGTTTCTGCCCATGGCTGGACGCCCACGCTGGCGAAGCTGCAAATGGCTCTGCTTCACCAGGCAGGAGCAGCTGTGCTGTGCCCTACCTGGGAATTAAACCCGTAACCTCGGGATTACAAGCCCAACGCCCTGATCAGGATATGACCCTGTATTAGACATGTTGTGCTGGGTGCAGTGTTTAACTGTGACTTTTGACTGAATATCAATGGAAGCTTCCCTCTTGTGACCTCTCAATGGGTCCCAAACAATAGCGTGGGAAACACAGACTTTCTGCTCCACTACATGTTATGCTCCGTGGTGTGGGTGAGGGTATATGCAAGTTCATGGAATATACCCATAGTATACCCACTTATTCTCCATATCACTGTTAATACCTATGGGCTGTGGAGTTACAGTAGTCACACTCTCAGTTAGTACTGCACCACTATACATGTTTATTACATTTACCTACAATACATAAACTGAACTTGGAATAAGACTTATATAAGACAAAATGTGTTTTTTGGATGCACATAGTAGGCATAATGTATTTATCACAGTAAAAATATGTAATTCAGCTAACATTGGTAATTACTCAACTATTACACCATACACTATTCAGGGTTAGCAGATGGTCCACTGGGTGAGGAGCAGAAAGGGCTGTATTTGGACAGCAGCCCAAGGAAGATCACTGTCGATCTGTCCTGTCGATATGATGAATCACAGTCTCTTGGAGGTGGGTGCTCTGACAGCCAATGAATCAAAATGACCTCAGGATTTCTGAAGTGTAAATCTTTTTTCAGGAACTTTTCACCGAGTGGTTGCTGTTTGAAAAAAGGAGATTATCTGTATCTGGGTAAGGGGGTGTGTGGTAGCCACTGTAAATGTTTAGCTCAGTTGCGCCATCATGTGGTGAGTTGTCGCCACATGATTTTGACAAGCGTTTGACTTGTCTGATAATTATCTAGGATTTAATTCTTTTTAAATTTATTTCTTTTAAATTACGATAATCCTTAAGTTATTTCTTTTATGGCATGCATGTCTCACCTGAAGTGGCCATAAGAAAACAGAATAAAATCGTGACATTCTATAAGAATAAAAATCAATGAAAAAGTCATTTTGGTGACGGTTGACCAGCTGGGTTATAGTCAGACACCCGTCGCCTGGCAAGACGACAGGCAGCTGTTGGGCAATATTATGGTGCCCAGCACAGTTGCCGGCATTGACAGAACTACCTTGTTTGCCAAAGCTGGCATCTGACAAAGGACTGATTCAGATCAGACATGAGGTGACAACAGCTGGCTCCGCTCGCATTGACATCTGCTGTGGAATGAATGGGCCTCCATTTTAAGTGCTGATGTGTCGCTTGGTTCCAGCGTTCTGACTCTCGGGCCCTGGTGCGGGTTATAGGCCATTGCATTTATAGCCAACACTGATCCAGCAAAAGACGACCACATACATTATTGTGGCTGGATCCTGAGCAGAGAGACTGTCACTTCACTTACAACATTATATTGTTATGGTGTATGAATCATTATTCATAATTACCACTTTTGATGCAAAGCTGTTTCCATAATTTCAAATTGTGATTCAGAAATTTTAATTAACATTGTTGATCATTTTATTTGTTTGGTTGCCACGTAATTTTTTTTACACTTTATTTCTTTTGTTGCTAGATATAACAATATCAAACTGTCTCGCAATTAGTTTTCATTCAAAATTTGCTCTATTTTATCATAAACTGTAATTCCCACTCCATGCCTCTAGGTGTCAGGCTTTTCTTTTGAAATGCACGATGCTCCACATTTCCTGCATCGCACAGAAAAAAGACCCAAATCTTCACAAAGCCATATAGTGTATGTGTGTGTGTGTGTGTGTGTGTGTGTGCGTGCACGTGTGTGTGCTCATTTGTGTTTATGTTCATGTATGGGAATGCGTTCAAACATGTATTTATGGAGTAATTTATGGAAATATTAGCAAAATGCAATTCCAGGGGAATTTTATTATATGCACTCTCGTCTAGGGACCCCTGCAGTGCCCACTGATTAATAATACATGTAAAATAATAATGATTATGATTACAGTTATGATTATTACAAGATACATTATTATAAGTCAGTCACCTTGAGACAGAATATCTCCAGGACAGATCAACAATGCAGCTGGGCATAAGAAGCAGTAAGGATTCATTTAACTGTTATGTTTTAGTTTACTGTAATTTTGTTCTGGTTTCACCCTCAATTACTCCCTTCATTATTGTAGCATTATTATGTCTACAAATGTGATGCCTTTTGTGTGAACCCCAAGAATATGTTTTAGCTAGGTGTTAGCTAGTATTAGGGGTCTGATTAATAATAATAAGTAAATAATAAGTAAATAATAATAATATCACATTCTAATTGAGCACTCACTTCAGATGCCTGTGTTTACAGGGTCCAGAAAAACACCACATACTGGCACTGTGATACACACAAAGGTCACCTGTGAGGTGCCATACTGGGACACACTGAGAGAAACACAGACACTCTGTTGGTACTCTGGGCAAAACTCTCACAGCTTCTGTATCAGCACTGGTTTCTGGATCAGGTGTTCTAACTCTATATATCAAAACAGCCAACCATATATTTCTGTCGACAGAATATGTAGCGTATATATTTTATGTTTAGTTGTGCATATCGTTTTTGACATGGATAGTCTCACGCACTACCTGGATATATTTACTTTATACTGAATCAGTGGCTTAATTTCTGGAAAAGGTTGGTAAATAAGGAAGCAAAGGGGACTGAAAAGTATGTGAAGTCCACTAGTTGATCAGTAACTCAAACTCAAAAACAATTAATTGAGACCATGGCATAGAAACAAAGATGTTCTCACCATGACTCACCGAATGTAAGAACAATGACTCCTCTGTGTTTGGCTTCAGAACCATTTTACTTTTTAGAGCTCCTTTCAGCCGACGAATGGAGCGTACAACAGCAACTCAGTCGAAATAGGAAGTCACACTTTTTCAAACTTATTTCACTTTTTTGCAATGAACATTGGAAAAGATGCAATACTCATTATCTGTTAGATATTTTAGCAGTATCTGGGTTGAATTCTTCATTTCAACATCATACATAAGTGACATCATCACAACTCCAGAACTCAAATTATGTTCAAGCTGTTGAAGAAAGGCGAAAAGTTGCCATTAATAGAACTGGTGAACAGCCCGGAAAATGTGGAATACCGTATGACAGCTATAATGAATGTTTCTACAGTCCTCTCACATTAACAAGCTGTGCCTGGCAAAGCAACACCAATTAAACTCTTAAAACCGGAAATGTTTCCCAGTGTCAGGGAGAGACCGATCCAATTTCCTGGGTCCGTCGGGTGGACCCAAGAGGCGGAACCCTCCATGCCTGGAGCAATTATTTCCTGCAAATTAAATCTATCTTTTATTTATTAATGGTTCTCTACAATCACCTGCCCTTGACAGCAATCGTATTTGAAAATTCCACCCCAACCAACCAACCAACCAACCAACCACTGCCCCCACCTACCCCCCCATCAACCTCTTGAATTCCCCACAACTTTCCCTTTCCTGGTTAAAAATTCCCAGCGAACGCCAGTGGGTACCATACAACCCCCCTGTGCTGTGCAGTGCATTATGGTCTAGCAGGTCCAAGGTGGGAGGACTCCTGAGAGCGGTTAAAGACTGACCTGTTTCCCAGCATTGCCAGGACGTTCCCTCACCTCCCCTGCCGGAATAGCGTCGAGGAGCCGGGAGAGCACAACCAGCGCACACACACAGTAAGACCGTCTCTAATCAGAGCTGCTGGGTTTATGCCTTTTACCAAACTCTCATGGAAAAAAGTGCTTTCTAGCACCTTCAAAGGTTTTTTATTTGTCCTGCTGGGGGAACCCTTCAAGGTTCATCTTAGGTATAAATATCTTTAAGGGGTGCTTTAAATAACCCTCTGAATAGGATTCAACAGAGAACTTGTGAGTGAAATCCTTATCAAAGAAGAACCTTTGAAGGGTTCCTCAAGCAGGACAAGTGAAGAACCCTTGAACCTTTTTTTCTAAGAGTGCAGCTGTTTAGTCTGTACAGTGGTTCAGGTTCTTTTTTTTAGCTCTTGGTTTCTGGTGTTTAATAAATGTGCTTTTCTCAAATCAACTTAAACAAGGACTGCACAGGATTCTTGTGAATCCATATTCTTGAAATTGCTTGTTTACCTGTTATTTATCCTTCTTAATGTAGACAGCCGGCAGCAAAATAATACTTAATATTGACTACACCCAAAGTGAACATTTTAGCAATTTACATGTTCAATATTTTATCTATTAATAACACAAAACAACAACATAATCAGAAAAAGGCACTGTTTTAAAGTGTCCCACATCGAGTTTTTAATATAGGGGTTCCACGTCACAATGTTTATAGAATTAATATCATATTAAAAAAATGAAACACACATCTACAACACAAAGTAGCCATATCCCAAATAAGATCCCATTCTTACTATGTGGTTTACATACAATTCTCAGCACAGTTAGCAAAATGTGCCAGACAGCCCAAATTAATGTTTCTGCTCAAAGAATTAGGAGTTAATTCAGTTCACAAATAAACTTGGGGACTTCTTCCAGTTTCTGATAACTTCCTGGTAATATTCACCAAAGGTCTTCCCCGCTATCACCGTTTAATGAGAGCGTCTGAAGCAGAATGCTGCCAAAATCTCTTTATACAAGGAAGTGTATTTTTTTAATCCAACAGAGAGTTAAACCTTCCATGAACAGAGATCCTTAATCCAGAATATTGATACACAGTAAGTAGGGATCATCATAATAAGCACTGTAAATGGAGCGGTTTGATTCTAGATAATCTATCCCTGAGGAAATCAAAGTCAAAATTAAGTCAAATCTTAAATTACATTGATTATGTACATGATTATATCCTCTGCACTGTTTACACAAATTACCTGGGGCAATATTTGAAATTTTATTTGAGCATACTAACTCTTCAGAGTCATTAAAGTATTGTGATAAATGTATTCAACCAAAGTAAATATTTGTTTTAATGTTAAAATATTGATCCTACACAAACAAATATTATTTAAGAGCATTTAATACGGATCTCGTAAGACAAGTAATATTTGAAATTCTTTCAGTATTAATAGATTGATATTTAAACCCACATTTAAAAAATAAATACTGATTAATCTGCAGGAGTGTAAAATGCAGTTATTAAGCTGTGTTTTATTATTTCCTCAAGTAAACTCATACACAGAGGTTGGAACCCCAGGTTCAGAAAATCTAGCACTGTATTTGTTCCACTCAAACTAAACCAGTTGACACTAATTATCTCTCCTGCCTGGCCAACGATTTGTGCAGATCAGAACCAGCTAGTTTTGTGTGGAGTGATTATATGAAGTATTTCTGCTTTCTGAACCTGCGGGTGTCTCTACCTCATATACTATATACATCCATGTCATTTTTCCCCTTTGTTCCACAGGTGGACCGAAATGGCCTGTAACCAATCATATGATGACAGCTATAGTCGGCTAGTGGAGAGCCTGCAGAGGTACTACCTCCCGGCGGCTTATGGGACCATCTTTATCGTAGGCCTTGTGGGGAATCTCGCCTCCATCTTCATCTACGTAGCAAAAATGCGTCCATGGACGAGCAACGTCATAATCATGCTGAATCTGGCACTGTCGGATCTCCTGTACACCCTGAGCCTTCCGGTCCTGGTCTGGTACTACACCCGGCCCGAGCTCCCACCCTTGCAGGCCCCACTCTGCTACCTGATGCGCGTGCCCTTCCACCTCCACCTGTACGCCAGCATCCTCTTCCTCACCTGCGTCAGCGTGCTGCGCTACGTGGCCGTGGTCCACCCGCTGAGGGCTGGCTGGCTCCAGGAGACAGGGTGGGGGGTGGGGGTCTGCGTGGTGGTTTGGGGGCTCTCCGCTCTCGAGGTGTACCCCATGTTCCTCACCATCACTGTGGTGAGCGCTGACGGGAAGAGGTGGTGCCTGGATTTCGCCAGCAGCGAATCAGATAAGATGCACTTGTACAACTGGCTGCTGACGTTGCTGGGGTATGGGCTCCCCCTAGTGGTGGTCGGGGTGTGTTACATGAAAGTGGCCTGGGCCCTTATTGCGGGGCCGCACCCCCGCACCCCTTCTCGGACGCGCGCCTACAGGCTGACCGTAGTGATTGCGGCGGTTTTCGTGGCCAGCTTCGCGCCATACCATGCCCTGAGGATTATGCGTGTGTACACAAGATGCAGTGTGGACAGCGCCCTGCGGAGAGGCGTCCACGCCGCCTACATCCTGTTCCGGCCCGTGGCGGTGCTCAACACCTGCCTGAACCTGCCTCTGTACACGCTGGCGGGCGGGCGGGTGCACCGCGCCTTCGCAGGCCTCCTGCCCTGCCGATGCGGCCCCAGACACTCCCCCAGAAAGAATCTCTCCATCATAATTATGGGATGGAAAGGACTCCCTCTCAAATGCATCTCTGTATGCAGCCCAGCGGATGGCCAGCCCTAGCCCTGGAGAGAACTCCCTTCCAATGGGTCGTTAAAACAGCCATACCCTGTGGAGATCCAGGACCAGTGCTGGCTACCCCCCGATCTAGAGTCATGTATCCTATATGAGCCTAAATGGCCGGTCCTTGTTTTTATGTATCCTCTCAAAGTAACTTCTCTCCTGTTACCTATACCTGCTCAGACAGGTATACTTTTGTAAAAATAATCTCAGTCCAATACAAAGCTCCACCAGATTCATCATCTTCATCACACATGCAGCCAGTCATTTCTTCCATCACCCCAAAGAAAGTCTTATTTTACCATCACCCCAAAGAAAGTCTTATTTTACCATCACCCCAAAGAAAGTCTTATTTTACCATCACCCCAAAGAAAGTCTTATTTTACCATCACCCCAAAGAAAGTCTTATTTTACCATCACCCCAAAGAAAGTCTTATTTTACCATCACCCCAAAGAAAGTCTTATTTTACCATCACCCCAAAGAAAGTCTTATTTTACCATCACCCCAAAGAAAGTCTTATTTTACCATCACCCCAAAGAAAGCTCTGCCTTCTGGCACATAGATGTAGGATGGATAGATTATGATACTCTACTTCAGCAAAACTCCTGCTTGGTCCTGGAAAGCCACAGTATAGGCTAGAGAGGAGTTACCTGTGTAATTAGCTGTTTAATTTTCAAATTATGTCATTAATTATTTAATTATGTCATTAACTGCTGAGCAACCTCACACTTCAACAGATCCTTGTGCCTCTCTAGGACATGGAATTTGTATCACTGCTCTGCCTACTTTAGTTAGCAAAACAGCTTCTGTATCTTGACTTCATAGCTAATATAAGCTAGCTATGCTGCTTACTGCTCAAATATACTAGCTAGCAGGCTAGCTTGATAAATGCAGATTTGAGCTAACACTTGTGTTTTGGTATTGGTTGTGGGATTTACTGAATAATTGATATTGCTGTTTGCTTTGGGTCACCCAGTGGGCTCAATATAGCTGGTAAACATGAATTATCCCTCAAGAAATTTACTACTGGAATCCCAGATGCAGCCATGTCAGCCAGCAACCATTTCACAATGAATAACTTAACAGTAACTTCTAAATTGAATCAATATTTGTGCTTAACTTTAGGGAAAGCTCTGCTGCTGTTCAATAAAAACCCAATGAATGATGATTGCAGAACAGTGGTTTATGAATTCAGATTGAAGTCTTATTGAATATTTATTGAAGTTAGTGATCAAGGCCAAAACCTTCACCTGTGCACCACAAAAAAATGTGTTTTCTTTTTTTGTATTTGAAGTCAGTTACTTTAGAAAAAGACGTTTGATATTTATTGAGTAATATGAATTTGATTTGCTGGATGAAATGGAATAATTCAAAAATTGTGTGTGTGTGAGAAATGTGGGGCACTTTTGTATTTCACTGACAGTCTGATACCAGACCACAAACATACAGCAAATACATATGCACACACACACTCATTCACTCACATACACACACACACACACACATACACACACACACAGACACAATCACTCACTCACTCACTCACTCACTCACTCACTCACTCACTCACACACACACAATCACTCACTCACTCACTCACACACACACACTTGCTCACTCACACATATACACAAACTCACACACACATATGAATGCACACATGCACACACACATACATGGGTGCACACACACACACACACACACACACACACACACACACACACACACACATTTTAACAGGGACTGGCAGTATGTGTTCAGGTTATGTGCAACTATCGTTGAGGAGGGAGGGGGTTTGAGGTGGGAGCGAACCTTACTTAAAGTCATCTCACTCTGAACAAAACTTCTGTAGAACAGAGCGACCATTTTTCTGCCTGCTGTGAAACTCCACATAATTTCCACATAAAATATGGCCTCCTTTGTGCTTTTACAGAGTGAACATCAATACTGGCACTGCAGGATCATTTATTATCAGGCAGCGTTTCTCCGGGACTGTATCCACTCTGGAACTTTCTATGGTAATTGGTTTGAGTCAGGATCCTGCTTCCTGACTTTAACACCAGAATGTTTTATTTCATTCGTAAATCTGAAAAAGGCAATATTCACCCCCTCGCCACTTAAGTAATTTTCAAAAGCCAGTGTTTCACAGACTCCTGTTGTAAATGTGGAAAGTGTCTTTATGGCAGAGGCACGCAGCTTCTGTCCAGGGTCCAGCGTCGGGCCCCATCTTTCCATCTCAGCCAGAGCTGGATTTGAACACTGCCAATGTCCTGAGGGATTTGATTTTAGAATACATTTCCTATATCCACCCCTTAGGACTTCTGACTAATCAGAGTGATGATCTGATCATGTTATGCTGCTGTATGGTGTGACATCTTATAAAGAGTGCCCAATATAATCAATTAAATTATACACTGACAGGTGTACCAGTGATGCCTTAATTGGTGAAAGTGAGAACACCTGGTAACTGAAACAAAATCACCTTTTAGACAATGAAGAATTGTGAGGCAACATGCCAAGTCTGTGTTGTATTGAAATATGTTTTTTTTTTTTTTTTTTAATAAGAAAAAGTGAAGGCAGAAATGTCAAATAGTCCAAATGTGTTTGACTAGCTTAATTGATCAAGAGATTGGTGCTAACAAAAGCCAGCATACACAAGTGTGAACAGTACTGCTTTATCGAAATGACCTTGTGAATATTATGAGCAATATTGTACTGCATTTTTTTACAGTACTACTACAGATGTCTCTGCCTCAAGTGCGGAGGAGATTTCCTTATGACTGAATGCTACTGTGACGGCCTTTCTGTGAAGAATATTTAACTGCAGCACAAAGGACCATAGAACGAATCAAACTGCACCTTCATTGACTAAAAAAAATATTTTCAAAATATAAAGCGATTTTCAAATCTTGGATTATGTAACGTTATTGTTTTGATGCATATGAATGTCTTTTGAAAATGAGTTAAAAATTATTTCACCAGAAACAAAATAATACTCATGCTCTCTGAGAGATATGACTTCAGAGGGAAGCTGTAGCTTTCATACAGGTCTGTCTGCTGCAGCGAGATTTAATGAAGTGATAGCCACCTTTTTACTTGGGGAAAAGTGTATCTGGTAGCGCTGCCAGTAGTCTCTCAAACATAATTGAATTTGTCCACTCATACAGAGACCCAGAGGAAAATGGTGAGAATCAACCACATGAAGACAAATACTGACATGCAAAGTTTGAAACTCACTTATTTCAAAGCATTTTACTTCCATGAAAAAGTCCCTTCATCCCATACACATATATACTGTAAGTTATGTTATGAAAGCTGAGTGAGAGGAATCACAGGATACAGACCCACTTTAAACTTAGAAATGAAGACAGAGATCTTCCTTGGCTATCAGTTCAATCAATCTGTTCTTTTCAAAACAACCACACAGGGCATACAAAAACTTAACATGTGTTGAACTGTTAAATTGGGTGTGACTAATTGAAATGAATGTGGATTTTACAGATCACAGATCTCATTCAGCGAGACCTTTTCTTTTAAAAATATCTGATTTGTGCCCATCATCCAAACTTGTTACAATTCAAGAGTCAAGTTTGCCACTGACCACACATTAAATGGCCAAGACAGACAGTTTGTCAAAAAGACAAATTTTCTTAATTACACTTTAATTACTCCTTGAGTCCTGTTTAGAGATCTGTTTGTAAGAGACAGAGTCTGGTCAAGAGACAGAAAAATAAGCATAATAACCCAGAGCAAACAAACACCACATTTGCTGACGGGTCTCAAGAGCCACACCAAGTTTCAAATGCTGTCCTCTGTTGACCTTTTAATTTAGAATTACCGGTTATGTTGCAGACTGTGGTATCAGCTCGGGACTGCGCAGACGAGCACAAACTCCCCTCCAGACCTGTGATGCCAGCTGTTCCCTCTTCTCACACCCCAGGTCCACAAGCTGGGCTTGCACAGGCATGAAGTCATAAGATAACAAGTGCGACAAGTTGTTAAATTCAAATCCCCTCTGAGCCGGGTTCTTCTCCAGGTTTCTTCCTGTTTGTCAGGAAGGTTTTCTTTGCTGCTGCTGCCCTTGGCTTGCTCTGAGGAGGATCTCAGGCCTGGAATTGGCCAGCAGGGGTCACTGGTGAGTGAATTGGAAGGTCATCAGAGGACAGCATTTAAAACTTGATGTAGCTCTTGAGACCCGTCAGCAAATGTAGTGTTTGTTTGCTCTGGGTTATTATGAGGTCCATCCACACACAATACTTTATCTTAACAGGATGTAGACTGCGAGACCCATCCACACACTGGAGCAGTGCCTTAACAGGATGCAGACTGCATGGGGCCCATCCACACACTGGAGCAGTGCCTTAACAGGATGCAGACTGTGGGACCCATCCACACACTGGAGCAGTGCCTTAACAGGATGCAGACTGTGCCTTAACAGGGCAGACATGGGGCCCATCCACACACTGGAGCAGTGCCTTAACAGGATGCAGACTGGGACCCATCCACACACTGGAACAGTGCCTTAACAGGATGCAGACTGTGGGGCCCATCCACACACTGGGAACAGTGCCTTAACAGGATGCAGACTGTGGGACCCATCCACACACTGGAACAGTGCCTTAACAGGATGCAGACCGTGGGGCCCATCCACACACTGGAGCAGTGCCTTAACAGGATGCAGACCGTGGGGCCCATCCACACACTGGAGCAGTATTGTAGGATGTATTGTAATAATATGTAGTGCCTTAACGGGCTGAGCCCCCAGCAGCCCCAGGCTCACTTGCATTCATTGTGGTGTTATTTATCCTCTGTCTGCTGGAATATGTGAACAGTAATATGTTTTTATTTCTCAGAAACTATAAATTTTGTACCACTCGCACCAGCGGGATGCAGGTTCTTCAATGTGTGCTCTGCAGATAAAGCGCATGTAAAAAAAAAAAGTGCTGCTCCAGTGATTCTCAGGGGTGTAATTGAATGTAGCTGCACACTCCTTACGAGCGCGCGCGGCCATTACTCTTATTTACTGGAGTGTGGCGGAGGCTGTTTCCGGCAGAAAGAGAGGCCTGCATCGCACAGGCAACGCCTTTATGCGGACGGGCTCTGATAAGCACGGATATCTCTCTGCAATATTACTGCTGGAATGGGAAACTGCATGAGCTCAGCAGGACTGAGTGGACTGAGCAGACTGAGCAGACTGAGCGGACTGAGCGGACGGCTGTATCTTCAGGGCTGTCTCTACGGTGGAGCTCATCCCTCCTAGTCCCCGTGACACAAACCTCAGCAAAGGCAGCGGGCATGCTGGAGAAAGATAGAGGATTTCTGGGCCGCTGCAGAATGAGGTCCTAATACTCACGTTATGTAAAAAAACTGTGCTGGAACATCCAGGGAATCAAACAGGAAACCGCAGCCAGGTACCTCATAAAATAAATCTGCCGGTTTTAGCTGCTGGGCAGTGTTGAACAGTGATGCATTGTGGGTGTAGATTTGGGTGTGGTTCAGCAGGCCCAAGTTTGTACAATGCGTCTGAACTGGAAGGCGGAGGACAAAATGAAAAATCACACACCATAAAGTCTCATAAAGATGTCTTTCATTTATTTTTTTAAAGATGCAGAATTTATTCATATTGTACTATAGCAGTTACATATTCCGAGTGGTACTCAAAGAAAAACAAAGCATTTCATAAACTTTCAATAATTTAAAAAAACATTACAACAAAAAAATTCCTACACAGGACAAGCACTCTGGGTGTAGGCAAACATCTTTGACCCTGCCATTGGTATGCTTCAGACAAGCAATGACAGATCTGAGAAATCTGAGTAATCAACAAATCTCAGGTCTGACAAATTTGCCTGCTTTCAGTCTTGTAAGAATCTTATGCTGAACTTGTTAAATGCCAAAATTTATGCAATATAAGTGTCGGGTGAACATAATAATACAATCATTTGATAATGTACAATACTGGCATGTAATGAATTTTCCTGCTCTGGGTGTCTCTTCACTTGAAATTATGCTTACATAGCAAATACAATACTTATTACATTTAATCCAATGCTACGAGTAGCTGCACCAAAACCATGCTAATGCTGGCTCCCAGTGATTTAGGTGTGTATGAATGACCTGAGACACACAGCTCTTCAGTCTCATGCACACTGGCACCTGAAGGGGTGAAAGCCAAGAATGATGGAGGGGGCCCAGGGCTGGATGGGACAGGAGCCCCAAAAATGTTCCCCAGTGGAGGGGGGGGGGGTGTTATGTCACTTCTTGTCAATGGACCCAAGATTCCTGGCCCCTGGTCATACAATAAGTTTACAAGTTTGGCATGGGAACTTTAAGGAGGAGGGGGGAGGGGGCACGGGGTTGGGGGGGGGGGGGTTGGTCAATCAACTGTTGTCATGTACTGTAGCCATGAGAATCACTCCCATGCGAAATGTAATGCCTGAGACTTCAGAGCTATGGAGGGAGCCCGGTCCGATAGCAGGCCTCGGCCTCCATCATCCCTACTGATATTTAATCAGAACTTACAGATCTGACAGAAAAAATGTGGTTAAAACCAGATAGTGTCAAACGGCCACAGCAAACACGTCTGTATACATTATGACAACCGAAACTGGAACTCACAGGTTCACAGGTTTAAAATGCTTCGCGGACACGTATCAGATGACTTAACAAAGAAATTAATGCTGGTGTCCTGGAAACTGATAATTATACACACCTTTTCGCTTGAAAAAAATTGATCGGCCTTCCTTAAAATGAAATGCGGTGTTGGGAGGTTTGAACATGTGAAATGTGCAACGATTTACCTTTCACTGTCTCTATGGTGTATTGTGTTCTTGACAGATACTGTGTTCTTGACAGAGTAAAAATGTGGTGCACCTTCTGTGAGATCAGGTACGAAGAAGAAAGCTGATATCTCTCCACTGTCCAGTCTGGACCTGTCTGCATGCTTATCTCTGTAATTGAGCTGAAGTTGAAAAACACAAACCCAAAGTCTCCCCCTTCAGACTCCACACACCAGTGAAACAGCCTGAAGACAATGATGCCAACTGTATTTGCGACAGACATCCACAAGTGGGAGCCAAAACAAACGCAAAACAAATACTGCTTAGCATGACTGCACAAAAATATGTGATCGCTGTATTGAAACAGAACCACAACCATACAAACACACACTCTCTCTCACACACACACACACACACACACACACACACACACACACACACACACACACACACTCACACACACAAACACACACACAAACACACACACACAACACACTCAGAGGCATGCACAAATAAGAGGTTTCCAAAAGGCACCCAAATTAATCTCAATGCCTCAGTAACTTACCTGTTAGTATAACACTAACCTGACCGAGAATTATGATTCAAAAAGAAATAAATATAATACCTGTATCAGTGGAGGAACTTGTCTCCGTTTGATCATACAAACAGTTGTCATATGTGGAGGACTAATAGATCAGAGATCAATGACCTTAAAGACTTAATCATAAAAAGACAATACGAGTCAGATATTCTAATCAAAATACTCTAAAAGTACAGCTGACTCTTCCGTTTCTGCGATGAATAATTGAAATGTGTGATCTTCAAAATCTCCCATCAGAATTCCCCAACTGCAACATATGGCCAAGGGAGAGGAAATAGCCAAAGGCTTTAACACCAGAATGATTTATCTACTGCAGATCAGAGCACAGGAATCTTCTGCTTTCCCTGGAAAATGTCATTGGCATACTTCTTTAAATCTTCAAAATGAATTTTAAAACCGCAAAGGTCAAATAGAAAATGCAAACAAACTGAAAACACACTGATTCATCTTACTTAAAAGGACACAAGCAAACCACACAACTGCTCCTCATCTCCAAGTTGTTGCTGAGAGAGTAAAGCCTGTCATTGCTGTGCTGTTGTTGAGAGAGTAAAGTCTGGCTTTCTGTCCACACTGTTAGTTAAAACTATTGCTGTTGTTGCTGGGAAAATGCTATTCAAGCAATTAGCGATGTTGCTAACAACCTGGAAACCTCTTTTCATACAAAATGTTACGATTTGGCATGCCATGAGGTTTCTGCTGGACAAGATACAAACAACTCAACTATGCTTCAAATGATCATTATTCATTTATGTGTGTGTGTGTGTGTGTTTTGTGTGTATGTGTTTGTGTGTGTGTGTGTTGTGTGTGTGTGTGTACGTGTGTGTACGTGTGTGTGTGTGTGTGTGTGCATACATACATGGTTGTGAGTATGTATGTATGCATATACAGAGCATGTGTGTGAGTTTATGGGGGTTGTACATGAACAAGTGTGTGTGTGTGTGTGTGTGTGTGTGTGTGTGTGTGTGTGTGTGTGTGTGTGTGTGTGTGTGTGTGTGTGTGTGTGTGTGTGTGTGTGTGTGTGTGTGTGCGCGTACATATGCAAGGTTAATAATATCTAAAAAAATTGTATGCATTTGGGAGGTAGTGTTATGTAATGTTCCCCATTTAATGAAAGCACTGGAAAGACAGCATTCATCCTTGCTTTACAATGCAGTTTGACACCTTTGAATCTGTGCACTTATGAAAGAAAAAAGCAGACAGGCCTGAAATCAGGTCTTAGAGCGGTAGGACCTCACGTAGGAGGCTAAAGCAGGAGCAAACAAAAGACATATTTACTGTCGGAGTCTCCAGCTTCTGGCCTTCCACTCACTTCTCTTTAGCTGATTCTTCCACAGATACTAAGCCGCCGCTCTGTGCAAAACCATATTGCTGTGTGGTTTTTGTTCTGTAGTGAACGAACAGGATCCTGTGACTGAAACAGACATGTCTATGCGATGACCAATGCCCGTCCCACGTCCCCTCTTCAATACGATCAGCTCTCTTTGGTTGTGTCACCTTCAAGCTTCACTTACTGTCCAAATAGAGTCACAGCTTGCTGTACAAACACACGTGACTGAAGAAGTGCAGGGAGAAGAATGCTGACTGAACATAATTATTCAAGTCAATTCAAATAAATAAATAAATAAATAAATAAATAAATAAATAAATAAATAAATAAATACATCCGTTTTTGAACGTTTAAGACACCGAAGGATACTCCAAGGCAGGAGGTTTATGAGTGTAACAGGCTCATTTAGAGATCATGACACACAGGGGATGGGAGGGTTTGGGGTGGGCGAGAGAGAGAGAGACCAAAAGAAAGACAAAGAGAACATGGAGAAAAGCCAAGAGAGAAAAAAAACAGAGAAAGACAAAAAGTAGTAAAGAAACAGAGAAAGAGAGAGAGGTACAGAAAGGACAGTTAGAAAGTAACATAGAGAGAGAGGAGCAGATGAAAGAGAGAAAGAGTGATAGAGAGACAGAGAGGGACAGTGTGAATAAGATATGGGAAGGAGTAGCCAGTCAGTCAGGGCCACACCCCCTTGTAGCCCCTCCCCTTGGGGGGGCGGGAATCACCAGCGCACCACCTGGCTGGCGTAGTCCTCTGTAGGGGCCACTTCCCCTTCCTCTCCCTGCCGCCGGCGCTTGGACAGGAAGTCGCGCTGCTCCTTCATCCAGCGGCGCTCCTCCCTCCTCTTCACCCGCAGCTCGCGCTGTTCGCGCCGCTCGCGCAGCCGGGAGAACTGGAACCGCTGGAGGAACAGCTCCTTGGCGTATTCGTACAGCTGCACGTCCAGGAAGTTGAGCTCCTCGATGCGGCGCCGGGCCTCGCCGCCGATCCCCACCCCGGCGGCCCGCGTGCTGTTGATCTGCGTGAAGGCCGAGATGAAGCGCAGGTTGAACGTCCGCTCGAACAGGTACTGCGTCTTGCGCTGGAACTCGGTCAGGCCGAAGAAGGCCATGTTGCGCAGGTTGCTCTTGGCGCTGGTCAGCAGGATGTGGCCGCGCTCGCTCTCGTTCATGGACGACAGGTTATAGCAGCCCACCAGGCTGAGGTCGGCCAGCATGCGCACCTGCCGGTTGTTGGCCAGGTTGGAGGGGCAGTCCATGAACTCGCGCAGGGTGACCCCGGCCCAGTCGTCGCCGCTGTAGCAGGCCGGCAGCTCGTCCTGGGTGGGCGACCGTCCATCGCACATGTGCAGGGCCGTCTTCCAGGTGGCCCCGCGCTGAACGTGCTTCCATTCGCTCAGGTAGCGCGACACCGGGTCCCGCAGCATGGTGATGTAGTAGAAGTTCCTGCAGGGGGCGACAGAGGCACACAAACACACACAGACAAGCAGAAAGGTGGTAAGAACCTGTGACACATGATTTTACACGACCCCAGGGCTCGTATTTATAAGGCATCTCACAGCAGGAGTGTTGATCTAAGATGAAGTTTCTGTCCCTTATTCATTATAAACTGAAAGGCAAAACTGATCTGGCTCCCGGGCCCAGCTCCCTTATCGTTCCACCAGACTTTCAATGCATAACATGGAACAGAACTCATTCTGGAAAGAGAAAACCTTAGGGTGTTGATGTCCAGACAGCTGTTCTGATCTAGAATCAGTTTTCCACTATATATATCCCAGTCTTATCCATTAAGAGCTAAAGGTCAAAACTGATACTAGATCAGTAGTCCTTCTCCGAGATGCTCAATCAAAGGTCGTGTTCTGTTCGTGCCTTGCGCAGAAAACAAAACAGAGTGAGGTGTCTGCCAGATCCAACCTAATTAAAAAACTTAACAAGCCTCTTAAGATTTCAGTCATAAAATTAACTGTTGATGACAGACTTACAGGGAAAGTGAAGTTGTTCCTGGCTAAAATCTTCAGTTGTTTGAACTGCAGTTTTCGCTTTAAGGGGCGCACGCAATTAAAAATGTACCTGTGCGTTAAATAAATAAAAAAAGAGCTGGCTGAGTCTCCGATTAAACTGAATTCAGACTCAAAGGGCCTGTTGCAGATAAAAGCATTAAACTAACTCTTGACAAAATGCTTCTCGGGGAAACAAGTGCTGCACTTTTCAGAAAGTAGTTTACACTGCAGTTATCATTTATCACACACAGATACTTTTAAAATATTTCCCTCACCCAAACTGAACTACAGTGCTACAGTCTCTCTGTGCAACCAAGCCTCCCAGAGTTCCCAGGAACCCATAACCATGTGTCTCCTCCATTTAATGCAAAGACTGGCCCTCACTTCGCTCTGTACTCCAAGTACAACACTGATTATGTCAATGATAACATAGGAGGAACATGAAGTCAACATATGATTGGTTCATGAATCTTGCAGACCCCCTGGTTGGCTAGGAGAGGCTGCTGGAGACCAATGAGACTGGTGGTTCTTAGCATGTTGAACCCCTATTGCTCCCTGGATAGGCCTCACTGACGCAGACCTCCTGACCTCAGCCATCAGCGGAGAGGCTGGGGCTCGAACCCCCGGCTGCAGGGCCGATAGGACCACAGAAAGGAGCTGCTTCTCCTTCATGCCCTATTCACACACACACTGAAAGAATCACCTGCACGGTTAATGAAACCAAAAAAAGGCTGGCTGGGGGATTCAGCAGGATAAAAAGTCTACAGGGCCTGTTCAAATTAAACTCATAAAACTGACTCTTGACACTACAACGAGGTTATCATTTAACATGCAAATACAGACAATGATTTCTCACTGTTCCTGAAGAAGCAAATATGGTTTAGTGGATGAACACCAAGGGAAAGGGCCATGGTACATGAGCAATAAGCATAAACAATGTGAGCACCCCCTACAGGGGTGGCTTATAAATGCCCTCTACGGACAGCCATACTCACCACATTTCCCTGGCATTTACTTTTCCAAAAGATAAACCCTTTGAGCAAAAAAAAATAAATAATACCCTGCTGATTCGGTGTCAAGAGGATATGGCAAACTGTGCAGTTTTTTTTTTTTTTTTTTTACCTCATGTCTCCAACTGTCAGCAGAACAAAGCACCATAGGTGGAGACTTGGCACTGGATTATTTCTACAGAAACTCTTTTTTCATTACGCTGCATTTAGGCATTTAACAGACGTCCGTATCCAGTGCAATTTACACAGCCCGCATTTTTAAAAACCATCCATTTATAAAGGAGAAGCACCTTGCTAAAGGGCTCCAAAGTAACCTCCAAAAACTCCGGTGCCCTTGCCTTCAACCAAACCTGCAACCTCTAAGGTCCAAGCCCAGCCCCCTAACCACTACACTACACTTTTACTGAACAACACGGCACATCAGAGCTGAAAGCTAAGACAGTCGTCAGAACGATGAATGCAGACAGCCCAAATGTTGTAGTCAGCACTGATACACGGGTGAAATCTTCCATCACAGACAGTCAGCACTTTGTTCTCCTGTTTTCGCGTCCCGCACTGTGTGAGACATGAAAAACGGTATTTGAAGGCCAGCTGTAGCTTCTCTTCCCTGCGTTCGCTGGGCTAGCACAGCTAAGCAATCTTCTCCTGTTCACGTTTTTAAACATTCATTGGGTTCTTTGAGTGCAATTTTGTTTGCAGTGATCCTGGTGTCCAGAAGGGCTTTCTGGGAAATGACCCATGATGGTTTTTTTGTTGTATTAATGGTACTTGGTGTAAGGCAGATCAATATTTGAAGCTTAGGAGTGCATTGTATCTGTATTTTCAACTTTGTATCACTCTTTTACTATCATTGCATTATACATTTAACCAAACAGTACATTTTATTGTTACTGTTATACTTTACCACATAATTACCAGCAACATGAAATAATTTCAAATGGTCTGGAAGAAGCTGGTTCATCATATTACTAATACCCACACCTGTTGCTCAAAGTCAGAGACACTGTACCGTAGAGTACAAAGGAGCTGTGGACAGTGAGTAGTGGTGCTGAAGCATGTGACAGTGTGTCTACAGGTGTGCCGAGGCTGGAATGTGCCAAGTGAATGCTGCAGAATGTAACACACCTTTTCAGACTTTAGCTCGCTCCCTCCTGATTCCTGATTTCTGCTTACCCTCTATATTTAATAAATCAATTCAGAAATTAATGAAAATAACTTGAATGTAAAAACATTAAATTAAATCTGCACATCAATACATTTGCAAATGTTCAATATAAACGTTAAACTGAAGCACCTCCTTTAATTTGCTTTGAATTAAATGCCAATGGATTCTGTGGTTGATTAAAAACTATATCACCATTCACTTCCCAATGATACACATATCAACGCAGTGATGCTCACATAAATGTTACATAGCTAGTGTCGCACATACCGTTTAGGGGGAATGACTTTCTGCCAGGCCTGGAAGTGTGAGTGCAGTTTATGCTGTGGTGTGGGACTGTGTGAAAGCAGGGCAGCAGCGGTCAGGAGGGGACCAGCTCATTACCTGTGCGGCCCCTGGGAGCATCTGCTGGTGCTATCCACCCCCCCCCCCACCCCCACCCTGAGGTGACCGCAGGAGGGCACTGAGAACCGAGGGATCGTAAGGACACCCCGCCATCCGCCGTCCCATGAGGCTGTCTCACAGCTGACGACCCCCCCTCGCCCCCCCGCCCCGCCCGGCCCCCACACAGGCCTGTAATTAACCCCCACTCCCCACCGTCACACACTCTCCTGCGCCCTGCTGAGTGCTCAGTCTCACTCTCTCACGTCCTCAAGGCCCGTCTTTGACAGATATTTTAAGCAAAACAATTTGCATGTAAATAGAATCAATTGCAAAAAAAAAAAAAAAAAAAAAACCGTCCTCATTCAAAAACAAAAACCCACTGTCTCCTCGCTATGAATACTTCCCCATGTGTGCATTATTATATGTAGCAACATATCATTATTATATTTTATTATTAGTTATTATATAGTATGTCTGGTATGAGAGGATTTTCTTCCTGGTCTCCAGTGAACAGAGCTGAGGAATAAATAACAAATGGGTTGCTTTTATACAGTGCTTCATCTTCAACCAAAAGCACTTTACAGTGAAAGGGTGGGGGGTTGCTCACCTTCAGCGGATTGGTGATATAATCTATACTTAGGCTATCTGATTAAGCCCAGAACACATACCCCTTTGGCTGCCTAAGACAGCTAACCTCGGCTGTCTGCGCTTGGCAGCATTATCTAATTAAACACTGCACTTCATTAGCGAAAGTGTCAGCGTTCGTAGCCCTGATGCAACGCGACGAGAGGCCCTTCCTAACATCTCAAGCTAGCGTCCCACAACATTTCGCCTAATTGGGCGGAAAGGGGGAGATTCTCTCTTAATGTAAATGAATAATCTTTAAGAACCTCGTGAAATGAGCATCCTGTGACAGTTACGAAGACTCTAAATGAACTTCAGCACCCTATTTTTCTCAGGGCATTGATCAGTACCAGTCTTTAAGATCACCGCTTAACATCTGTGTCTAATTGCTGCTTGTCCACGTCCATGGCCATGTTTGTTTGTTTGTATACGCCTCTGAGTTCACAATTATTTTGCAATCACTTTTTTTCCAGTGAAGCTGTCATTGGGAACGAAGATCATTTGAGATCTTTTTGATGCTGGATTAAAATATTTTGCGGCTTCAATCACAGAGCTGTATTGCTGTTTCAGGAATAATTTACATAATGATACATATCTTGTCTTACACAATATTGCTGATGGTTATTCAGGGATTGCGCTCATCTAGTTTTTCATTTTTAATACCAGAGCTGAACTACGCTGCCAACCCTATCCACCACAACCCCCAGTCTCCACACCAGGCTCTCCACACAGACTCTTCACAGTTTGGGTGGGACACCTATCCCAGAATTCCCTTTTGATCAGTGGAACATAGAATCAACAATTTCATGAGCCTGTAATAAACTGACCAACCAGGAGAGGAAACTACCCCGTATGTTTCCCCAGTGAGACCCCACCAAAGTGCAGCTCTCTCCGCAGCTGATAATGGATTATCTGGGAATTCAACTCCCGGCTCTTGGACACACAGCTGCGCCACAGCAGTGTTAGTGTGCTGTCATTCTGCACAACAACAGAAGGCCAGGTCACGGTATTTAAGCTCTGCACAGCCACTGAAGAGGGTAACAGTGTGAGAGGCGTATCCTTTAAAACTGGACTGGGGTCAGAAGGAAAATCTTCTCCTGTCGAAATCCTTATTTCCCCCGACCACAAGTACCTTTCCAGTCCAAAACTAAGAACCACAGATACCAATAGATCCCCAAGCTGAGAACTGCCGGTATTTATCCACTCCCAAAACTGAAAACCACTTAAACCTGTCTACTCCCCAAATGCAGGGCTGCTGATGTCTACCTACTCCCCAATATTAGAACCTCTAAGACCTGTCCACTCCCCAAAATTAAGACCACTCATACTCACCCTCTCCTCAGTCTGGTATCGATCCACTCCTCTACTGAAAACCACTAACACCTGATCACTCCTGTCCAGAGACAGAACTCACACCTGTCCACACCTCAAACTGAGAATGACTGACTCCGCCCACTGGGATAAATTGAGGAGAAAATGTCCCCTCATTCACATTTGTATCTGGCAGGCCACCATGTCCAGCGAGTACACTGAATGCAGCCTGAAAGTGATGATGTCATCAATAAGTGCCATCAGCATCACCGGCCCCATTGCCCCTGCAGAAAACTGTCCTCGCTCTCCATAGAAATGAAAGTAAGTACAATCACTCACAACAGAAACCAATGAAGCTATAATCACTCACAACCAGAATCCAATGAAGCTATAATCACTCACAACAGAAACCAATGAAGCTGTAATCACTCACAACCAGAATCCAATGAAGCTATAATCACTCACAACAGAAACCAATGAAGCTGTAATCACTCACAACAGAAACCAATGAAGCTATAATCACTCACAACCAGAATCCAATGAAGCTATAATCACTCACAACCAGAAACCAATGAAGCTATAATCACTCACAACCAGAATCCAATGAAGCTATAATCACTCACAAACCAGAATCCAATGAAGCTATAATCACTCACAACCAGAATCCAATGAAGCTATAATCACTCACAACAGAAACCAATGAAGCTATAATCACTCACAACCAGAATCCAATGAAGCTATAATCACTCACAACAGAACCCAATGAAGCTATAATCACTCACAACCAGAATCCAATGAAGCTATAATCACTCACAACCAGAATCCAATGAAGCTATAATCACTCACAACCAGAATTCAATGAAGCTATAATCACTCACAACCAGAATCCAATGAAGCTATAATCACTCACAACCAGAAACCAATGAAGCTATAATCACTCACAACCAGAATCCAATGAAGCTATAATCACTCACAACCAGAATTCAATGAAGCTATAATCACTCACAACCAGAATCCAATGAAGCTATAATCACTCACAACCAGAACCCAATGAAGCTATAATCACTCACTGAGTGATTATAGCTTCATTAATTCACAACAGAATCCAATGAGCTTAATCACTCATTAGGTTCTGTTCTTCATTAGGAACCTAATGAAGCTATAATCACTCACAACAGAATCCAATGAAGCTATAATCACTCACAACCAGAAACCAATGAAGTTATAATCCAAACCAGAATCCTGTAAAACTAAAACAGTTACATTTATGTCACATACTAATTCAGATCGCATAGTAACCTATGGGTTCACTCATTCTCCCCACTGACTACACCATGAACATTAATAATTTGGTAGTGTAAACTAAGTACAGAGGGAAAAAGGTAACTGACCATCACAGGCAGATCTAGTGATTAAATCCTGAAATCTGCATCAGTATTCAGGGCAGGAGAGAACCACGCTGGAAGAGAGTTCAAAGTACTTCTGAACTTTATTTAGTTTAAACTAACCACCACAATGTGAAAGACAGAATCACGGCAGGTCTGAGAAGGCAAACCTCCAGCAAGGGCGAGGTCTGCAAACACCGATGACAGCCCGAGTGATCAAGAGCTGACTGAAAATGTACCTTCAGGATGTAGATCAGAAGGAGCTCATTAATACAGACTTTTAAAGGGACAAAAGTGTGCCTGTTTCCAGCTTCTTCCTAATTTCCTGTCAAGTCAAATAGTGAGTAACAAAATCGTCTGTCTTGCTGGCTTGAACATAAAGCCCGCTGCAAAAAAATTCATTTGAGATTGGTGTTCACTGCCAAGAGCCTGTGAGATAGTCTCCATTCCATCTGATGGCCACAAATTCAGAATGAAACTTCACAAATTGCGTCAGTGAAAATAATCCCTGAAAATCTTGCATTAATCCTGAAAAATGGCACTGAAAAGTCATGGAATATGGGTGTGATTAGACTGGAAACCGCGTTTAAAGTGATAGGACAACCTCCTCACGGTTTACAGCAGGGTCTGTCTCTCAGAGGGAGACCTCTGTGCATGCCGGCTACTGTTCCAACCATACTAACATCACCTCAGTTGTGATTACCTGTTCATTGTTATTGATCAGGAACCTCTAAAGTCTACTGAGGGAAGTGATAGTTCTAATGAGGCTTCGTGAACCCTGCTAGGGTAGGAACTTTACTCTGCTGTCAATCATTGTCTAAACCAATCAAAAATGTTTTTTGTCTCTCTCTCTCCCACAGCCTGAGTGGTCATTGGTCCACAGTATGGAGTCACTGACACTCTGTGGGGGCTCATTGTGTTTTTGGTTATGGTACCACCCTTCCCCATCACAAATTGAGTGATGTTTTACAGTGTTAAAACAGAATTATATCACGAGTTAATAATAATAATCAATATTCTGCATTTATATCCCAAAGGTTTTCATCAGTCCCATCAGCGAATGCTTTAACTTTCTCTGCTATAATGCCGTTATCACAAACTGCTCCACTTTTCCATGTTTAATTGATTAAAGTATAGACTGACAGGTGAAATTAAATGCATCATATTTGCTGACAGTGTGGAAACCTGGTCACCCGAAAATAAAAACATTTTCCATTTGTGTAAATTTCAGAGTTGAATTACCCTGCAAATTACAACAAGCCAAACCTTTGTGTTTCAATGTGTTTATTAGAGAAAATGAGGGTGAGACCTAATCATATCCTTTTGTTTTCAGCTTCAGCTGGTCTTGAGATGAGCTGTAGAAAAACATACACAGAGATCCACAGAACTGAGTTTGGGGACCCTTGATTTGAAAGCTTCAGAACATGGAAAAGATTGGCTAAAACCACAAAGGACTCTATCCTTGACTTTGACTGGAGTTCAGCGTTTCTTAAATATATTTTCCTGATGCTTACCTGACATCTTTTTCATTTCGGCAACCTTCTTACTTGTGATGTCATGAAAGCATATAAAGACTGTGACAATAAAATAGTGCATTCATAACTCAATATTAAACCCTGTGTTACTCTGGCTGCACTGACTCTGGGGGAAGGCAGTCTCATACTTTGAATTAAACTTGTGAATGAGATTTAGCTTTGGCTCTTAGGGCATCCATTTTAGGAAATTCAGTTCTTAAAGCAGACCGAACAGGTCACTCTTATTTTGTATGTCTTCATATATTGAAAATATATTTAAAAATTGAAACAGGTAGAAGGCTGAGAGGAACACAGATATCATTGACAGACATGGGGTTGGGGATGGGGTGGTCAGGGGGTGTTCACAGAGAGTCTGTGCTGACCCCCGACCCCATCGACCCTTGCCGTTCTAAAGTAGGCCACTGTAAAAAGGTAACCGATGTCTGATTTCAAATCTGCACTACAGTTCAAATAATGGCTGAACTAAATGCGCACAGGAAGAATGATGCTCTGGTTTTGAGTATCGATTTGATTAATGCCTATATTTTTTAAAGCGAAAGAGGGACAGAGACATATGGTGAACCTCCTTTAAAATATATTGTGTTTACTTTAGGATTTAGAGGGACATTACCATAGAAACAGAGGGCGGATATGAAGTCCAATCCTCTGTAATCCAGGGAAAACACCACATGCATTCTGCTCATTAGGCCTCTTTTAAGCCTGAACTATCGTCATGTCAGTACGACTGCCCATCCTGTCAGCAGCATCAGTTCAGTTTACGCTCATATTGGTTGTCATCGGCGAACTCAACAGAAGCACTCTATGATGACTCATTCGATAAGAGCTTCGCATTTAAAAAGAACTTGAAAGATTAACGTCTCAGGAACTTTGAAGAAAACAGTGTCTCTTTCCCCGGGACATCATCCCTGAACATAATGATGCTGAAGAAGTACATCCAAATCCCATGAGCTTTAAACGTCATTCTGTTATTCTTTATGGCCACCTTCATCAACTCATCATCTCCAAAACAGCATCTCAAAATCCTTTCCAGAATCCTCTGGCCTCATTCTTTTGAGGTTCTCTCAAACTCACTAATGCACTAATGAGAAAAGGCAAGGGGGGGGGATGGTCACTGGTTTTGAACGGTATTGGGTTCCTGGTACCCTCACCTGTCAGGCTCAGCCTGACTGATTAATCAGATTTTACAGTAATGAAGTTCAGCTTATGGGGAGATGCCTAGCGAATGAACCAATGATCTGTTACTATGTAAGTACCACAATAAACTTGATACACAAAATGATAACCTGCCAAATTCTGATAAAATCTGAAGGCATTGATTAGATTTCAGGAAGTGTAGGACAGAAAGGTTAACAAAGATCGGAGATGTGACTATGTTTCTGAAACAAAAGAGACTGCAAACTGAGCAGATCTGAGCCATATAAGATGACTTACAGGATTACTGTTGATCCCTTTATACACAGAGTACTTTCTCCTTTTCAGAAAAATGTTTTTTAACCTTTTGTCTAATTTGTACATCCCAAGCAAACACGAGGACAGTGTTGAAGCTGCAGTTGAGCTGTACATATGAAATATTTGTTTATGTAATTTGTTGTGATGAGCTAGACAACACCACGAAGCAAAATTCCCTTTAAGGGAAATAAACGCTCTCCTTGTAAAGTGTGACATGTGGCAGCAGGTTGTGAAATACTTCCTTGCGATCAATTTTTGCTCTTTTCATGACCTTCCTCAACTTTTTTTCCTCCATTAAATGTTAGAATAAATGTTTTAAGGTGTTTTTTTCTCTCTCCTCTGAGTTGCTTTGAAGACTTTATGCAGGTTTTTGAAAGGGCTCAAGAGCCCAGAGGTAATATGTACAGCAACACAGCGTCCATGATTCACCAACCCGCTGCCAGAGCAGGTGAAACCGAAGAGCCTCTCCGCTCTGCCTCCTCCTCCTCTTCCTCTTCCCCCTCCTCTAAAGATTGTCAAAGTATAAAAAAACGCGGAGACATCTTCACCGGTTATTTCTTTTCAGATGATAAAAAAATAACTCTGTTCTCATCCTATGCTGGTCGCTTGGGAGTCTCTCTACACTGTATGAGTCTGGGGCAGACACACACACACACACACACACACACACTCACACTCACACACACACACACACACACACACACACTCACACTCACACACACACACACACACACACACACACACACACACACACACACACACACACACACACAGACATACAACACACACACACACACACACACACACACACACACACACACACACACACACACACACACACACACACACACACACACACACACACACACACACACACACACACAATCGCAGCAATGCTGAGTCATTCCTCATCCTACAGAGACCAGCTAAACATAGTCTTTTGAGCAGACGATCTATACCACACCACTTATACTGCACTATTTAGACTGCACTACTTACACTTAAAAAGTTAGACTGCATTTTAGATGGTAGCATTTAAACTCCACTGTTTATTTGTCAAGATATAGGTTATAGCTGACATCTAGCACTTAGCATTTACAGAATTATATTGCAACCAAGAAATACCAGAAATCAACAACTCAAATTTTTGTATACTGTTTACTTATGCTCAGTTTATACCTATTGGATGTCCTTGGACTGGTCTTAAATGTGTTTTTAAATAGAGATTATGTAGGCCCTCAAACAAGCTATCAGCTGTTTACCCTATTTAAGTGCTGAAAAATTCAACACAGAATTTACAGGTGAGGTAAATATATCACTGAACTTGCCGCTTTATTCTGAGACTCATATACTGAAATGGTTCATTGAGTTCATATGACTCTTACAAGATCAGCAGCCTATGACTCTTCCAAGATCAGCGTCCTATGACCCTTCCAAGATCAGCGGCCTATGGCTCTTCCTAGACCAGCGGCCTATAACTCTTCCTAGACCAGCTATGGCTCTTCCTAGACCAGTATTGCTCTTCCTAGACCAGCGGCCTATGACTCTTCCTAGACCAGCGGCCTATGACTCTTCCTAGATCAGCAGTCCATGGCTCTTCCTAGACCAGCGGCCTATGGCTCTTCCTAGACCAACGGCGTATTGCTCTTCCTAGACCAGCGGCCTATGACTCTTCCTAGACCAGACGCCTATGACTCTTCCTAGATCAGCAGTCCATGGCTCTTCCTAGACCAGCGGCCTATGGCTCTTCCTTGATCAGCGGCCCATGTCTTCTTTTTCATGTGATGCACAACTATCGGGGAACAACTTCCTGAAACAGCACCCGCTGGAGGTTCACTCCTACTGACTGTCATATTTCAATAGTATGCCTATTTTTAACTAACAGGAAAAGGTTATGATTAGACAGAGAATGGTTTGAGTAAATTAGATGCGCCCAACTCCTAGCCAACGGTAGATCACAAGCTAACATGCAACACTCTCACTGTAGGTAAATATTGTACTCCTACGCATCGCTTCAAAGGCCATCAAACTCCCTATATTCTGGTGTTTGTCTACTTTGTACTCTACGTTTCGTAAACAGCGCACAATTTGCTCATTTGCAATAAAGTAATGTACATGCACATTATCTCTCAACACTACCCAGTGCAACTGAAACCAGCTAATTAGCTAATTGACAGGAGAAAGTGAAGAAAAATCATAAACAGCGGCCACACATTAATTGTGTATTCTCTCCTCTGAAGTATCGGTGCCGCACTGACTAACATTAATTCAGTACTTTGGTGCTGCAGAGCACAGACAGGCTGATAAATACGCTGCTTTCTCCCCCCCATACCGCTAAAGGCAGCGATGTGGTCTGCGTTTCCCTTATGTGTCATATGTGTCATTTAGCTATTTTTGGTTTAGCCCGGCTACAGTGAATGAATCATCGGCAGCAAAGTGTCCACTTCTCTGACACAAACAGGGATGTGTGAAAGAGAAACTGCCTGCTTTATTATCACCTGCGTACAGCCGTCGTTTTGACATGTTCATCATATCCAAACGATGGCCTGACATATCCCCTGGACATGCCACCACAGGCGCTGTAGCTAATCCAAGACAAAATATATAATTAAGTTGTAATTAACAATCATGTTGCACTAGAATCAAGCTTTTTTTTTTAAACAGAGCTAACTTGACTGGGGAAATATGCTTAAAATTCACAGTCGGTATTCTGCAAGTGGTTTTTTTTTAGGATTTATTTAGAGGTACAGTCCAGAACTTTTGCTTCTATGAGGCACTATTTCATGAGTGGATTCAAAAAAATATTCATGAACTGAAAAAGGGGACTACTTAAACACTGATCTAGGAACAGTGGTATAGACTTGTGGCATTATTTAACCATGTAAAGTGGAAGATCATTGGTAGTCATTATTCAAATCAAAGCAGCAAGCTCAAAGTCCAGATTACAGCTTTTAAAATGTGCATAAAAACATTCTGTACCTTCTGAATCATAAACAAAAAAAAGGGAAAGAGAGAAAGAGAGAAAAGAAGAACTCACAAATAAAAAGTCAACAACATCATGCATCTATTGTGTTGCAATCCGCACTCATTTATACCTGATCTGTATACCTGAACACCTGCACACAGCCTGGAGGTACACTCAATTAATAAAATCAGTTCTAATGGTTCACAGTTTGAAGTAAATACAAAAATCAGATATGAATATTTTAACATCTTACAGTGAAGAAATTGATGGTAAGACAAATGTACAAATGATTTATAAATAATTTATAACTATGTTATACCTCTCTGGAGAAAAACATGATGGATAGTCAATATTGATATATATCCAAAGATGGGTGGCAAGAACTAGAGCTACAATAAAATGTATAACTTATTATAATGCTATATTGTATCAATAACTAGTTACCCAATTGATAATTACTTGCAGGGACATACAAGGAGTTCACATGACATTTACAATACATGAATGTATCAGTTGTCTTTATGCAGAGAAACTTGGCACAGCTTTACGTTTTTAAGCAAGAGTTGCAAGCCTCCTTTCTTAAGCATTTCACCAGACTGTTCTGGTGTAATTTCTGAAATTTAAAAAAATAATAAACTAAATATAAATAAACTGAATGCAAACACATATTCATCCATACATTGAATATTGAGTGGCAGACTAAATGTTTTCTTTCTTTGGCCTTATATACTTCAACTCCTCAGGGCCATGGAGGAAAACAAGGCATAAAACAAATGACAAAATAATCAGTTCTCATCAAAACAAAGAATTACACAAGCTCACATACTGGTAACTTTGTCTTACAAATCATTTTTGGATAACGAATAAATAAAGAATAAACAACAACATCAACAGCACAAATGCACAAACACACATACATATACAGACACATGTCCACACCTACACAATCACATGCACAAACACATAAATACATACACACACTAACATACAACAGACACATACCCACATGTCATATCACACACATACACACACACACACAGACATTTGTGGATAAATGTGTACAAACACACCCAAATGCACACATATACACACACACACACACACACACACACACACACACACACACACACACACACACACACACACATACACACAAACACACACACACACACAAACACACACACACACACACACACACACACATACACACACACACACACACACACACACACACACACACATACACACAAACACACACACACACACACACACACACACACACACACACACACACACACACACACACACACACACACACACACACACACACATCCATGGAAACACACACATTGACTGAATCGTCGTTATACTCATCCATTTGCTAGTGATGTCCTAAATGTGTTATCAGCTGCAGTATCAGGTTAATGAAGAAAGAGTTCCTGGGGCAGAGAGCCGTGATTGCATTAAACGCAGTCTACGACATGCTGCCATGCTACGATGTTTCCAACAAACCCTTCGCACTTAGCTATGAAATCAATACACACAGAGGAAGAAGAGGCTAATATGATCTACTGCCAGTTGTTTCACTGTGGTAAGAATGGGGATGGGGGCGTAGGGGGGGGAAATCAATGGTTATTAAAGAAACATACTTTGTGAGGTTTTGAAAATGTGCCGGACTGGTAATGGAGATTACGATGTGGAAACCGATCCATCAGTGAGGATGGAGAGGGAATGGGGGGTGGGGGTTGGGGGAGGGGGGGGCGGAACTGGATGGGGAATCTAATCAGTTGGAACATGGTGCATTATTCATGTAGCGGGTTTTTAATTGAAACCCATCAGAAATGGACACTTGAAGCATAATTACACTGGCGGTCTTGAATTACACTGAGCCATGAGTGGAGAGGAATAATATGTGCGTTTAATGAGTTTTTCACACCGGCCTCTCATCACTGAGGCAACCGCAACATGCGCCGGCAGTGAATCTGGGCTTGAGTGGTCCTGCTAGCCACGTATAAGCCATGAGATACCAAACAAACTGAGACGAACAGGCACAGGCCTAAAGGAGATGCATTGCTTGAGTCTTACTTTGTGCAGACAGAAATGCAAAGTGAATGTCGATTGAGTGGGTGAAACACCAATTATTTGTTCAGTGATTGGTATTTATGTGTATATAATCTCTGCTCTGGCGGGACATGAAGTGCTTTTAGGCCAACGCACAATGGCAAAATCGCAACTCTGTCCTTGAGAAATACACTGAATGTGTCACAATTAAAATCCATCCAGGAGGTTGATGCTTTGGCTTTCAAGGCCCAGCTTATCAGGGTCAGTTGAGGCTATTCCTACAGAAAATAAAATGTGTTTCTTTGTGAAATGTAATGACTTGGGAACACAATGTCATGATGGCAAGATGGCGCCGGTGAGGACAGCTGCCGTCGCTTTGTGTCCTCCTACTATGTAAAAGTTTATTTGGCTCTGAGAGTAAAAATTTCATGACTGGTAATGATGTTTGCATTGTTATCAAGTATATGACAATAAACTTGAAACTTGGAACTCTGATGGGAAAAAGCTGGTGTGTGTGTGTGTGTGTGTGTGTGTGTGTGATTGTGTGTTAGCGTGTGTGTGTGTGAGTGTGATTGTGTGTTCGTGTGTGTGTGTGAGTGTGAGTGTTAGTTTGTGTGTGTGTATGTGTGAGTGTGTGTGATTGTGTGTTAGCGTGTGTATGTTTGTGTGTGTGTGTGTGAGTGTGTGTGATTGTGTGTTAGCATGTGTGTGTGTGTGAGGTTGTGTGTATGTGTGTGTGTGAGTGTGTGTGATTGTGTGTTTGCGTGTGTGTGTTAGTGTGAGTGTGAGTTTGTGTGTGAGTTTGTGTGTGTGTGTGTGTGTGTGTGAGTGTGTGTGATTGTGTGTTTGCCTGTGTGTGTTAGTGTGAGTTTGTGTGTGAGTGTGAGTATTAGCATGTGAGTGTGTGAGTTTGTGTGCGTGTGTGAGTGTGTGTGATTGTGTGTTAGCATGTGTGTGAGTGTGTGTGTGTGTGAGTGTGTGATGTGTGTGTGTGTGTGTGAGTGTGTGTGATTGTGTGTTAGTGTGTGTGTGTTAGTGTGAGTGAGCTGGGCAGCGGTGGACTCCTATGTGTGTTTCTCTATAGATTCATCTCACTTGAAGGGATTCTGCTTATCAGAGCTTATCAGGGATTCCTGAGCTCACCACATTTGAGGATTCTTCTCTCCAGTGGTGTTTGCACCACTGATTAACAAGTGTTTGAACATCTGATTAGGGTTTAAACTCGTTAAGGGTGGAGCATCACTCCCTCCACATCCTCGGCCGTTGGGCTTACGCTTCTCTCAATTTTTTTTTGTTTCTTGTTAAAGAACGGCATCTTTTCTTCGTGCAAATTCATCAAGATAATTGTAATCGTCAGCACGTTGTCTGAAATCCACATTGTTCATGATAACTCAGAATTATGCATGCATTTGTTTAAGGGGAGCATTTCTAATTTCAGTCATTAAAAATATGGTGGAAATGGGCTATTTTTGGCAGTCAGCTGTGCATGGGTCCCCTCTGTTTTAGAAAGGATCTGATGCTGAAATTACACAGCAGAACAGTGCTCTTACACGTGCTCATGAGCGACCGAATTTGGGGTTTCACTCTTAACTCATCGCTGACCTGTCTTTAACAATCAATCAATCAACTTTTATTTGTACAGCACATTTCACAAACGTTTGCCACAACACGCTTTACAGTAAACCCTGGCATGAACCCCCACAAAAGCAAGCCTGCACTTCAGTACCCAAAAGGAGGTTCTATGTTCTCAATGAGAGGATGACCACTAATTAACAACATTGCTATTACTTAACCAATAAAGGTTCTACTCCATAAGTTCTATGGTGCCAAATGGTTCTTTAACCAAAAACTGTTACCCAATGAGTATGAGCAAAGAACAACCATGGAAAACTTTTTTTTTCTGAGATTATGTAGACATAAGCGTAGTTCTGGGCTGGATTTAGTATTCATTTTTTATAAGATGGGGCAAGGGAGCAGATTTTTCCAATTATCTTAACACTGTTTTGAGATTTCTCACTGAGTAAGCTGTAGAACTGAAGTGAGGGCAATATGTCACACTTCCTGGAACCTTCTAAGAACCTGACCAGCACTGATGGCACCCTTCCCCTGGTGTGGTGATTGCTCTGACAGTAAGAGCTTTTCCAACACGGTTAGGGGAGGGTTCTGAGACCTCTCCAGGTCCGATTGTCTGGGTTCCAGCCTTTTCTTCTCACTCTTATTCTGCTACAGCAGAATTTCACACCAGGAGCTTCTCTTCAGCGCTGGGTTTGGTGCTCCGCTCTGCAGAGGCGCTTGGAGAAGGGCCAGTGAATGATTTCTGCATTAATGCCGCTGTGTAGCCTGAGGGCGAATCACTAAAAATACGAGCTCACGCTCCGGCGAACGCTATACATTGCACCTCTAATTAATCTTGTGCCATTCCTCCAACCACAGAAGCACGTCTATCCCCTTTTTTCCAGAGCGGGAATTAGTCTCCGACTCTCAGAAGCACCGACAGTAAGAGTGTGAAAAAAAAACAGTTTTGTTTAATGGCGGCATAATATATCAGTCAAGCAACACTTCAGTGATAATAAAGCATCTGAGAGCCGTGTTACCAAAACTACCCAGACATACTCACTCTTAAGAGCCCATTTATCAGATATAGTTTTAATTTTTTTAAAAATCCCTGAGTAATTTGGCACAGCAGGCATACCGTAGTTATTTGATGGTTTTGACAACAATATGACACCATGCAATTATTCCACACTGATTGCTCTTCATGCTGCAGTGAAAAGAGTTCATCAACAGCACATCATTGGGCTAGCAGTATGAGCAGTAATGACCCCTGGTGTGCGTATTTCTATTTATAATAAATAATAAATAATAAATCCAAACAGCTGAGAGGGGTTTAGGGGCCCACACCCATACAATAACATACAGGCACACATTTAAAAATTTAAATTGAATATTTTCTGTCATTAAAATCACATTAAATATTTGCTTCAAGTGCAGTCTAATGGACAGCATTTGATATGGGTGTATAGTCGTTAATACAATCTAAAAAAATGGCATCTAAAGAGGGGTTGAGGCTGGTCAACCAATGAGAAAGCTTTTCTGGTCTTTTGGAGAACCATTAAGAAACCATTAATGAAGCGCGGTACAGTATTATATGAAATGTGATAAATATGTTTTATAAAAAGATATTATCAGACTGATAGGTAGTTAAGAGAGAGATAGATCAATAAAGAATACCACAGGGACTTACTATGTTAAAAAAGGTATTCCAATTATTGATAACAAAAAGCAATAAAAAAAACTTTTCAAAGAAGAGAAAATCCTATCCTGTAAGTGGCTGAGTTTGGATTAAGATCGTGCTCTTAGCTTAGATACGCCGTGGTCAAGGTTTGTGAGATCCCATAATTTCCTGTCTGGATTTTGGCCAAGTGGCTCTGAGTCAGTGACAGAGCTGTAATAAACACTCCGGCCCCCGGTGTTGGCAAACTAACTTACTTCCCTCTCTGCATTGTACAGATAAACTGGCATCTTTGTACTGGGGAGCACACTCAAAGTAGAACAATTAAAGTCCCCCTATGGCCAAGTTCACTTCCTGCCCTGCTTGAAAAAAATGCTACCAAAAACCAGAGCAGAGAGTGGTGATGTTGTAGCTAGTTGTTGGTAAAGTACAGACATACAAGCACCTTTTTACAAAGAGAGTTTCTATTGTGTGAATGGATTTCCAGCCCATTCAGAGGAGACAGAGACCCTCAAAATATTCCAAGTTCTAGATGCTCATTTAGCTCAGGGGTCTTCAAAACAAAGCCATTATCCAAAACAAAGTCTTTGTGGGTCCAAGCTTTTGCTCCAGCCAAGAAAATGATTTGGGTAATCAAGAACTTCACTGACGACCTCAAGCACTTGACTAAGATAAATCATGTATTTTAGCACTTGGATGCAAACAAACGCCTGCTCCCTCACTGACTCTTCTTGCATTAGATTGGAAACCCCTGCTCCAGACCTCAGGGAAATGATGAACTGACGACTGGCTGAATGGGTTTTTTTTTTTTTTTTTGTACATTATAACACCATGTCATGTGATGTAACCTTCTCTGAATTACATATCACAGCATATGTTGGGGGTGGGGGAAGGACGGGGTGGGGGGTCCACAGAGATTGTATTTACTCATTTAAATGGGTCAAGGACCAACCAGAAAGGCCTGAGAACATTGTTGGGGTAGAGGGGGTGTGGGGCAGGGGGGATGTTATCACATGACCTGGTCCAGCCTGCATCATCACCTCCAGGGCGACCGCGCTCGTGGTTCTTTGTTTTAATTGAATTTGCGGTTGATTTTGGAGATGTGGTTGAGAGAGGATGTTCCCCTCTCTTCCCCTTCTCTCTCTCTCTCTCTCTCTCTCTCTCTTCTCTCTCTCTTCCTCACTCTATCTCTCTTTTCTCAAGGGCCTTGGAGAGCCATCTGTCATTTCAGCACTATGTTCACCTCCATATGCTGCGAACCAACAGCCTCTGTGACTTTGAAAAGTGCCGTGCCCACAGAAACACACAGAGACACTGGTCACAACTCTCAGGTCCATCAAAAACCAGATCCAATCACCTCACACCGTATGCCACTCCAAATCAGACCTCACACGGTAACTGTGTACCACTATGGTCACACAGCAAAATGTCCGGTGTTAATTTAACACCAATAGTGTACATATGAGAACAGCAGGACTCACATGTACATTGTTTCTGTTAAAATGAACACTGAACATTTTGCTGTGCAGTTATGGTTTAAACTGAAGAACAGAATTGTTCTGTAAGGATAAAAGGCACCAGTGTCCATGGTGTGCAGGCATGTTAAAAGCCTCTCTTTCACCATGCACACAGAGTGGTACTATTTCCATGCCAGCAGATTTTGTTCCCGTTTACATCTCCGATGAGAATGTCCCCGATGAGAATGTCCCTGGAGCTCATTCATCTCCGATGAGAATGGGCATCATTATGAGAATGTCCCCCTGAGGCCAAATCTCCGATGAGAATGTCCCTGCACTAGAGTCACCAAAACATGAGAATCCAAGTCACCAAACACATCCAACATCTCCGATGAGAATGCCCCCTAGAGTCACCAAAACACAGCCAACACTAGAGTCACCAAAACACATCCAACATCTCCGATGAGAATGTCCCTGCACTAGAGTCACCAAAACACATCCAACATCTCCGATGAGAATGTCCCTGCACTAGAGTCACCAAAACACATCCAACATCTCCGATGAGAATGTCCCTGCACTAGAGTCACCAAAACACATCCAACATATTCTCCATACTGCATGAATTCAGCTGACAAATGAATCAATGCCAAAAAAGAGCCCAGTTCCATTTATAAAAAAAAAAAAAAAAATGTAAGCCACTGGAAACATATTCACTCTCTTTGTGGTTGCCTGGCCAAGACACACTTATGATAAAAAAGAGAAAGGCATATCTGGGTGTGTGTGTGTGTTTTTGGTGCTATTAGTCTGTTGCTAATTAGTTTTACACAACCTGGAAATACACAGGAATGCCATATAGCCAATCTAAGAGGGATCTCAGACAGATTTTAGTCTGCCCAGGTGCAGCAGCCCCCCACCCCCCCTTTGTTATGACACTACTGACCAATTCAGTGTTCTCACACCCCAGCCTTATATATTTCCCTCTGTGTCAAAAAGAAACCAGAAAAAACCTCCAGATACTGTAACTCCACTGGAGTTTAATGACTCCCGCAATGCAACCGACAAAAAACCCTCACCATTTTACATTTTTGGGGCAAGCTTTCCTTTTGATGATTAATGTAATGGGGGGGGGGGCGGTCTGGGGTCAGAGGTCACCCAGACGGCTCATCATCCTTCCTCAAACGTTTAACGCTCCACTTGACTTTCATAAACCCGCTGGACCCGGCGGCTCTAAAGCCGAGGGAATCCGCGGCATCAGCGGCCGTAAAGCGAGCGAGGCCTCCCATTAAAAAGACATAACGGCCTCGCGCCGTAATGGCATCCAACGACTGCAGCGCTCACATCGCAAGGTTCAGCAATCGAATTTCAACATCATTAGCTACACTTACAAGGCTGGGAGACTTATTTCCTCTGAGATTAACTTTTTTCTTTTTTTTCCCCCCCTTCTTCACTGTGTGGAAATTCAGGCTAGGCCAGCACTGGAAGAGGATTCACACAATCCAATTATCAAAACATCAACTTGAGCACAGCCCCTTCCATTCTGATACATCCACTCAATTAACAGTCAACCAAATACTCATGCACAGCTGAATGTTGAATGTTAAATCTGACAGATTTCATTTTGTGAGTCAGGCACTGATCTCAGTGTCATCATTTTACACTCTGAAGTCCACACAGTATTAGCATCTATTTTATAACCTACAGGCCATAAAATGCTACAGCAGACAGCTTGCACATACCGAAGAGGAGGGTGCATCTCGTTAATGACAGCTGGTAGCCTGTGGACACATGCTACATTGCATTGCTAAGAAACATAACCTTTTAATGAATACCTCAGATTAATATTATTCAGCCATTCCAAAAATAACAAGGTGGGAAAAATGTTCATCTCTCAATTTAATGAAAATACATGTGAATTGATACACAAGAACATAGCTGTAACTGAAACTTAAATGGGGGCATGAATAAACTTATATGTTTATTTAGCTGATATAGACTTCCCTCTGATGCCTGTTGTTCAAGATTTTAATTTGATAAATTGATAAATAAATAGTTTGATTAGATGATATGAACCTGATGGTGTCCATGACAGGTGGATTTTTAAATGAAATATTATATTCATACAATCATCTCACAATCTCATAGTGTTTCATTATGAAGCGGTGGGGAAGCTTACCTAACCCTCCATCCCCACCCCACCCCAAGGAAAATGGCAGCCATTTTGTAGCCAAACATTCCCCAGATATTATCAGAGAATCGGCAGCCCCGTGCTTTCCCCTCTCTCTGGTTCCCCTCCAGCTGAACAAATGATTAAAGAGACATTTTAGTAAACATCCACTTCAGGGACGTGGCTTATTTTCAGTTCTCTCCAGGAGAAAGAGTGCAGGTTGTGCCTTCCCTCCAATTCTGCCCCAGTTTGTGACGGAATGAAGACTCACAAGGCAAAGCAGCTGAAAGTGCCATCGTTCATCGGCATACGCCATTAATTATGTAATTATGTAATTATGTAATGTGACCCCCTCACCCTGCTTGCTTCACTCAGAAGTCTGCATCGCTTTTCATTTCTGTGAAATGACTTCTTAAGCCACTGTGAGATTTCCTCTTATCGGTCTATATGGCTGCAATTCACTGCAAAACTCCCCTGCAAAACTCCCCTGGTACTTCAAAAAAAAAAGACACCATCAGACAATCTAACTCTCTAACTCACTTTCACACTTCTTTATCCAGCAAGGTCAGTGGAGAACTCAATTCTGTCTCTCTCTTTTTTTTTTTTTAAACAGCGAGCTCCTGAGGAAGCCAAGGGCAGGTCGTGAATGCAGCGCCATATGGCACAGCCAATCAGCTGTGATAAAGATGATTAGGTTGCCAGATGTAGCGGAATTTCGGGGAATTTAACCCAGGGTTAAGAACCCCCGCACTTTCGGTAAGTGGCGTGATATTTTATCACTGTGGTGAGTCAGAAGGCCCAGTTTAGAGGCCCAAAAAAAAAGGAAGCAGAGAGGAAAAACAGGAGTTCACAGCACTAGCAGGGAAAGTGGCGCCCCCTCATTTTCTCTCCAACTTTATGAAAAGATCAGCTACATCACACCTGTAATGTATGCGGCAATGTGCATCGTGTGGGAAACCGTCTCAGGAGGAAGTCGGGATGTGATATGCAGCTGAAAAATGTCCGGATGAGTCATACTGGCCTTTAACGTCTCTCTGATAGACACGGCACTGCCTGCAGCAGAATATTACCAGCGCTGTAGTGGAGCACTGGACTCCAGAGAGAAGACTGCCCCCTACTGGCCCACTATCATAATACCTCCAGTGGTAACCCGGTTTACTGCTTTATAGCACAGCAGCAGTGATCCACTTAAAATATGTCCACCCAGCAACCTCAAGAGCCCTGCTCTTTGAGCATTTTCATTAAATAGGCACACGTCTATAGACCCAGACAGCCATGATATTCTTACCAGCGATACAGCATCTGTCTTTGGCTACATTCTCAGAGAGCAGCTGATTAAAGAGTGACATATGTAGCCTCCTATGTATGAGAACTTTTGGTTCCTGTTTGAATCACCTCTCTTTCAATCGGTTGCCTTCATTTTAAACATGCCTCCACTGAGCTGATGTGACTGGTTAGAAAATGTTGGGTTACGTCCCAAAATAGTGTGTGTGTGAGTGTGTGTGTGTTTATCATCTAATCTGAGCTCCTTTTGGCAGGCTTGTGGCAGACAGCACAAGATTACTATATGGTAAAATCTCACAGTTCAGTCCCCAAAGTCCAGCCTGTAGCACTTGCAGACATCTCTTGCCTCACATGCTAATCTTAGCTCATATCATGGTACCTTTATGTCACTGGGGCTTTCAAGCGGCAACCTGCATTGCATGATAAGGCCTACAGGGGGAGACATTTCTAAAAGTTTCCAAATGTTCCCCAGCTGAGTTCAGATGGAGACGACTGCACACAGAATAAATAGGAATCTATAAACAAAGAATGAATGGTCGACTTACAAAGAGCTTTCTGTCTGTCCACTGAAACTGTCCATTTTTCATAAGATGTTTGTTTTGCAGAGCTTGTTGACCTCTGCACTAAGTCACAAACACGCAGCATTGGTTGGGAAATTTGAGCTCGTATATTGACCAACAGAGGATGCAGGTTAATGTGATACCAAACATTTTTCAAATGCAGCTGTACACTTCATGAATTAAAAAAAAAGACCAATCAGAAGGGAAAGAAAGATAAAAAAAACTGAAAGAATCTGTTTTTAGCATGTGTATGAGACAAAGACAGAGGAGAGAAAAAAGCAAGACTGAGATAGAGGGAGCGACACAAGATGGAGATGAAGGAAGAGACAGAGAAAATAAGAGGGAGAGAGGGGGAGAAGGCTGGGCCAAAATTCCCTGTCAACTTTGAGCCCTGAAGACCCGCTAATGCCTGAAGGTGGGTCTCCTTGACACAGACCAGATACACCACTTTCATCCATACCACCCCCCCCCACTCTGGGGTTCTGAAAAACAACACCATCCCCTCCCCATCCTGCCACTCCCCAACAGATACAGAGATGGAGAGAGACGGAGAGAACAGAGATGGAAAGAGTGACAAATGAAGAGAAACAGCAGGCGGCGGGAGGGGGGTTAACGTGTGAAAAATTTTATCTTGTACTTGTATATTTGTATACTGATTTTGCAAATAAAAATAAAATACAAAAAAAGAAGAGAAACAGCAGGAGAGCTGTGTGTGTGTGTGTGTGTGTGTGTGTGTGTGTGTGTGTGTGTGTGTGTGTGTGTGTGTGTGTGTGTGTGTGTGTGTGTGTGTGTTTGCCCCTCGTCTGAAAGCAGGGGTAATGTGTGAGGCATAGCACTCGCTAACGCTAGCTGCAGCGCTAGCACAGGCTCCCAGGCTCCCGCAGGCCCCAGTAATGGGAGTGTGTGACACCACCTGGCATTCTGGGCCCTTTGAAGGTGACGGAATAGGAGCAGCGTGCCGTGCGGGAGGAGTGAACAACAAGCGTCTCCGTTCTGCTGTCAGGTAGCTGGTGTGTGTGTGTGTGTGTGTGTGTGTGTGTGTGTGTGTGTGTGTGTGTGTTGTGTGTGTGTGTGTGTGTGTGTGTGTGTGTGAGTGTGTGTGTTTGTGTGTGTGTGTGAGTGTGTGTGTGTGTGTGTGTGTGTGTGTGTGCGCGTGTGTGTGTGTGTGTGTGTGTGTGTGGGGGAGGTTAATGGGGAGTTTGGTGTGACTCTTTGACATCGTGTGTACTGTGTGTGTACTGAAAATGTCTCCATCAGGAGGACAGACTTACTGTTTCACACTCGTTCACGTCCTCATCACCGATTAATCAAAGCAGCTTCGCTGTAAAGAGCTGCTCGAGGTTTCCACGTCAACAGCTACAAACACCTTCACACACTCACACACACACATACGCACACATGCAGAAAAACAAGGACAAACATATGCATATACCTTTGCACACAAACTCTCACACAGACACACAAACAGACACTCACGCACACACACATACACATACATGTTCACACTCACACACACACAAACACACACACACACACACACACACACACACACATATACACACACACACACAAACACACAAACACACACACACACACACACACGCACGCACACGCACACACTCACACACACACACACACACACACAAACACACTCACACTCCATAAAGTCATTTCCACTTTAATCCACACATCAAAAGATGCCTCTCAGCTCACTGCTACAGAGCACAGTTTCCGTAATTGATCCTGTAATGAACTCCGCTCATTTTCGTTGCCCTTTTAACAGCCATCGAATGCCGTTGCCCTTTTAAGACAGCACATCCCAGAGGGTTCATGTCAGATTATAGGGGAGTGTTTTCAGAGTGCATATGGGGATGAGGGGGGCCCAGCCAAAGGAAAAAACACAGTCGCCCATTTCCTCCCAGAGAGGGGGCTCATGAGACTTCCTCCCCACCACCGCCTGTCAATCAAACAAGTCCCTCTGTGAGGCCACTCCCCCAAACTGTTCTGGAGGGGAAAGTGGCTTCCAGTGCTGAGGGCCTGCATTTTTAACACGCTCTTATAACAGACACCATCACCATGGACAGATGCGCTTGCCATCAACAGGGCCCGCCTGCTGTTCATTTCTGCATTCAAAAACCCTGACATCTCTTGACAGGGTTGTTTTCTGTTTATTTTGAAATTAGAAGAACACATTCCAAAGGACTTGTACGTTTTTCTCCAATAAAAATATTATTATTATTATTATTATTATTATTATTATTATTATCATTATTCTTATTATTATTATTGTTATTATTATTATTTAGCCAAGCAGGTGTCACTGAGACACAGAATCTTTTTTAAAAGAGAGACCTGACCATGAAGGCAGCAGCAGACATTAAAACATAAAACAATTGAAATATTCAACAACATGCCATCACAAGCTGCTCCAGCCCACAGGATACAGTCACACTCCCCCCCTGCACAGAATTTTAAAGCAGAGTTTTACTCTCACTGAGGGGCGCTGCCACATCTCGGTGAGGAGTGCTTTGAAGACTTGTGCGTGCCTCTGGTGCTCAGTGCCCGGCTTTCCCCTTGAGTTCACGTGCCCCCTGGCGCTGAGTGGCAAAAACCCATTTCATCTGCCAGCACCTGTCACTGACTCAGGAAGGCAGATCTGTCTTTGGGTCTGTCCGAGAGAGCCGGGGTTTGTTCTACTCTCCCAGGCACACCTGGGTATCTGTTCTGTACCTGTTTACTGTTTAAGATGCAAACTTTCAAAGCGCCTCTCTCCCGGTTACTGTGGCATAGCTCCAGGGGTGAAATTGAACACCTCACACTGTTTTTTTTATTTTTCGCACATTTGTACACAGCCGTATTCAAAAGCCCACTCCAGCTGAACTAACTTTCTGATTTCACTTGCACCAGCGCTGATAAAACGGAAGGAAAGAGCGATGATGTAGGAGTTACTGGAACAAGTCGGGAAAGTAACGCCTCCTCATTGGCTCAGTAAGTTTACCAATGAGACAGCCGCATCAAATCTGTGAGACGTGCAGAGAGAGAGTACGTCATATGCTTGGGAGGAAATCTGAAAATTGACTTTTATAACCGAAATACAGCACTCTTTCTGTCATTTAAATTTCAGCTTTCTTATCACCATGCAGAACAATTTTCTAACAACAGGTTGTGATATATATATACATATGAAAAAAAAAACTGGACAAGTGGGACTTTTTTACATCCTAGTCAGAGCCTCATTTTTATACCTGTACATTCCATTATAGCCATGACAACAACATCAACAGCAACGCTGGCGGGAACATTGTATAAGGAGAGTGCTCTTGAAGGTTTGAAAGGGTGAAGACGGAAAACAGGACATTATTTATACATAGGACTGGACCTTCTGCTTTGCATGGGCCGAGCACAGCCTCTAATCCAAACTCCGTGAGACCGGAAATAGCCGTTTATATTTTATATTTTTATCCCTCTGTACCCGTCCTATCCCTGCTCCGCTCCCCTCTCTCTGATACTATATAAACACTACAGTTAATGAAGATGTTTCATCCATTCAGCTTTGATACAATATTAATTTGGTTTAATGACTAAAATCTGTGAAAAGAAACTACACTGAATAATTCAAACGCTGACCTATTCAGTATATGAGTTGCAGAACGAGGGGTAATACGTGACAAAGATTCTGGCGTCCTCCCAGACGGAGAGCGTCCATTGGATCAGGAGACGGGGGACTCACAGGTGAAATGGCGAAACACAATCCCGTTAAGGGGACGGGCCTGAAATAAACAAAGAGGAGCAGAGGCACGACTCTGGGAGAGGTGAACGCAGGGCGGGGGGTGGGGGGGTTGGTGATGGAGGTTAGGACAAGATGGGGGTGGGGGGGGTGGGAATGAAAGGCGCAGTCAGGCTTTAACTGCTGGTCCAGGGAGGTGTCGGAACGATCTCCTGACAGGAAGCTGTGAATCTGTGTGACTCCCAGGTAATTAGGCAGGGTGAGAAAGTACGACCTGCCATTTTAAAGACAGGGGACATCACTTTAAAGAGGGTGAGGCTGTAATTTGCTGGCCTTTAACGGCCATTCACAGTGAGTGTTCGGAGACGGAAGAGTGCATAACTCCCTTCCCCCCTCCCTTCCCTGGTTCCAGACCTGAAATACCCCGAATACGCTCTTATTTCCCCAGATAGAGAAACTGAGGCACAAAATCACACATGAAAACATATGTCACCTTGAGCAAAATCTGTGAAAAAAAATAACATTAAAAAACTGAGAAAATATGCAAATAAACAACAAAGATTTGTTTTATTTTTTTAATCGATGCAAAAAGATAAAGAGCTTCCACAACAATACAAATCAGAGCCAATCCTCTTTGGCTGAGGCTCAGTGTGACACAAAGGAAAGCCACACATCACAGATACTAAAAGACGGGACTGCGGGAACTAAAATTCACAATTAGGCAAAGCCATGTACATGAATAATTGACCTTCCATAGGGACAAAACTCTGAAACTTGGATAAGCCCCTGGGTTAAACGCTCAGGACTGGAGCTCTATAAATAGCTGTGAGTGTGTTGTGTTCGCAAACTGCAGCTGTACACTGAGACACAAGATACCACAACCCCCTTCCCCTGGCAGCAGGACTCTCAAGCCCAATATCAGCGACCTTATTCCAAATGTTTTACAATGCTAAGCTCGTGTCTGCAAGTCCTGACATTTTAAAGAGCTTTATTGCTTTTTGTGTGTGTGTGAGGGTGTGTGTGTTGCGACCTATCGGTGAAAACACTTTGAGCGGCAAACATTAGCGGCATGTCAACATTTGGCTGTGAGAGAGGCAGACACATGATGCTTTCAGAGGTCAGCCCTCTCGCCAGCGCCAAACGGCGTGATCGATGAACCTGCTCTTTCTCTGCAGGCAGGAACGACCAACCTTTAATAGAGACTTTTCTCTAAGATGTTTCTTTCTACATGAAAAAACGAAATAAAAGAAGAGAAAGACAGAGAGAGAGAGAGAGAAAGAGAGAGAGGAAACACATTCCCTTCAGTCTACAAGGGTATATGTTATTCCCTTTCAGAATGAAAAGAACATGTTCCAGAGTGCATGTTTGCTAGTCTCTGATGGAACATACAAAACACACAGCAATAAAGAGAGGCTGGGAAGGGCAGTGCAAAGCTCTTGTTTATTTCAGGACCATGGACAGCAGAAGCGCAGTCTAATCTAATACAGTCCTGACATGGGGAGATTAAGAACGTGTTATACTAGCTTTATGGCCTAATTATTATGTTCCACCACAATCTAATTATTGCAGTGGCTTCGCAAACTAGAAAACGGGTGGAGATGTCATATGATTTACACTGTTCGCTGATCCACACCAATCAGAGTAAATTTTTCCTCTCAGTTCATTCTTCTAACAAGCTCTGTGCTCCAAAATGCTGGTCATGGAGAACAAAATATTGTGCTGGCTTTCGTTTTTTGTTTAATGTTAAAGTTATTAGTGAGAGATTATTTTAAATTAGGATAGTTGAACGTTTTGAACATTGGGGAAAAGCAACATTTATTAAAATATCTATTGCTTGCAGCGTAATTTTGAATCCAGTTTCATAATAACCAACAGAAATCACTCAATCACTAAAGAGGATCCAGGTCATGGAGTATGTGGTGAAATTGTCTTGCAGAATGATAAGCATCATGTTTTTACAGTCATAAAAAAATAATAATAACAGTGTTCTCATCTGGCAATTCAAACACAAACAGTATTGTTAGATAATTGCACCTACACTATCAGTGTTATCATCCAAATGCTAACAGCATTCCCAGCAACAAATAGGAATGTATATGTACTATCCTGATTGGTCTCTTCAACGGATGTAGCTATGTCAGAATTACTAAAAAAATTTCAGAAGGAGGTGCTAAACATGACAAAGGCCTCTAGATTTAATGACAATGTAACTAAAACATCTGTGGCTGAACTCAAACGCAAAAGTTTGGTAACGCCTTGCGTTATCGTTATCACGTAAATACATTTCCAGATGAAAGCCGTGAAAAAAGCACGCTAGCTCTACAAGGCTTCAGCTGGGCAACGTTCAGATAGGGATGAGAATATGACCATTACTTTCCTGTAAACGACATTCGCCGGCAGGGGGATTGATGAGGCTCGTTAGGGAAACATAAATAAACGTGAGATCAGCCACTGAGGCTAATTGGCTGCGGTGAAGCCCTCTTCGCCTCCTCTGATGTATGGGGCAAGGGTCCCAGTGCAGAACTGCTTGCGTTCCTCACCCACGAGGGACTCACAGGTCGATGGCGCCTCCACACCCAAAGCCCCGCCCCATCGACCCCCCACCCCCACCCACCCCTCACACACGCCCAAATCTCCACCCACTGCATCCCCCCCAGCTCATTCTTGTCAGGGCGCTTAATAGATGAAAAATTCCCCATGAGAGAGAGCATGAAAGATGCTATATAAACGCTGCTCATTAATTAACAAATTCATTGAGCAAAGTCCCATCTGTGAGAAAGATTTTTTTTTTTTGTTGTTCCAACTGAAGGCAGAGTAATTTGAGTCTAATAAAGAACTGTAATTAGGCAGCTTAAATGGGATCTCCCTTACAGAGGAGGACAAAGCCCCTCCTTTGTCTCTCCTCCTCCTCTCTCCTCCTCCTCCTCCAGTGTTTCTCCTGCTGTAGCCAGGGTCCCCATCCCAGGTGTACATTAGGCAGAGCGGTGGGAGGGCTGCTAGCATCCCTGCGTGACATCATCGCCAGGGGCTATGACAGCTCTGTTATGCACAGCCAGAACCCATCCCGCAATGATGATGATGATGATGATGATGATGACGAAGATGATGATGATGTCATGCTGCTGTCTGTCGCTGAGCTGCTGGGACATCCAAAGGCAGTGGAATCTATGGCAACCGTTTCCCCCTGCACTGTACCAGTTCTGCTTCAGAGTAGGGGGGTTCTGTTCAATTTATTGGACCAATCACTGTGGGCATCGTCTGTGGTGGGTGTTCCAGAGCTCCATCAAAAAAACATGTATGTACAAACACCCAGACATACACACACAATCACAAACACACATACACATAACCACATATATATATATATACACACAACTCACACAGACACACGCAGCACAAGCATGCAAACACTTATGAGTGATAGGGTGCAGGTAGTTGTCTTAGATGAAAACCAGAGTGTTAATTAACACTTCACAATTAAAAAAAAAAAAAAATTATCCATAAAAAATCATGTCTGGCAGCGAAAGGTGAAAAATCAGAGGTTATATTTCTCTCCTTGTCAATGCTGAAAGGAAGCAGCTAATTTCAAAATCAATCTCATGGTTCCGGAGAGTTAATTCCGCTCGTCCTGGGCGGACCTGTTGAGACGGTGGGTAGACGTGAGACATCCATCTCGAATGACAGTAAAATTCTAATCTGTCCTGACAAATGGATGTGTGGCGCGTCCACCAGCTGGGCTGATGTGATGATGCGGCAGCAGAATCTCAGCGAGAGGCGGATCACGCTGCGCTAACGCTGGCGATAATCTGTGCCCCGAGGCTCCGGTTGGCTTTCGCAAGGCCGAACCACAGCCATCCTGAGTCTAACGGTTAATCAGATAGAGGAATGCTGTTGCTACTAACAGGCAGATGAAAGGCAATCTGTATGTTCATGGCAAAGAAATATGTCATACTATGATGTATTTGGTGCAAACCTTTTTTTTTCATTATGCCCTTTTCTGATATATGTTAATGTGTTTTATAAAAATTTATAAACAGAAGTCTACCTGTTTCTCCTTCTCTAAGGTCAGTTCCAGTTTCCTTTAATGACATTTGTAATGAAATGGGGTTACTCTCTGACTGACCCATGACTGGGTCTACCATTTAAAAGAAACCTTTCATAAGGATTTCCCTAATAAAATGAAATAAAATAAATTTAAGAAGTTGTCGATATACAGCACATAGCACATACAGCCAGCACCATGAGTGCCCTATACATTGTAAAGCTCCCTGCCGGTCTACTTATAAACCAGATGCAGACTCACAGGTCACAGCTCACAGTCTGATCGATTCCCCCCGTCTGACAGGTTAGGGGCGCAGTCCGCTGTGCGTCTTAATTAGCTGCACATTAATTAGACCCCAGCCTCTGCTCAGTACCAGCACAGCTGTGTCGGTAGAACAGGTCATCCACAGGTGGCATGATCGATGTTTCACACAAACACGACGGCGACCTGGTTCACCCGCCATTGCTCAGGGGTTAATTTTGAAATTCGATTTTGAACACCACCATGCACCCCCAGTGCTGTGAGACATCTGTGTAAATGATGCCGGGTCAGTAGACTCACTGTTAATGCAGACATCTTCATGTACAAAATATTCTTTGTATGCCCTTCAGATGCACTCAAAATTGATGGCTTGATTTGAAATCTAATCCATTGTTCTGAGGTCTGAAGCCTACTTCCAAGTTTTTTGCTAAATCAAAAAGCTAAATCAAAGTTCTTTTAATATTTAATGATGGTACTGTTGTACCCTGACTCTTTTTGTTCATTCCTGCCCTCCAACACTTATCCGTTCTCCTGCTAAACACTCAGATTCTGAGGTAACTAACAAATGAGACTATGAAATAAGAAGCAACTCTCAGCGCAGAATGCAGCCTCTTTTGAGTCGGATTTCACCTGCATCGCCATGACACCCAGTGCCGGGCATTCTGGGAAAACACATACTTGCCATGTCTGTGGTTTAATTCATCAGTAGGCAAAAAAGGAATGATTAAATGCGTGACAGACAATGCTGAACACAGGAGAATGGTTCCCTAAAAAGCAAGTAGGAACACCCCGTCCCCCAGCACAGATGCCCCGCCAGCAGCCTCTCTGCCCCCAAACACTCAGCAGGGGAGCCACGCCCCGATCCGCTGGCTCCCCCACACCCACCGCCTCACTACACAGAACCAGTCTTGACAGAGCGACAGCCATTATTTGCAAAGCGACACTAAATGGACTCTGAGTAGACATTTATCACAGCTTCAGTTCAATAAGGGACCACAAATCAACTACGACACAACATCTGCCCAACAACACGAAGACGAACGGCCTCTCTGTGTCACCTCCAACAAATGATCTCAGATACCCGCTATCACACGACATAGGGAAATCAGAATCAGATTCAGAAAAAATGTTATTGATCACAATGGAAATTATTTAAGACTGTTTTTTGTAGACTATTTAAGACTAATTAAGACTGTATATAACAATCTAAATAAATAAAGACAAATAGGAAATGAATAAAATAAACTTAACCTTTCCAATACCTACCTGCATATCGTACAGGTATTGCACATAAATTGTTATGACTGCTGGTGCTATGATATCATTTCTGGGAACAGCAGTTGTGTCAGAGGGCTTGGCATCTATCAAGCCCAAACTGGACCCAAGCATGACAAATTCGCTCTGTCCTGCATGATCCAAACAGAGCTGAGTCCACTGCTTCTCCCCATTACTCCCTCTGATTGTCTTCTAATGCAATGGGGAACATACGGCTGAGTGGAACCCCCTCTCAGACAGGGATACCCCTATTTGTTCCGCTTGTTGTCCCAGCCCACCTTTTGAATAATTAACGTTGCTGGGAAAACACATCAAAGTCGTACAATTTTGTGGTAAAACTGATTTCAACAAACTGCAGGCTTGATTCATTACTATTGTCTTTGCCCTTGAATTATTTTTCCACAAATTGCTTAGTTCAATCACTTTCATTATTTTAGAGTTCAGTGATTTCGCCAGTTGGTTTATGAATACATCAATTAAAATGTACTGTTTCAAAAGCAATACTTTTCCACAGCATATCACAAGGAATTAAATTATTTGTTGTCTGACAACTCAACTGACTGTTATAAAGTTCTTGAACAGATATTACATTTTCAGCCTGTATTACATGAAAATCTGTTTGTGACATAAGGTGGTATCAGGCAGCTGAATCATACCTCATTAGACATTGAAAGTGTCTAATTAAAAACAGTGAATGGATCATTGTGTTTCAGAATTTCGGTTATGGTTGGAAGGAGAACCAGCGCACATGGGAAACCTGTGGACTGTGTTTGGGACCCTTGCAATAAATGCTTGCCCCGCCTCCGAGTTCTACAAAGATTGTGATGCAATAGAAGGTTGTTTCGCCTCTGAGCTCCACAAAGGTGATGATGTAATAAACGACTGCCCTGCCGTGCCTCTAGCTGTGTCCGGATGTCAATACTACGCCCTATATAGTAGGCTAAAATTATGCATCCGAATTCTCTTAACAAAACAAGCACTACGCGAACATTACCCGGATGGCCTACTGCTTCTGGTAAGTTTTTGCAGTGTGGAAGCACTGGTCACTGCACCATCGCAGAAGGCCGGGCAGGCAGTGAAGAGTCACTCCACCTGGCCAGGTCATGTGGGGGAGGTTCTTGAGTGGACTTCACCTCTGATTCAAAAGTCAGTTTACGCCTGATTGGTGTGTCCCTGTTTGGCTCTCGGCGAGGGGGCAAAGGCCGGGATATTCTGGCATCACGGCAGCTTCCGCAAAGTGAGCCGGCTGCCAGCCTGAAGCTGCTCCATACATTTTTCTCACACCTCAGTTAAGCGAGTCCATAGAATGCCAATACCTCCCATTCTTCATTCTTTCACATATTCCAAGAGCCTCTCCTCTGTTCTTTTTCCATAATGCATAATTTTAGTGAGCTTCACTCCCTGACTCGAGCTCCTGGAGCTCTGTTTGAGGAAGCTAATGTGCATCTTTCTCTCTCTCTCTCTCTCTCTCTCTCTGTCTCTCTCTCCTCTCAGTGCGATCACACGCACACCAGCTGGCTCTATCCCCGCCTGACTCCCTCAAACACACAATTTGCATATCCTAATTACATTAAAATAAACTGCCTCTCAATAAAATACCCATGCAAAAACTACTCGATCGCTTTCTTCTCAAGTTCTGCGTAAAGATCGTCAGCCCTTCTTCACCTCCCTCATTTTTATGCCATCTGTCATAACACAATACAACAGCCACCTGGCAGACTCTCTGGCAGACTTGCCACTTGCGAGGTGAGAGAACATGAGTGCAGGAACAAGAGTTAAGACTAGCAGCGGCACACACCTGGTTAACACATCAAAGAGTGCAGGAACAGCATCGCTTGTGCTGTAAAGATGCTCGTTCTGTAAGCCAAGCATGAAGCCTGCAGTCAAATGTGGAGTCATTCCTGGCTCAGGCCAGAGGTTTGAATTAGTGAAGCAACAGTTGGCTCAGTCTCACCAGGGACCCATAGAGGGTAAACCAGGTAATTCCACTGGCCTTGTTGCTTTCTAGCAGACACACACACACACACACACACACACACACACACACACACACACACACACAGAATAAAGATGTTACAGTCTGAGACAGCGCCTGCCAGCACCTGTCAGTTGTATCGATCGCAGGTAGACGCCAGGGTGCAGTGAGTTCTGAGGAAATGGCCTACAAAACTCCCGACCTCTCTATAACGCTGTGGCTGTATTTTATTTTTCTTCTATCAAAAGGAAATGAAAAAGACAAAAGATTTCTCTATCTGCCAAAGACAACTCACACTTGGGATCAGTTATAGACCAGTGAGGTTGTACTCTTTGTTTTTCATTTCCAATATCCAACATAAAACAACAGATGTCCTCACAAGTGTACAGATGAATAATGACTACAGTATTAAGCTTCCAGTAGCAAGAGTAAATTAGAGAGGTCCAGGTAATGTATTTCTCTACATAAATATTTTTGACCAAAATATTTGGCGGTCCACATTATGTGAAAAGTATACATTTTGGGAAAAAAAATGACTAAAAGAAATATCCCCAATAATGGCCAAAAGAGAGCATACCTACAAGATCAACATCAATTCACAGAACAAACTATTCATTAACATGCAACGACTGCCAGCTGAATTAATTTCAAGGGTATCTACCATCCTGTTACAAAAGAATTTCAACAACAAATGGAACAAACGTATCCCATTTTATCTTTCACTGCAGATTTACTTGTTTATTCTGGTGGATCAAACTTTTGGTGAAGCAATAAAATGCTCGGCGGATTTTTCTTAGCGCCGATAAGAAATTCACTTTGCTGTCCCGCTCTGTGCTCGTTTTCTGAGATACAGTGGCATGCAAAATGTATTTGATGTTACATTAAATTGTCAAAGTTAATTTCATTCTGCATTCCTCTCTTACGAGTCTGACATATTCCCAGGGTGCTGCCTTGCAAAGAGCTGTGTGACCCGTCAGTTAGCCAAGAAACAGCCGAGCTGAAGTAGAATAAAACAGAACAAGGTATAACTGAATGCTCCTGGCCTGGAGGCGGGGCCTGGTCCAGATCCTGACCAGGCCCCGCCTCCAGGCCAGGAGCATGATGATTCCTGACAATCAGTCTCCAGTGGTGGCAGGGAAACATGCACTGATTGGTTGACACAGGCAGTCTGCAAGCTTATTGGTCCCCTCATACTTCTGAGGGTGAATCTGGTTGGCCCAGAAACATTTCCCTATGTCTACAGTTATTGGCAGGAGAATCACCCGTGAATTTTCTGGCTCTGAATAGCATCTTAAAGGAGAAGCCCTGCTTATGAGAGATTGTGATTGGTCAATCAAACTATTTGAGCACTGGTGCATTATTGGCAAAGAGAATCTCCAAAACTGGGTGGTTTTATGCCATAACGGAAACAGGTAATGGGACACTGTGCAGTAGGAGATGTTGTCGGATAGACCCAGGTCCAGGTTCACAGTGAGCAAGCCATTGCTTTAAAAATGAAGAACATTCCTGAAGTTGGGCAGCGTTACTCCACAAGAGACAACGGTTTGATCAGGTTCCTGATTATGACGCTGGCAGGTGAGCGCAGACATGCCCCGCCCCCTGCAGCTGCGGGCGCGTCACTGAGACAGCAATTATTAAATAACAGTGAGGCAATAAATAAAAAAGGGGAGGATCAGTGGGAGCGCTCGTCTCTCTGCAGGCAGAAGATCGGTTTCATCCCGGGTTTCTTCCTCCGTTTCTAATCCAGTTAACTCACCGTCTCAGGTCTCTGCTGCAGCCAGCATTAGAGGGACTTTACCATTAATATGATAACCGGATATTAATAATTCATAATTGGCAGCTCCTCTGATGTTGAGGGAAAAATTGCTTTACGCATCTCTGCCGGAGCCAAACTCTTGCCAGTTTTGTGTTTCTATGGGACCTTGAAGCTGATATCCACTACACCAAACAGCAGCGTCAGAAACTCAGGGAGCTTATCAAATGGAGCACAAGCCCAGGCCAATGGCAGCACTGGGGAGAGGGGAAACTGCCTCTGCAAAGAGTCCACAGTTGTTCTGGTAATAAGACACAGTGAACTGCAATGTGGCCTATCCAAAGGAAAGAACGACGGTGCAGAAAATATGAGCATATTTTCTTTTTTGTTTATCATGAGATGAACATATTTTGAGATAAAAATGAATCGAAATGCGCCATACATGCTGTGGCAAAGCAGGCTGGCGCAAACTGCTTGATCGGTGCATCTGTTCCAGCTTGGTCTCCCTAAATTTCATTAGCGTCCTTACATTACACTGCCAAACAGATACAATCACTGGCCCTCCAGAGATCGATCTGATTGCCATGCAGGGGCCTGTGATGCTGGGAGGGCTGGAGAGAGGGAAAAGGAAATTTGCTGTGCTGTCTATAAATGTTTTATGGTTTCTGTGACGCGTGAACGAAATATATCCGGTTATATGTAGTGTGTTCCTGTAGAAATGATCAAATGAACTGTTTATAAACTTGTTCCCCAGGAGCCTGAATGAAATGTATCCGTCTCATCGATTAATTGATTCATGGAAGCCACATGTCATCAGATTCACCCAAGAGCCAGACTTAGAGGTTAGAGGTCAGGGGTCATAGGTCAAAGGAAGAGAGTTTCACAACTCGCCACACCCCTCCTTGAGGGGATACCCTCAGCCTTGTTTGGGGTTAGTCTCAAGTCCAGACATTCAATCTCTTTATGGAAAAAACTTACTGAATTCTTGCATAAGCTGCATCTGTTCTCATTGGTGCCCTGAGATTTCTGAGGAGGGTTTTTAGTTGGGCCAGTTTGAAAGTTTAACTCCTGTGTCTCCATACATTACAGTTTAACGGCTCTGGACAGTTGCTTCGAATTGGAGACCCGCCTACAAAAGACCATGATGAGTCAGACAGAGTATCTGACCATTGGTTCATTAGCCAAGAACTTCCCCAAAGCTGGGCAGTGTTATGTCACAATAGAGACAGCAGTTTGTCAGGCTCATAGTTATGATGTCATAATTATAAGCCTGACAAGTGAGGTTTGGTCTGGCTAGTCCCACTTACTGATCTGATCTGAGGGCTAACCAGACAGCAGACATCTGTCACAGTGGAGGATGTCTGTTCAAAGTTACTGTGTGGGTGCCAGTCTCTGACATGGCCTGCATAACTTTTGTTATCTCACCTCGGCTTCCTGCTTGCCAGATTCATCAGAATTAGTAACTGGTAATTGGTTTCTTAGTTCACTGGAGTGAGAAACCTGTCAGGATCATAGTTATGGTGACAAGACAATATAATAATATATATTATATAATATGTTTACTTTAACACTTTGATGGTTTTAGCACCATTTGAATTGAAGACGTCAAAATATTGAACAGAGATATTCTCACAGGCCTGAAGTGCAAGCCTCACCTTCAGGAACTGGTAATACAGGTGGAGGAGGGAGGACTGGCAGAACCCTCTACAGGTGGAGGAGGGAGGACTGGCAGAACCCTCTACAGGTGGAGGAGGGAGGACTGGCAGAACCCCCTACAGGTGGAGGAGGGAGGACTGGCAGAACCCTCTACAGGTGGAGGAGGGAGGACTGGCAGAACCCCCTACAGGTGGAGGAGGGAGGACTGGCAGAACCCCTACAGGTGGAGGAGGGAGGACTGGCAGAACCCCTACAGGTGGAGGAGGAGGACTGGCAGAACCCTCTACAGGTGGAGGAGGGAGGACTGGCAGAACCCCTACAGGTGGAGGAGGGAGGACTGGCAGAACCCTCTACAGGTGGAGGAGGGAGGACTGGCAGAACCCTCTACAGGTGGAGGAGGGAGGACTGGCAGAACCCCCTACAGGTGGAGGAGGGAGGACTGGCAGAACCCCCTACAGGTAGAGGAGGGAGGACTGGCAGAACCCTCTACAGGTGGAGGAGGGAGGACTGGCAGAACCCCCCGCCACATACCCCCACCCCACCCCACCCCTTGAAGTCTTTGTCTTTTTTTATATCATTAATCCATTGTGTTGTCCCATACCTTGTCCATTACATATGACTATGCACAAGGCCAGAGCTCCTTGAGGCTAAGGCACAGCTCTCTTTTTATGCTTTACCAAAAGAGAAAACGAAGAGTGCTTCTTTGACTTTTTAAAATGTCCCTTTAAAAAATACCGTAAAAAGGTGCTATTTGGAAAACTAGAATGAATCTAGAAGAAAGACCAAAAAAGTCAAAAGCTATTTTTTTTTACGGGTAAAAAATCAAAAAGTTTTTACTTTTCACAGCTAAACATCTTAACACTTCCTTAAATGCGTAGGTGTTCGGCCTTGAAGGATAAAGGCTTTTTAATTTTTCACTGACAAAAAAAAAAAAAATTGCCTTGGACTTGAGATTTATACAGCTCTCTTTTGTCGTGGCTGTCGTTTCCTTCTTTGAAGTGTAGGCTCAGCTAACAAATATGCTCCCTAAACATCGGGGGTTGTTTCTTGCTCAATTCCCATTTGGACTGCAAGGTATGCAAGGTACAGTTCATTAGTCTCAGAGCATCGCACTGCTCCAGAACTCCAGACAGCCATGACATCAGTCAAAGATGGGCGTCAGGAATGTTTACCACAACTCTCTCGGGTTGTTTGGGAACCAAACGCTGTTAGCTGGAAGATAAATTGTGAATGCTTTCAACCTCTCTTTTTTTTAAACAGTTATGATGGGATTTCACCGCAATCTGGTTTGAACCTGCTTCAAGAGGCAAAGTGAAAAGCAATTCCTCTCTCTCTGTCTCAGTCACACTCAGGCGTAGTATTATGTACGATATATTGTATGTACGATGAACAGATGTTACATTCATTGAAGGATATCATCTATAAAACTGTGCATCAAAGTCAACCCTCCCATCTCTGGTTATTGTAGTATCAGGGAGTGTTAAACACGTATGTTGCAGGGCAAAGATTTTTTTTTGTTTTGGTTGCCATAAATAGCAGCAGCGCTAGGATAGCATGCACGTTTTTTTTTCTCGTTGAACACAACTCAGACACAGAAACTGTTAAGCTATGCAATGTCATCCCTCTGGAGGCGCGTCTTTGAGATGAAATATGAATAAGGCAAACATTCGGAGAAGCACCTTCCCTTCCTGTCAGTGAATCCACAGATGGCGGAGTGTAATAGCAGAGACCGCATTCACCGTTTGCACCGCTGAGCCGCCTGATCCCAGCCGCAGATTCCCGTCTGCTGCCTCATTAAATATTCAGTAGGTTTACTTCTCAGAGCCCGCCCCAGCGTGTCGCGTGTAGTGTGGCTACAAAACAGACTCAAATCTCTTCAGTGCAACTGCAGGGCGCTCAGCTTATGAGCATTTCTGTCCACCTCATAAATATATCCTCATTCTGTTTTTGTAACGGTGACTACCTTTATCCAGAAAACTGCACTTCCATGAAAACAAAAACAGGCTGAGTTCCCTGCTTCTAAGTGGTTTGATTTACATTGTTTAAAAATGTATAAGGTATATTAGACCCCCAAGGCTGTACAGATTAGAGATGTTGAAATTATGAATGAATTAAGAAAGAAAGGAATCCAGAGAACAGACAAGCAGGACCAGTGAAAAAAGGTGTGGTCAGTGAACAGATAGGAGGGGCCAGTAACCAAAGAGGTGGGGCCAGTTAACAGAGGAGGAGCCAGTGCCAAAAAGGTGGAGTCAATGGACAAAGAGACATAGCCAATAAAGACAGAGGTCGGGTCTTGAACAAAGAGGCGTGGCCAAGGAAGAGGAAGGCGGGTCAAATGAATAAAAAGGTGGAGTCAAAGAACAAAGAGGCGGGGCTAATGCACAGAGGGTTGGGCCCAGTGAGTAATAAGTCATTCTAGACTTGTTTGTTTCTTCCTCTCCAGAGCACAGGTTGTGTGAGAAGCCCTAGGACTGGCAAACAGGAAGTGACAGCAGACAACAGACAGCCCAGTGTCCCGTCGTTTCCAAGGCTGACTCAACTTGACGGGGCAGGACCCTTGCCTGCTTCTCCCCTCCTCTCCCCGTCGCTTGGCAACAGCCCCCGACTCTACAACGCGGATCAACATCGATCTGCTCTCGGCAACGTGCCGCAGTTTAACTCGCTGCCCCGGTCGTCGGGAGTGAGTGACAGAGGCGTAATTACAGGTCGACCTGGCCTGGCCCCTCGCCCACCGGCCTGTCCATCAGGCCACCATTACAGGCCCCATTATTCCCCGGTTGATGGGGCTGAAGCTCTCCATCTGCCAGCCAAGGAGCCCAGCACAGTCCCCTCAGACAGCCACCCTGTCCCAGGGGCCACTACGGGCCATCCCTCATGCCAGCGGACAAAGACAGAGGGCAAAACCAACAAGCTGACTTTCACCTCTTCATCCAAAACGATTTCAAACATGAAGCCAAGAATAAATACATAAATAAAAACGTTGGGATAGACTTTTTTTTTTTTACTCCATTTAATTTTAGCACAGATTTGGGCCTGTGTTGAAACCAGACAATGAGGGCTTAATTGCTGTCAAAATGAAAAGTGTGGGTGACCTTCAAACCTGTAACTGGGAAAAAGCGTTAAAAAGTGATTTTTGCTGTTGGACTGTGGCCAGCTGTTTTGATGCATTTGAGAGTTCAGGACACCATTAAACAAAACAAAAAAAAAAAAAAATACAAGAGGCACATATTGTACCGCTGCTGTAAAACTGATATCCTTTCAGCTGGAAAACCTCCATGAGGTTCCAATGGCAAAAAAAAAATGTACGCTTAGATATCATGATGTCCCTGGGATTTATAATAAACCATAAAAATAATGCCTGAAAACAGACAAGGTCGTAGAAATGGCAGAAATCGTCCCAAATAGATTTCGGTTTGGTACGGGCCATTTCGCACCAGCACAACAGCCCCTTTAAAAGCTTCCTTTTCATTGACGCTGACGCTCTCAGTGAGATGTCTGAAATGTGTTTATTTACAGCGGTCACTCTGGTGATGGCCGGTAACCACGGTGCCAGAGCACTGACCACCTGACCGGCAGCAACAACAAAAAACCCAGCAGGACTGGAAAGCATTGCAGCTGGAGGGTTTCAGCGGAGTGGTTCCTCTTGCAATGAAGTACGGCTGCAGATTCTCCTACGCAGGTATTTACATTCAGGTATGGGCGTATCGGCATTCACCTGACGCTCTTTTCCTCAGCGACACACAGAAGTGCATCCAATAGAGGTTCAACAACAGTCAGACAAGCAGAACACCACTAGTCAAATAAGTTCATTGTGTATTCACTATACGCACTGAATATAAAATAAGTGCCTGACATAGCACCTCCCACACAGACATTAGCATTTAGCAGATCCTCTTGGGTCCAATAGGTTTAGATAACAATCAGAGGCAAAATAAATATTTCTAGGTGAATAAATAGATAATATTCATAAAAATAAATAAATAAATATGTATTTTAAATTTGGTAAGACAGGTCAAATATTCGAGAGGCAATTAACAGAATCACGAAAGCCCAGTGCAAAATTAATTAAAACTTAGCTCAAAAAGAAATGCGGTGTTGACCAAATGTCATCAAAGCACATTTCAATCGTCTGTTTGTTTTAGTTTAAAAGCGCCAGCTCAGTCGTGAGTTGAAATAATCGACTTCCATTCGAGGTCTTTAATTTCAAAGTAATTATCGCTTAAATCAGCGGAGCTATGCTTGTGGGGAAAGACATACGGCCCAACCGGCCACTCCCACTTCTGTGCTAATGGTTTTTTTTTCTCGGCCGCTAACTCACGGTGGCAACGCGAGACAGTCTTTCCACAGCCAGATTAACAGAGTCACCTCTGTCTGCCATGTGTACAGAGTCCTATCGATTTCGGGGAGGAGGGGGTGGGTGTAGGGTTGATTTCGGGGGGGGTGGGGGGGGTAGGGTTCGGTTGACACTCAGGCCGTCTCTCCTTAAGTGGTTTTGCTTGCTCAAAGCTTCTCTCCGAGGAAATGGAGACCCTTGAAATCAATACTCGCTCTGAGACAATTTTCATTCATTATGATCAAGGACACGGGGAATAATTAGGAGACGATTCCAGGAAAAAATGCAGACCATAACAAACACCCTGCCCAGCACCTTGAGCACAAGATATGATCAGCAAGACCCCATTCTGCTCTGGCCACATTTATGACACAGTCTGAGCTAGCGAGAGAAAGTAGCTAATCTGCGCATTGCTATGATCCTCTTTCAGAGCTATCCATTGGCCAGAATTCAATCAATTGTCCATAACTTTGACTTGGAGATACACTGTGCTCTAACCCTAATGCCTCACAAGTATGGTTTGGCAAGGAAATTTAGACTTTAGGGAACACTGTCTTACCTGATGGGATACATTCACCTTTACCAGATATCCTCACCTGCTCAACAGACCCTCCCCTGCACTAAAGACCCTGACCTGTACTAGAGAACCCTCACCTGTGCCAGAGACCAGCACCTCTACCAGGGACACTAACCTGAGATCTCTGCCTGTATCACAGACCCTCACCTGTACCAGAGACCCTCACCTGTGCTAGAGACCATCACCTCTACCAGGGACTCTAACCTGAGACCTCTGCCTGTATCACAGACCCTCACCTGTACAGAGACCCTCACCTGTGCTAGAGACCATCTCCTCTACCAGGGACTCTAACCTGAGATCTCTGCCTGTATCACAGACCCTCACCTGTACCAGAGAACCCTCACCAGTGCTAGAGACCAACACCTCTACCAGGGACTCTAACCTGTGACCTCTGCCTGTATCACAGACCCTCACCTGTACCAGAGACCCTCACCTCTACCAAGGACCTCACCTGAGACCAGATCACAGACCCTCACCTGTAATAAAGACCCTCATCTGTACCAAAGAGCTCTCACCTGAAGCAGAGGACAGGATGACTGGAGAGTGCATGGAGAGTGCATTACTTTACTACATCGCAGCGCAACAGGGAGTCCTCTCGGTGAGTAAGCTCTGGCATTTCTGTGCTTATTTATAAACCAGCCCTTCTCTTACTGAGTCAGAGTCCAGTCTGTGGAGACAGTCTGTCTCCTCGGGGGGGGTGGGCAAGGGGCGAGGGGGCGTGGAGTCAGACAGCTGATCTGGGACACCGAGAGACAGACGGCATCTGTGTTGCACCTACTACCCACCGACCTCCCCCACAGTTCCTGTCGGCCTGGAGCGTCTGACGGTGTTTCGCCCTCTATAGATCTGACTCGATGCATCAGCTCCCTCCCTCTCTCTCCCATCCGCCCAGACTGCCCGGCCAGCATGAGTACCCACCCAATCATCAATAAAAATGTGCGTTCCAACCCTGATAAATTAATTATCAAATCCCTAAACGCCCCCACCCCTCCCCCCCCACACACACACACATACATCCTTTCCCTGCCGTATACCAGTTCCAGACATGATAACACTGTTTTCACCATTTTTGCATTTAACAGAGTGCATTGAATAGTATCCTCTCTCAAGGTTCCTCCCCATCCAGTATTTACTGTGATTAAGACTGTTCACTGGAATAAGATGTGTTTCTCTGAATGAGCTGCCATGCATTCATTTAATGGAATACAGTAATGTGGCACAATGGCTCAGAAACAGACACAGACTTCGTCCATTTATGAAGTCAAAGCATTCAAAATGTTCATCCTGCAGTGTATTTTTGTGCCTTTGTTTAAATGAAGACCATCACATATAGCTGACAAAGTGCTGTCATTGAACAGAGTGATGTCCCCTTAATATTTTAAAATTAATTTTAATTTTCAATTTCAATGTGCTTTATTGGCATGATATGGGCTGTGTTGATAATAACAATAATTACAGACAAACCAATGCACATAAAACACGTGATATAAAATTCTTTATAATATAATATCATATTTTTATTACTGTTCTTTTACTACCATTCCTTCTTTATGGGGCCAAAAACAACATAATAAGTCATTAATAAAAAACGACTACCTCAACATCTGCAAAGTGATGGTTTTAATAGCCCCCGTTTGTTTTATGGATTAAGGAGCAGTTCACTGCATTAATTTATCTTAAAACCATTGTACAAAAGACCACAGGAAAAAAAATGAAATAGGCCCAAATTGAGGTTATTTTTCTACAAGAAATCAAACACTTATCGAGCTGAAACTGCTCTCTGTACATCTTCTCGGTTTAGGGCATGCTCCATTGAGTGCATAAGAACCCACAAACCACTGCTTCTATCGTCGACTCACTAACATGTTGCTAATTTAGGAGCGATCAATGGCAAGCCAACAGCAGAAGTGGTTTTCGAGAGGAGAGGAAGAGAGCTCACAAGAGTGGAAATGTGTTGGAACAGGGGAAGGGAAGGAGAACCGTATCTGTCTCTGGCAGATTCTTCTCTCATTTAAACAGCCCGAATGTTTATGTGATCTGGGATTTTACACACATTTCCTTACAACCATTTCTACATATGGTCTGTGTTTTCCTATGCCGTTATAATGTGAAACTATGCTAACATTGCAGTGTTCTATGGCCCGGTGTCTGTGGCCCTCAGTGATTAGCCCTGCTAAATATAGGTAGCATTTGTGTTACCCAGTAAACATCTGATACCTAATTAGTTAACAGATGCTTGCAATTAGGCAACTAGAAAACAAAGACAGTTGAGTCATTAGTAATAATCAGTGTCACAAATGGACAATCAATGCCACAAATAATTTACAGAATGCCATCATTCAGGGTGATGTCACAATGCAATATCAGGGAGGCTTGATGTCACAATGCAATATCAGGGAGGCTGGAGACAATACGAAGTACAATAAAAGAATATGTAACAGGAACACGCTTATAAATGCATTTATTTTTGTACTAAGATCTGCCAAAAAACAGAGTTTGACAGCTCCTGCTATAATCCCTGGGCACAGAATAACATAAAAAATGCATCGATATTAGATGTTTCGGTATGAATCTCATAGAGCTTGGTTGTTCCTGCAATAAGCTGTGCTGTTTTGTGTTGGGAAAAATTGGGTCTATTCATGGTGAAATGTTTCACTGTAACAGTGAGGGCTGTACAGAGACATAATAAGACAATGCCCTGTAAATGAGGTCAAACGCTATCCACTTTACTGAGGTGAAGGGCCCTGAGCCAGACAGAGGACGGCCATTTTCAGGTAGCCCCAGTATGAAAAGGGTCCGTAACCCCTGCCACATCACATTAAATTACGCAGCAGAGCTCACTCACTAAAGCTTTTGTCAGAGAGAAAAAAAAAAAAAGGAAAAAAAGAAAGAAGAGAACTTCTGAAACAGAAAGCCGTGTTAATCACGGTTCATTGTAAAGCAAAGGCGATAATAAAATATGGCCTGGATCTCGTTAATGTTTTCCAGGTGAGCCATTAATGGAACAAAGAGCAGCGCTAATCCTGCTACAGTCAGGCTCACAGTGAGCAATTTCCCCACATTAGAGGTGAAAAAAACACCTTATTATTGCACATATTCCATATTATTTCTGTACTCTGTAGCTCATTTAGCTTGCAGGCTTTTTTTTTCACAGCGGAGCTGTAAAATTCATCAGTGTAGGAAATAAAAGGGCCGACACTAAAGGCCACTGTAATCATTGCTCTGCCCTATCTCTCGTCTCTGTTCCATTTCCTCTGCTCATTGTGCTGTTCACCGTCTGGCTTACGCACTTGTTTATTTCTCTTTTTCTGTCTGCCCCTGCTCCAGTCTCTGCCCACAGCCTCCTCTGTTGACTGGATGAAAATCGGCACGCTTTGCCACTGAATCGGTCCTCTGACTGATTAATTTTCTGTGTCCTCTTTGTCACCACACAGTGCATGGAACGTGCAACTCCAGACTGCTCTAGCGTCAACAACAATAATTATTAGAAGAAGAAGAAGAAGAAGAAGGGGGAGGAGGAGACAGAAAGAGAAGGAGAATTATTATTATTATTATTATTATTATTATTATTATAGAGCACAGAGATATGGAGAGTAGAGAGAGAGGGACAGAGCGGGCTGGTGGATAGATATGACTCATGTCGCACCTTTTTTTTGAGAGCGAGAGGAGACACCTGGTCCTCTGCAGTCCACACACAGGGGGGTGATCTGCAGGGGGTCTCTCCATGGAGCGCGTGACTCGCTCCGTCAATACCAATCATTTCCACAACCTGAGACACATTCTGATTTTGCTGTTGGGGAGAGGAGAGATTCAACTTTCTCCTCTTTCTGATGATGCCAATGTTTCTCAACCCCCCAAAATCAAGAGCAGTAGCCTCCTGTTCAACCTGGAATCGCACCAAAAAACTTTTTCAGAAAAAAAAAGCTTCTAAACTTTTCACTCTGTTTTCAACACTTAGTCTAACGTTTACTGCCAGCCTCTCTGTGTCTGAGTTTGCTCACTTTCTGTAGGCAATTTATAAACTTTGTGAATCATTTCCTTGTGTGAAACTGCCATTATAGGCATGTTTGCTGTGTGCTAGAAATATTTATTTTTACCTCAGAGAGAAAAAAAGAGATTAACATTAGCATTAAGTTAGCAACAGATAAACACGAGCCGTCTTGTTCACTCTGACGCCCTAAATCAGAGAAGCTGAGTGTGCTGGGTGAAAACTCCAGAGTAAATTAAACTCTGATGGAGTTCGTGTGAGCCCAGAAGAGATCGTATGAGCTCTATCAGAGTTATTTTAACACTGAATATCTTAATGTGTGCCCCAGGGTTTGATTAGAGCGTGGTCAGGATTTTTTCAGAAGGTACATTTAGGGTTTGATCAAGGTGTGTTTTGATCAAAGCTAGTAAATGAGTACCTGTCAGACGTGCAAGTACAGCACGACTCTGAAATAAACGCTTTGAAGCCTGATCAGAAGGTACAAGCTCCCCCCCCCACCGCTCCCCCACCATGTGTGCTAGTCACACAGCCAGGCCTGGGGTCTGTCATACCATTCACCGGCCCCCCCCTTCCCCTCCCCATGCCACGTTTAAAGAAATCTCTACTTTTCTGTCGCTTACGGCTCCAAAAATTTCATTCGTTTTAACCAATGCCAAACAAACAAGAAACAGAATGGAACATTTTTTTTTACATCCATGCTCAAGCTGAATTTTAAGCACAGAGACTGAAAGGCAAAAATGCAGGTGAGGGTCTGTTGCAGCCGGCACACGTCACTCTAATCTGTGACACCCAGCTGTGTGAAGCATTTAATGTACACATGGATCAATACTCACAAAATCAGCCAAAAAAATTAATCCTGAGTTAAACCCTTATGGCAAAGAAGGACAGGAGCACAGCATTAAAGTTAAAGTGCTGGGCTTGTACCTGGCTATGGTGGTAATGAGGTACCACAACACAAACACGCATGGAGCTAAGAGCTAAAATTAACCGTCAGTTAGTGACAGGTTATGTTGGTCTTTGCTACATAATGTTGGCAGAAAACCATAGAGTTTAGAGTAGCATACGGTGGCTCCATCCTCTTCTGGTCATGGTACCTCATTCATAACTTCTACTAATCCACACTTATCAATGTCCATTTCCTCCCCTTGCACTACAGTTTGGATCTTTCCTCCTCTTTATTCTTCTTTTGACCAATCATATAGCAGTAAGGCTTTTCTTTCTTTGCTTGTCCACCAATCACATGGTGATGAGGCTGTCTCTTTCCTCATCTTACCACTAAACATACAGTAGTTATTCTTTTTCCGACTTTGTCTTTCAGCCAATCACGTAGTAGCAATGCTTTGTTTTTCTTTGTCTTTCAGCCAATCAGACAATGGTAATGTTTTCACATTTTTTAATGTTTTAGCCAATCATACTCAGCAAAACAAAATGCCATCTCATGGAAACCTTTGCAAATTGTTCTTTTCTTCATCCAAGTTTGTTCTGATCAGATTTGTACATATGTGTCCAGGGCCATCTTTGGCTTGCCTGGGTTAAATCCCTCTGTCTTCTAACTGAAAAATACAAAGTTGTGTCCCACTTGTCTGTCAAAGAACATAGAGAAAAAACACGCAAGCGAACCAGTTCATTTCTCAATGACGAAAAATATCCAAACAGGGACTCTGAAATAATCTAGGAGAGGGGAGAGCGCGTAATCTCTGAGCCACAGAAAACAATGGCGCCCGGGCCAGGGGGAGCTTAGTTTCCCAGGCATAAAGCCAATCTCCCAGACCCCGCACTGAGCCCCAAATACCACAATCCCCTTGCTCTGCTCTCTGGCTCCTATTAAGCGCTAATGTGGCTCTGCTCTCCATTGATACGTTAGCCGCGAATTAGCTGCGCCACTTTGATGTCATTATAGCGCCACTGTACAGAAGATTCCAGATTAAATTTATGAGGGACTTAATGACTAAACCTGTTATTTCTGGGGGATTATTTTGGCTGCAGCTGAAATATGATTTTTTATTTATTTATTTACTTATTTATTTGCGCAAACCAGATGACCTCGTTCGGGTTTTTTTTTTCAGCTACAATATAGTATAATACCATCTGTGATTCGTTGGAATAGGCATTAATTCGCTTGTTGGGAATGTGATTGTTGGTCTGGGGCAGCCACACTCAGGTCTGTGTTGGTATCGGTTTCCTACACTGTCCCTTTGCTGAATACAGGCTCTGCACCTCATGTAGTTCATTTATAAATAGTCTTGGGGAAGCGGCAGGAGGAAATCTTGAAAAACTGTTTTTTTTTTTCTTTCCATTTATACATGTGCAGACAGGTCTTTGCTTTATATTCATATGCACAGCAATTCAATAAAATAATTATAATTCCGCTGGACCTGAAATCTGTTCCAAGCCGTAACAACATTGCATCATTCTACTCATGAATTCCTTTTCAACTATTAAATCATTTGAGCTACACCTTATTACAATTGACTAAATCAAAATCTGGGATAATATTTAGCTAATTGCAACAGCGAACTGTGTTCTTATAGATATCAGATTTTTCACACAATATGTTGAAAATAATTATAAAAATGAAGATGCAGTGTTGGGTTGCATTGCGATGTCATCTCAGTTTCAGCCCAAAAATTGGTTGTGATTGTAAAATTCTGTATGTGCTCATTTAGATAATTGGCTTCATACTTAAATCGGAGTTTGATAAAATGAAAAGTTCGGGAGGACAACCTAACCAACCCTGTTCCTCCCAGTCTCTTCCAGCCACCTGTAGGGGGAGCCCTTCTCACCTACGAGGACCGGCACTGCTCCTCCCCCTTTGGACTCCAAGCCCAAGACCACACTCTCTCTGCATCTCAGTACCTTTCCCTATCAATAAATCCATCTCAAATGCGCTCTTGTTGTCTGTGAATTTGATCTCCTGAATGTAAGATTCCAGCATCTCTAATCAGTTAGCTCTGTGCAGACCAGGACTGTGTGCTTGGTCCCACTAGATCTCTATAACTTTAGCTCATATCACTTGGTTGAGTATATGACAGGTTGCTTTACGACATAACAGGCATGCAAGGGTTTTCCTCCAAAACACCAAACTAATGCAGCCAATGATGCATGTTGCCCAGTCCTCGGCTGTGATTGTTTGGTGTTTTTTGTTGGCCAGCGAGAAAACATTTGCCACGTGGGTTTCATGGCTGAACAAACCTTTGAATATCACACTGAGACTTACCAGCGTCCCGCTCATCTGTCTACCTACATGCTCTTTGCTTTCTAGTGCCGACAGATGGAGTTGCAGCTACACACTCACAGACAGGTGCAATCTCCATCTTGGGACTCAAAGGAAAATTTGAAATTCTATGAGAACAATAAGCTTCAATTGCCAATTAAATTCATTTGATTGTATTTTTTATGCGCTGCCTGTTGAATTTTAAACTGATTGTGTTCATCAACATTAATGTAGACTAATATGAGAATTGGACTCAAGGCATTGCAGCTCTCAGCAACATCTTGTCTTATCACCAAACTCCAAAAAAAAGAACAGAAATGTTAAAATCAGCCATCCGAGTCAAACAGTGCACAACACATTCAGTAATTACTGTACTCTCCCCCTTAGTATAAAGACCGTCATTTGGTCATGGTTAATTATATCCAAAAATTAGAAGAAAAAAACTGTTTATTCAAGCTCATTTGAGATGAGATCTGGTTTGGTTTTTGCAATGGTGTTGGTCGGAGAGGATGTTTTTTTCCCTGTGTTTTTACATGAAGGATCTGTCTGCTTCTGGGCTTCATTTCAATATGAACCACCCCCCCGCCGCCCCCCCAGCCTGCCAATCCTGCCCCAGGTCCACCACCTCCAGCTTGGACTGATTGAAAATTGAATGATTGACCTGTTAGTCATTATTAACCCCTCCCAGGGGTTTCCCCAACCCCCTTGTCTGGTTCCCCCAAAGGTTTCCCCCCAAGGAAAGTTTTCCATGCTACAGTCACCCAACGGTTTGCTTTTGAAAGCATTGTGGCCAGGACCTTCTTAGGCTGCGACCAGCAGCTCTATAGCTTGCGCTGTCGGTTGGTAGGTCAGTCAGTCGGTCAGTCAGTCAGTCCACTACTCTTTAGCGGTGTTGACAGTGTTTGCCCTAGGAGGCTGAAATCTGGCATGGAGGTCAAGTGTGTGTGAAGGCGTGTGTTTCTGTTCATACTAAAAGGGGGTGTGGCAGTAGCAGTGGTAGCGGCCTGGTCGCAGTTATTGTTATAATTCACGCTTGTTTTTTTTGAGGACGTGAGGAGTCAGAACTGAGATCAGGCAGTAAGGGAAGAGCAATGAGGAGCAAAAGCCGTTCTCTTAGTCTGTCTACCCGTGTGATTGCAGCTGTATGATTCTGTGCCTGAAACACCCGCTGCCGTTTTTCTGTTTTGGCGCTTTGTGTGTGATGTGTTTGATGTGTCGCATTACTGCATGCTCAGCCTGTGGCTCTGAATCTATTTTAATTTCTGCACATGTTTATCTGCTACAGCTTGTTCTTACACTGCTGTATTAAAGTGTGCTACATAAAAAATAAATAAAATACACTCAAATTTCTTTAAAACTAATAATACTGTATTGATTTCTGGAGCATTTATTTGATAAAAGAATCAAAGTGATGGCATCAGGCCTGTTGGGAAAACGCTATAAAAAGAGACAAAAGCGGAAAAAAATAATAAAAGGTTATAAGGGTACTGAGGCCGGTCCCCTCTGTCTCCTAAACCCCTAATCCTGTACTGAGATCCTAATGGGGAGGAGAGAGAAGACCGTGTGCCATGCAGTGACATAGGCGCGGCACTACCGGGATGTCAGTTAAGGACGCACCATGTGACTCTCACCCAGCTATCGCTTGGTTATCACCCCGGTTATCAGACCGCCTCCCCAGGGAGATTGGCTCTTCCCGGGGGGGGGTGGCTTCACGTGGCCTGGCGCCGTGAGTTTGGGTTAATGCCTCCTCCTCGCTTTTAACACCTGTGCGATAGGAGACCCAGGGCGCCATGGCGACAAATCCCAAAAGTGATATCCCAGCATCAGTGTCTTTCAGAAAGGTAATGTTTGTGATTGGTAAATGGAGGATATTGCACATTGCGAGATGCATGCTGGAGCAGGTGCTGGCGCTATATTACCTTTCATTCCGCACCTCCATTGTTTGCCTTCCACAAGAGCATCCAGAAAAAAAAGGATTTATAGATTATTATAAAACTGCAGGTTTAATGTCTGTGACTGAAATGACTTGATTCTGCGGGTCTGTGACTGGGAGATAGCAGGGTCATGGAGAGGGGATAGGGCTGAGACATACAGAAGGTCCTTTTGCTGTGTAAAAGTAAAACTACTTGTTTAGGTCAGTGTGGCTCCAGTCAAGGGCTGGTTTTCCTGGAGGCTATTGGCGTTATGCAGCGCAAAAGTGATTTCATTTAAGTGTGTGACTGGCTAAAGTCTACATCTTTTTTTCCAAAGCCTGCACTAGCCGCTGATTGAATGGGACCCACTAAAACCTTAAAACAAAGCAGCAATGTTTGAGATCACTGAGGTACAGTATGCCCTCCTTGTTCTACGGACGGGTTTCATGCTCAGATCTGCTGTTATAGACTGTATTAATCATTTTATAAAGACCTCAATCAAAACCTAATTTAGTCTCATTTTGCTGAAGTTGAAAGAATTACCTTGGAAATAAAAACAATGAAAAAATTGAAGCAGTAAAGTACAAAAATGTGACTTTCTCTTAGGCACTGTGAAATTGATCTTAATGGGCAATTCCCGTTGTTATTGACTGTGGACGATATAAACATCTTGTTGAAGTGTTGCCCATTAAAGAAAAAAAACTCATAAACTTGCGGTTATTGATGAAATACAACATGCTGCTATGTATTGATTTTTGCAGGTCCAAGTAATGATATTGCTTTATTATTTCACCACCCTGGGTCAACACCGGTGATAATCAATACTACACAGAAGGAAACGGTTGCAAAAATACCTCCAGCACCATCAAGAGATACAAACTCTATCTGGAAAAACCTGCAGCATCATCAACAAATAAATTATGCACCAAAACTCAAAGCAGTATCAAAGACA
>CM040745.1:3007500-3015000 GCA_022829145.1 Albula goreensis | reverse complement strand
ATGGATAGTGTGTAAAATATGACATATGAGTGTGTAAACGGTGTAAGCTGTGTAATCCTCTCTGGAAAAGGGCAGTCGTAAAAGCCTAACTGTAATGCAATATAACGGCTATGTTATCTGATTGCGGTGCTGTGTTGCGGCTGTAGGTGCATTAGCCCCGGCGCTCCACAGTGATCTCCTGCTGCGAGGCCGCCGTTCGGCTCCATTTCCCCCTCGCAGGGCTGCCTGATCGCAGGGCTTCAGTGCTTTCATCACAGGTATTACTGCACTGATCCAGCTTCACACACTGAAGCCCCTTCCTCTCTGAGACTGATGAGGGGCTAACAGAGCTAGCAGGTCCCCTACCCACTCTGCTGCTAGCCTGCTCTACACAAAACTACCACAACCCCCTCGATAACGGTTTCAATTTCTATAAGCTGGACTTTGACATCACTTTAAATGTTACAGAGGAGTCATGGACCACCCCTGGTCCCAAGGAGATCTCTGAGGTCAATCCACAGACAGAGACTCCACAGACATGAGAGACAGCAGACACAAAACAAAAGGTAAAACAACTCATTAGGCCTACAGGAGGCCAGAGGCAACATGAATGCGAGACTAAGTACAGCACAGTGCCATACTGTAGATTTTATCATGATAAAAGTGTTAAAGAATAAGATCTGGCCAAATCACCAGGGTTCTGCTGCTGCCAGGTTTTCAACAGAAACCATAGAGACTAAAACTGGCTGTGCTGCACCTTCACCCAATCAGAGCACTTCCTATGCTGTGTGCTGCACCTTCAGCCAATCAGAGCTCTCTTTATGCAGCGTGTGCTGCACCTTCAGCCAATCAGAGCTCTCTTTATGCAGAGTGTGCACCTTCAGCCAATCAGAGCTCTCTTTATGCAGAGTGTGCTGCGCCTTCAGCCAATCAGAGCTCTCTTTATGCAGAGTGTGCTGCACCTTCAGCCAATCAGAGCTCTCTCTGCCTTCAGCCAATCAGAGCTCTCTTTATGCAGAGTGTGCTGCATCTTCAGCCAGTTAGAGCACTCCCTATGCTATGTTCTCCACCTTCAGCCAATCAGAGCTCTACCTGTGGTGTCACATCCTACACATTCGGACAATGAGATCTCCCTTTCTGTCAGGGTAAACAGCAATGTTATAACGGGAAAAGGTAAACCATTGTGTGACACCATGTCGGCCTGCAGGGTGCGATGTATGGCTGGACAGCAGAAGAATGAGTCAGGTGGACCTTGCATAAGTAGTAGGGTGGATCGTAAAGACATTTTATGATTCATCTTGCAGTATTTCAGCTTTTAACACTCGCAAACACACAGTTTTTGTGCTAATTCTGGATTCATGGACACTCTCCTGCTCATTGTGTCAGTAAGAAGGTGGATAAAAAGAACATTTCGTGACTCAACTTGTGGCATTTCAGCTTTTCGCGCCCGCAAACACCCTCTTTATGTGCCAAGTCTCGCTCCGCGGACATTCTCCTGTTCTCGGCGTTATTCTTGCTCATCTGACGTGCGTTCACAGAGAACACACGGTCTGGACTAGTCATGCATGGAGGTGAGTTCACACTGCGCAGAGAGGGGTTAATAATTTTGCCCAGGAAACGCTGCTGACAGGTAAGGGCACAATGTTCTATTGACTGGAGAATGAGGTAGAGCTACCATACCAGTAACTGACTGATTTTGAACATATCATTTTGTTTTGTTGTAAAGAGCAAACCAATTTAACTGGTGGAAACTAGTCAGTGATTGGCCGTGAACAGTAGCTCCGCCCATTGATGTGAATGTGCTCAGTGAAAAGTGATGCAAAAGTCCAGCTTTGTCTTGTTTTCTCACCGGAAGGGGGAGGGGGGGGTTGGCTGTCTGCACTGAGTGAAGACATTGTTCCTGTCAAAAAGTGAGAGAGAGAGGGAGAGAGAGAGAGAGAGACAGTGAGAGCAAGTGAGAAAATATGAAAGAGAGAGAGAGATATAGACAAAATGAGAGAAATAGGAGGCATAAAAATAAAATCTAGCTACTCAGAAAACAAATATGGTGTAAAAACAAATTCTTCACTCAAAAGTGGGCTGAGATTTTGCCTTTTGAAAGTGCCTTTACTGATAACTTAGCAAAATCTTTCAATTGAAAGCAGGCAAAAATGGCAAACACCCCCATCCACCCCCTGACAACCACAAACCAGATGCACAGTGATATTACACTGTCTCATCATTGGCTCAGACTGCTGCACCAACACACCTATAAATGGGAGAGAGAGAGAAAGGGGAGAGAGAGAGAGAGAGACAGAGAGAGAGAGAGAGAGAGAGAGAGGAGAGAGAGAGAGAGAGAGAGAGAGAGAGAGAGAGAGAGAGAGAGACAGAGAGACAGAGAGAGAGAGAGAGAGGGAGAGAGAGAGAGAGAGAGAGGAGAGAGAGAGAGAGAGAGAGAGAGAGAGAGAGGGAGAGGGAGAGAGAGAGAGAGAGAGAGAGAGAGAGAGAGAGGGAGAGAGTTCAGGCATGAAATTGATTCTGTAATAACAAACACGGGACCTGCTCCTTCCACAACTGCTAATCAAATCATGTTGCGCAACGCAATGTGAGGCAGCGAATCCACTGTAAAAGCCCTGTCTTTCACCTGGGGACCGCATTGGTTTCTGGGTAATTGAGATGCTGGTGTCCAGAATGGCAGTGTCTAGCACCTGAGCTGACACCAATGGGCCTCAAATCCACTCAAAAGGGGGGATTATGTATTGGCACCAAGCTTGTCGAAGAAGGAGTGCTGGCTGAGGATTAGATTGCTCCTGTCAATATACCAACTTTATGCATTATCAGCTAACAACAAAGCTATGTGTAGATCTGAGATTTCATTCGGAGATGCTTCATAAATGAATATCCTGTTCTTTGTCTTTTTATAGTACAACTTTCATTATTAAAAAAATCCTCTCCAACTGGGGAGTTAAAGCAAACTTATCTCATGGGTTGGACTTTCCAATAGTAGCTGGAAAAATGAAACTAATTAAGAGTACTTTCAGCAAAGGCAAATGATCTTTCCTTGTGAATGCTTTTCAACCAATTACTTTGTGAAAAATGAAAATGCATTGATTGCTATGACAATGACACTGGCAGAAATGCCACAGGAGGGACAATGAAACTCAGAGGTTGCAGTTTCATTTCCTAGGTGGGGCACCGCCTCTGCGCCAGTGAGCCAGGTATGTAACTCAGTTTGCTTCAACATGCATCCAGCTGGGCTCAAAAGTATTGCATGTGCAAAAAATGAGAGATGTCACTGTGAAAACAGCATGCATTATATGGCTATTAAATATTATAAAATTTAATGCAAATACACATTTTCTTAGAAAAATGAATCTCTGATTGATCTGTAAAGCTGCTCTATCCAGCCCAGGAAGAGCTCCTGTCTGTCTTTTCCTTCCAGTCTCTTGTCACCCTGGCCCTCCATCAGATAGCAGGTATACTCTGAAAACGCTGACCATGGTGCTGAATGTCACTGTGCCCAGCATTGACTGTGGTACAGACAGACAACCGCTACATGGTGTTACTGGCCATGGTGCTGAAAGCCAGTCACTACATCAGGGCTCACAGGGCATCACAGCTCCAGTCCAGCAAAGTCAGAGTGGTCTCTGGTTTCTGCACTTAAGTGCTTTATTTAGCTTATTAACTCACACCTTATTTTTTGAAGTTCCTGCCTGGCCGCTGAGTTAAAGAAAACCACAAAAATCTGGAGGTGCTGTCTCGAAAGCCAGCCACAATAACCAGTCAATGACTGAGGTAAAGATGGACAGCCCTGAATACCCTGGTGCTGTCCATGGTTCTGAAAGCAAGTCACTCTATTGTGGTACCCCATGCTGTGAGAGGGTCTGAGGAGGAATATTGATTTTCCTGTTTGTCTCGTCTGTCTGCAGCGAAGCCTTCAGCATGTGGGCGGCGTCCCCCTCCGTCCTGCTCCCCATCTGCCGGGAGGTCACTCTCCTCGCCTTTTTGGCAGGGAGAAAGGTCACTCTCCTCGCCTTTTCGGCGGGGAGAAAGGGGTGCATGGAGGAAGGAGCACCTGCTACACAAAAGGCTGCAGCCCAGGCTGGGAGAAGCCTCATCACGATCACGGTTAAACATCACCTCCTTTCCTCAGCCTCACACCTATAAAAACCACAGAGCCCTCTCCCACTCTCCCTCCCTTATTCTTTCCATCTCTCCTCCTCTCTATAGCTAAACCTCTCATTCTCTCTTTCTCTTTCCATCCCCTCTCTCAATGATTTGTGTCTCACCCCCTCTCTCCTTCTTTAGCTCTCTCTCTCTCGATCTCTCTCTCTCTCTCTGTTTCCCTCTCTGTTTCTCTCTCTCTCTCTCTCTCTCTCTGTTTCCCTCTCTGTTTCTCTCTCTCTCTCTCTCTCTCTCTCTCTCTCTCTCTGAAGTCATTTCATCTTCACTGGCATCCTAGAACAAGGAATTCAGAGCTGACCTGTGGGGCCCTCTGGCAATGGAGAATTTTCACACTCTGGATCTCAGTGAAGCTTGTCATGTCTAAAAGCAGGATGACATTAAAACCATAAGCTGATTTTACTCCGCCTCCCCCCCCTCCACATTTCTGATATTATGGTATGGATAGTGCCACCCACACCCAGACTGACACAGGGGATACCCCACCCCCAACCCTGAGCAAAGCATGCTGGGACAGCTGTGGTGTGCAGATATGCGGCTGTGAGACGGCAGAGACGGGAAGACTCAGGTAACATTTGATCTCTTCCTTTAGATGCCACTTTGCCTCCTTAAGTCGAAAAGCGGAGCCGTTCATCAAAGCAGCCTGCTAAGTGGCGAGTGCATGGGTGCCTGTTTGCTTTTCGCTCATGAAGACGCTTTGCTCACTTCCTCAGGGCTGGTGGAGGTGAGGGGGGGGCAGAACACCTCCCCCACTCCACGGAATAGAGACAATTAACAAGATGAGCAACAGAGGTGTTACGGTGCGGATCTGAGGTAGTTTCAGACCGCGCAGAAGATGTAGCGCGCTAATCTGAAAACATCTGATTCCTCTTTTTTTTTCTGGTGCTGTGATCTAAGGCAAGGATTTGTGTGTCTCACCTGCATTTGCATTTATGAAAGCAAAGCGGCTTAGAAGTAGTTAGGATGCTGAGAGCTGCGACTGCAGAGTGGGCGAGACGCTGCACTTGTTTGCCGAAGAGTCTGTCACGATGAAATGCAGTAGATCAGAGACGTGGCACCCGTATCTGTGCTGCCTAATCAGGCATGCACATCACCTGTGCCTGCCAATCACATGTGTACATTAACTGTGCTAACCAATCGCGTGTGTGCATCAACTGTGCCAACCAATCACGTGCACATTACCTGTCACAGCAAATTATATGTATGCATTACCCATGCCAACCAATCACGTGTGTCTTTTACCTGCGCCAGCCAATCACAAGTGTGCATTACCCATGCCAACCAATCATGAGTGTGCATTACCTGTGCTGCCCTAGCATACATTTGGATGACCTAGACCACCTAGTGTGAAGACCTGGTGCTACCCTGTCCATGGAGAGATGAAGACCCTGTCCCACGGTGGGTGTCCCTCAGCAGTGAGGGGGATTTGCCTGTAAGAGCACAGCCTGGGTGTCCCTCAGCAGTGAGGGGGATTTGCCTGTAAGAGCACAGCCTGGGTGTCTCTCAGCAGTGAGGGGATTTGCCTGTAAGAGCACAGCCTGGGTGTCCCTCAGCAGTGAGGGGGATTTGCCTGTAAGAGCACAGCCTGGGTGTCCCTCAGCAGTGAGGGGGATTTGCCTGTAAGAGCACAGCCTGGGTGTCCCTCAGCAGTGAGGGGGATTTGCCTGTAAGAGCACAGCCTGGGTGTCTCTCAGCAGTGAGGGGGATTTGCCTGTAAGAGCACAGCCTGGGTGTCCCTCAGCAGTGAGGGGGATTTGCCTGTAAGAGCACAGCCTGGGTGTCTCTCAGCAGTGAGGGGGATTTGCCTGTAAGAGCACAGCCTGGGTGTCCCTCAGCAGTGAGGGGGATTTGCCTGTAAGAGCACAGCCTGGGTGTCCCTGAGCAGTGAGGGGGATTTGCCTGTAAGAGCACAGCCTGGGTGTCCCTCAGCAGTGAGGGGGATTCGCCTGTAAGAGCACAGCCTGGGTGTCTCTCAGCAGTGAGGGGATTTGCCTGTAAGAGCACAGCCTGGGTGTCCCTCAGCAGTGAGGGGATTTGCCTGTAAGAGCACAGCCTGGGTGTCCCTCAGCAGTGAGGGGATTTGCCTGTAAGAGCACAGCCTGGGTGTCCCTCAGCAGTGAGGGGATTTGCCTGTAAGAACACAGCCTGGGTGTCCCTGAGCAGTGAGGGGAGATTTGCCTGTAAGAGCACAGCCTGGGTGTCCCTCAGCAGTGAGGGGGATTTGCCTGTAAGAGCACAGCCTGGGTGTCCCTCAGCAGTGAGGGGGATTTGCCTGTAAGAGCACAGCCTTGCATCTCCCTGTGGAGGCTGGATGAGGCCAGAGCAGCACCATTAATGAAGCCTTAATCCACTGGAGGAAACACTGCAGTGAAGGGCCTCTCATTAGGGCCCCGACTAGCCTTGCATGCCAGACTTTAACCTCCCTGCTTTACACCTGGAAAAAAAGAGTACTGCTCAGAGAGGTAAACCTTCCCACTGTCGAGACATAGCCATCGTTTTTCTTACAAATCACATTATAAACTGGGTGAAGGTGGGCAGAAGGAGAAGGTGGAGATTTGGGTAACTCCACAATTTCAAGAGTATCAGACAGTATCATCTCAACCTCAATGCAATTACAATGCAGTTCTCCTGAGCAAGAGTGTTCAATTAGTCTATTAATCAGACACATTCATAATTTAAAGCATTAGGGGTGGATTTCTTATTTGTCTGTATTATATGTATTATCATAGGTGTTCATTTACATTTAAAGTTAACAAATGCACTGAACCGAAAGATAAACAGATCCATGATGGTTATATGTGCACATATAACAAGGAAGAATGTACCAGAAGGTATTGACTGACTGTTTCATTCATAGATTAATCCACAGCTAAAGTTTTCCTCCAGGAGCATATAGAGCAGTTACCTGGTATAAGGAATAAGCTTAAAGTAGCTATAATACGAGATATGATGAATAATTGAGTTAATTAGATAATGGAGAGCAAAAGCAGTGAAATCCATGACCTGATTTTATTCCTCCAGGCCTGGTGTTTCCCTCCCCTGCACTCAGTGCTGGGCTGTCCCTCCGGTGCTGGTGCATTGGCACAGCGCTGCACTATGTTGTTTAGATATGGCCCCTAGCTCCAGTTTATGCAGCCAGGGCTTAAATAGCTGAGACAGTCTAATGGTTTCAGCGTGCGATATTGTTCTTTTCAACATTTGTTTTAGCTTCCGTCAATATTTTCCCTCACTTCTCAGACCAGCACAGCTCCTGAATATTCCTATAAATGAATTATAAGTCCAATACCACAGCTGAATTCAACACTGAGCTTCAGCACCTCATCAATCACATTCACACGCACACACATTCACTCACACACG
>CM040745.1:2870000-3002500 GCA_022829145.1 Albula goreensis | reverse complement strand
TAAGTATCTCTTCTTTCTTCATAGCCCTGGCAGGGAATTCAGAAAGCAAGCTGCCTTCATTTGCTTATCACAAGTGTCTGATAGTGCCCCTATGGAAACACAACAACAGTGTCCCTTACAGAAAAACAGGGCAACCAATTATAGGGAGAGGAAGACTCTCTTTGCAACTTAAACAATTATCTATGTAATTTTATACAATTGTCTTTTTTCGATTGCTAACATGCATTGGTCAAAACTGAAGTCACATTGTCAAAACTCTTCACATCGTCAGCGAAACAGAAGTCTATGTGAACCAAACTGTGAATCATTTTTCACTGCTTTCGCAAAAAATGCATTCAATGACCACACACATTGTAGCACATTTTTCAAATGCTTACACACTGTTTTCAAAACTGTTAAACACACATTCAAAACAGAATAATGGCAAAGTTTGTGCAGTTCTGCAGAAACCATATAGAAATATATAGAAATATATTATCCTCGCTTGCTGCTCATCCCAGGATCTCAGTACTATTCCTGCCTCCATACTCCCCCTTCCTAAACCCCATAGAGGAGTTTTTCTCTGTGTGGAGGTGGAAGGTTTTACGACCACCATCCACATGACCAGATGTCCTTACTGGATGCCATGAATATAGGGTGTGGAGACACTTCTCCTGCAGACTGCCAGGGTTGGATTAGACATTCCAGAAGATACTTTCCAAGATGCATCACCAGAGAAGACATGTGATGTTGATGAGAACTTGTGGCCAAATGCAGGAGAGAAGGAGAACTAGAACCCTCACAGTACTGTACAGTATGAGTGTTTGTACTATACATGTTGTTGATGTTTTTTTTTGTAATTATCATTACAGCCCTGGAATTTCAGGAATTTGTTTTTTTTTTTGTTTCAATGTTTTATTTTTCACAATTAATGTGTGCAAAGATTTAGAAAAAATAAAGGATATTGAAGCAAATTTCTGCATTTCTGATTCATTCTTGTTACATATACTTGAGTACAGCCAATAAAGTGAAAAAGTGACAATGTAATGTTCCCTGTTGTTAGTGTGTTTTTAGGACAGTGTGTTATGAGTGACAATGTATGCTTCCTGAATGAGAATCGTTGCTTCTGTCATGTTCGAACAACCTTATTTTGAGACAGTTATGAAGTGTTTTGGGGGTATGAGTGAGTTTTGGAGGTGAGATTAACTGTTTGGCCAAGATACATGTGAGTAATGCAGACTGTATGAAGAGTTTTGAAAAAGTTGTTTCAGTATTGACCGATGCTTAGCAATTGAAAAAAACTGAAACAGAATAAAACCCCTTTGGTTCTTTAACCAAATTCACAATGAATGCACAACCAAGATATGTCTGTAAATATCTGTAAATGGTAAAAGGTGTCACCGTGCGGTAAAGAGGAACATTTTTTTGATTGGCTGACACAACTCAGTCACTGAGAGCTGGTTGTTCCTCCACAAATGACTGGTAGCATGTTGCTTCATTCATCCATTGCTAATGACATTAGCACGTTAGCCAACCCTTGAGACAACAATAAGTTTGTACCAAGACTCGGCTGTTCAAGTAGAAGCAGTCCTCTTGGTTCTCTTCCTATACAGCAGCCAAGAAACACAGAAAAACAGCTCCTATCTCAGAAAAATACAGGATAGTGTTTATATTAACAGCTAACACTAAAGAGAGAAATGGTTTTGCTTTGCACTGCTGAGCACCAGATTTTCAAGTGAGCATCCTGGGTCCCTGCAGGAGTTTGCTCATGGTCTCTATCAAAAAAATAATAAAATACAGAAATAACAAGGGCACACCAGTATTGTTATTGCGAGAGCTCACAAAGGAGTCATCTCACACCGCATTTCAGTGGAGCACTGTGACAGAGTGGAGCGCAGAATCGTGCCTTCCTGACAGTGCCACCAGCTGCAGCAGGGAGACAATGGCCTCCCTCTTACGCCCCTCATTTCAAGCGAAATAATAACATCTGTCTCCGGATACACTAACACCTGTCATCTACGGCGCTCAGGCTCTTCCCGAATCAGACTCTGCATCCTGATCGCCTCCAAAAAAAAAAAAAATACACACACGCACACGCAGTCACGTAAATGATGGGACTTGTTGAGTCCTTTCATTCTGCTCGGCGTTCTGCAGATCAGACGTCTCTGCTGGGGGTTTTGCCGATACATCCAGGAACAGACGCCCGCATGCGTGCTATTTATAAACTGACGGGTTTTAGAGGAAATCTGCCGTGCAGTCTGTTCAGCGAGGCCTGCTTCCTTTGCCAGACATTTCCCCTCCTTCTTTAACGTCACTGAATGGTGGTCTGTTTCCTCCCTACAGTTCTCCCGGGTGGGAACGCAAGTAAGCACAATTAAAATACATTAAAACACATTCATCAAAATGATGGCCAGCTCTTTCTGAATGGGAGTGCATTTGAGAACAAATAGACTGCTGTCCCCTGGGGGAGTGTGTGTATGTGTGTGTGTGTGTGTGTGTGTGTGTGTGTGTGTGTGTGTGTGTGTGTGTATGTGTGTGTGTGCGCGCATGTATGTGTGAATGTGTGAGTGCATACGTTTGCATGTGTGTGTGTGTGTGTGCGTGTGTGTTTAAGTGCTTCTCTTAGTGCCACATGTGGTACCTGTTAAAAAATCAGCCAATCAAATTGCCCTTTTCTAGTGCAAAAAAGTTTGTGAGACATTTGATTGGCTGTGTCAGAACCTGCACTAGACATCTGCAGTTGTTTTCAACATTTAGATTCATCCAACACTGCGCGAATATATCAGTCTTTCTCACACTTCAGTCTAATGCTCAAATTTCCACATGCATCACAAATCACAACCCTCCAGAGCTGTAAAACCTTTTGTGTCATTAGCATTCCCACAGCAATCCCAGCCACCTTTATTATTTTACTCATTCATTTTTCACCCACGTTAGTCTGCTTGCCCAGCTCTTAGGATGAGATTCCCAACAGTGACTGTCTCGCTGGAACATGACTGCTCCAGCTGTGCCCTTTTAAAGAGCAGGGGTGCTAACCTGAGTGTTTCGCTCAGATTGCCACATAAACTACCTCTCTGCATCCAGGAATTCATTTCCCCTGCATTTCTACACAATCCCCAGCATTGTCTACCCACTGTGATGCCCAAGATTCAGACTGAATAGGGAACTGGGTTCTCGGTTCACCTGCCTGGTTAAAATTAAGCGAAAGTGAAACCCAGTCGATCAGTAAGAGACAGTAGACTTGGTATGGCATACACTATACCCCTGTCCCAGGGTCACCGGCCTGAGCGCCATGCCATTAAACTGCATTACATTACATGTGATAGCAGATACTCTTATGAGGAGTGACTTACACATGCAGAAAGCATAAGCCAGGGCAATAGTGCTGAAGACTGTAGAGGGAGGCAAAGCACCAAGGTACCAGAAGTGGCAACATAAGATAAAACTGGCAACCTGTAGAATAATCTGTTGATGAAGGAACAAATACCAGCAACAATCCTGACAAGCATTAGACAATGACACTAGCAGCAATAGAGCATGTGTATCTAAATGCAGTAATGCCATATGAATAATCCAGCTTGCCAGGGTCTCAGGTCTTGTGAGATCAAGTCCCTTTGTGTTTCACTGCCTTCATCTAACTTAGACCAGAGAGAGATAGACTATACTTATGGAGTGCTGTGTGCTGGTCAGGCTACCACACAATAAAAAAGATATCAGATGCACTCAATTGGTACAAAGATGGGCAATTAAATTGGTTTCTGGCATGACACTTAAATGCAATTTGACTTATGACACTATTCTATTTGTGCCTCACAAAAGAGACAAAGGGTGAATTTAATTGAGGACTATGAATTCATAAAAGTTTTTAACAAAGTGAACTAAGAAAAAAATGTCAGGTTGGGCAGAACAAGGAGGCATGGACGGTCTTAAGTACAGACGGAATTACTTATAAAATGTGTGAATATCATTTTACACAGAGAGGTGTCGAAGCTTGAGAACGTTGCCAGGTCATGTTTTAGGGCTGAGATCCTTGGGGTGTTGAGGCCGGACTTGGCACAGTGTTGGATACTCAGACTGTAGGGAAATGGCAGGCTGAAATGGGATAAATGGCTTGTCCTCATCGTAACATGACCTTATTTTCTTACATATAACAGGGCCGACCCGCGAGACAGCTCCTGTGCTAACAGCGCGTGGCTAAAAGTGGAAATGGACCAAGCCTCCCCTACTGTGGGCTGGAATTTATGAAGGTGACACTTTATCGGTGGCAGCAGAGCGTGAAGGTGCGACACGTCTGTCTGTAATCCACACAGCCACAGGCACAGGTACAATGTGCCATGCCAGTCACTGGGCCAAAACGGGACAAAAAGGTCTGTCCCCTAGCTGCTGTCCAGTGGAAAATAACCCGGATCAGAGTGGGAGCCACATTTTCCCTGATACTGACTGATCTGCAAGTGTATGAGGTAAGTAAACTAAATAGAACTGTCTGTGCCACAGGTAAGTAATTCAGAGCAGATAAAACTGTTTGTGCCACAGGTAAGTTATTCAGTGCAGATAAAACTGTCCGTGCCACAGGTAAGTAATTCAGTGCAGATAAAACTGTATGTGCCACAGGTAAGTAAACCAGTTGAGGTAAAATTGTCTGTTCCACAGGTAAGTAATTCAGTGCAGATAAAACTGTCTGTGCCACAGGTAAGTAAACCAGTACAGGTAAAATTGTGTATGCCACAGGTTCGTGAAACAGAACAGGAAGGAATTAGTGAGTAATGTAAATAATGCAGCGCGAGTGGGAGACAGCATGTCAGGTAAGTTAATCAGTAAAGGCGGAACTTTTTGTGCTACAGCTAAGTAAAGCAGTGCAGGTAAGATGACAGGTAAATAAAGCAGCACAGGTAGGATCGTAGCTAAACACAGGTAGAAAGATGAGGTGAGAAGACATTAACTTGCCTGTACTAGGGATCTGTATTTTGGTCCTGGTCGGCACAGTTAACTTGCATTAGTGCCAGCAGATATGTAACACTGGCCTGGGAAGACTATGGGTCTGCCAGGATTACTCATATCAGTCGGGTGGAGTGCACTTATGATCTCCCACACTGTAAGTCGCCCTGGATAGGAGCGTCTGCTAAAAGACTGTAATGTAATATAATGTAATGTAATGTGATACAGTGCAGTCTGCAGTGTTTAAAATAGACGCTGGTTCACATGTGGGCGCATAGGAGGGGGAGAGCTCTTGAGCTGCGGAGCTGCTTGCAGGTGCGTACAGGGCAGTGGTGACTCAGGACAAAACCAGGGAGAAAAAAAGGAGCAGAAATAACTACTTTTCATATAATAAATAAACATCATTGGTGTCTATCATTTTATTTACCCAGCCAGCTCCATGTTATACAGACAAAATGCTTTCCAATGTGACCAAATACATTAAATGAAAACAGAACTGTGATCCTTTTGTCCTGATAAGAATCTGAAATGTACCACTTTCCACAAACACAAATGAGCAGCATATATGAATACCAAAACGAGCAGGCAGGCCAGCAGCCCAAAGCTTCTCCTTTTCAGAGAAACACAACTAGAACAAAAAATATAGACCTCTCTCTCTCTCCCCCACACTCCCTCTCTCCTCTCTCTCGTTCCCCCACACTCCTCTATCCCCCTCTCTCTCTCCCCCCCCCCAACCCCTCTCTCTCTTGTTCTCTCTCCCCCTCCACACTCCCTCATCCCCCTCTGTCCCCCCACCCCTCTCTCTCTCCCCCAACCTCTCTCCCCCCCCCTCCTCCCCCCGCTTGGGAGGGCAGTAAATGTGGACCTGGTTGTGATGTAGGAGCTGTCCTCGGTGGGGGGGGGGAGAGAGTATTGCAGGGAGAGGATTCCCAGGGCACACATGGAGGGGTATGAAACATTAGGATCATTTTCCTCCTAAAAAAAACCCCAGGCACAGTTAGGAGACCCCTGTGCAGAGACCTGCACTCTCTCAGTGTCTTACAACAAGAGCCCCAGAGAGAACACAAGGCAGGAATCCAGTTATCCAATCCAGAATATAGATCAGGTTTAAGAGTACACAAAAACAGCCGCCCGTTACACTGCGGCATCTCACTGATCCCAGATCAGCATATCCATCTTAGAGGAACTGGAACGCCCTGGGGGTTCTAGATGGAGTAAGCTGAGAAGGAGTGTGTGTGTGTGTTTATGTGTGTGCACGTGTGTGTGTGTGTGGGTGTGTGTGTGTGTGTGTGTGTGCACAGGTAACTGCACAGGTAAAGATAATACAATTCCAGCTTCCATACTTCCTCCATTACACTACTCTTATCGAGTGTTGAGCTGTTTATATAATTAAAGCAGTGCCAAGGGTCTGTTGGCAAACTAAAGAAATAGTCAGATCACAGCCTATAGGTGTAAAAAATGCGATTACCAAAAAAATACTGTCTATGCAAGTATATGTCATCTTCTCCCCATATCACTGAGCGGCAGTGTGATCTTTTAATTTAAAACACATGAGCTACCAGACTCAGTCTGTGCTACAGTCCTGCACTGTTGCTGAGTACTTCTCATTTGCTTTATTGGAGTTTGTTAAAACAAAAGTTTGGGAGAAGTATTTTCAGACATCCCCTCACTCAAAAATCTCTATCCGTCCAATCCAGTTTTCTGCACAGGTATTAAATTGCCACGTACCTTATCTCCCATCATGCTCTCTGCTTCCAGCATCCCTCCCCATCTCTGCCTTTATGTGTACTTCCCTTTCTTCTGTATTTCTCCTTCTCTTTTCATGGCCCAGCGAGGGTCCCCGTTTACCCAAAACAGTGAGGCATGATGCTGCCCCTTTGAACTCCAAGCCCAAGATAAAATATCTGTACCGATATACAACTTGCCACATCGCAATAAACTCCTTCCAAAAGCATTCAGTGTTGTCTGACAGTTCATTCTACTTATTTGGGTAATTGGTTGGATCTCACAGTGATTGCATCCCTACCGCAAGCCCAGCCACACTGGCTCTCTGTAAACGCTGCGTAGCGGCACGCTAAGGTAATGTACGGATTCATTACGCTAAGGCTCTCTGCAAACGCTACGGCATTAATGTACGGATTCATTACCGATGCAATCTGGGAATGATGCGCACCGGCAAAGGTAATAATAAACATGCAAACGACACCGGCACGCTAAGGTAAAGATTCTATCAGATTGGGAATGATGAAAACATAATAAATATGGACAAGGAAAGCTATCAGATTCCCACTGCATGCCCGCTACATGCTGACATACATTAGTGGACATTTATCTTAAACTCACAACACACCAGACCCATTAAGGGGCAATTGCTCATCAGAGATCAATGCTGTGGTCCAAAACCGAGACTCCCACCTCTCCGGTGAAATCAATATTTAAAATTTCTATATTTAGATTTAATATCACACCATGGAAAACCCACAGGCCCAGACACAATTTGAGTGGAACGCCATTCCTTACCATGAATCAGGAATGTCCAGTTTTATCCACAAGGGGCCAGAGAGGATGAGACTTTGTTTTAGCACAGTGGATTCACCAATTCAAGATCAAAGTCAGTTTAATCAGTTTTTTTTTTAGTTTTTGGGTTACGACAAACGCCTGAACCCAATATAGCAAGGTCTCGCCTCAGGTTCACCAGATCAAAAATCACCAGGCTCGCTCTTCCCTCCATACAGAGTGAAACAAAATCGAACAATAAATAACGCTGCACAGTTATATGTCAGTGTCTGCGATAAAGTGAAGGTCATATGCTGAATGAATAATAATTTATACACCATGATGTTTATCGGAGGGGGTTAAGGTGTTGGGACTGAAAGCTGTTTAAAAGCATTTTCTCTGTATGTGGATTAAAAGGAGGCTTTGCTTATTGATCCTTCTAGTGTGGTGTGAAGGATGAGGGGAGAAGGGTATGCTCCTGCTCCAGCAGGGGGCGCTGTTTGTGCCAGGGGCCCTATTTGTGTGGCCTTTCACTGGCTCACAAACAGGTCTATCACACGGGCCATCGGTTTCACTGGGGACCAGTCTCAATGTCACACTCCTCTCCCGAGAGGTGACAGAACATGAAAAGGTCAATTGCAAAATGTCCCCGCTTTACGATCAGCCACACTCTACGCCATTTCAGACAGAACACAAAATGCTAGATTAACTTTAGTACAATCAGGCCACATTTTCCTTTTTTAGGCATTTAGATGATACTGTTGTACAGAGTCACTGTGCACAGATTTTCCCCTCTCTGTCTACATGTACCCCTAGATATTCACTGAGGTAATTTACATAAAGAATGTGCAGTGATGATGCAATATCTTGGAATTGAACTTGCAACCTCATAAACCACTGCACCCCGAACCATTCCATCACACTGCTGCCCATAGAGATTTGGCATCTAGGGAGTACATTGGCCAATGCAATTGTTTGTTTATTTAATCAACACCTACCGTGTAACACACAGAGATCTTTTTTCTTTTACCTTGTTATATCTTTGGCCTATGTGCAGGGATCAAGTTTGGCTTCTTCTACACAAAACAAGCATTTCATACATGTATCACACATGACTGCATATGATGGGTTTCTCTGTGCCATCCCAACCATTTTCATTTAATTCTGGAAAGGGCAAAGTAATATACATATATTTTATTATTATTAAACAAATCAAAATTTTACTTATAAACAGCGAATAAATGGTGGAGGCATATGCTATTCTAGAGGTGGTGAATAGCAGGCGTATGAACCATACGAAGGAGAAAGGCAAAATACACACATTAAAATGGTCATGTCAAAACATGTGATTGAAACGCTCCCTGTTCCTGTGCTCTGAAACCCTTTTTGTACAAAACACATACAGTACTAATCTGAGACGGCCCCATCCTGATGGAAGAAAGTGTTTTGCTTGGTTATTTTTGTTTAAGCAGTGAAATTCACAGGGATCACTGTTTAATTCAAATGCGTCAGACACAAACTGAATTAATATGAGTTAATCCCAATTAATTCAGTGGGAACAAAAGAACAGCATGACATAAGAACCGCAGCGTTAATTACAGGTATAAGTAATGAACAAAGGTGCAAATAAAGCACAAGAGCAGGAATCACACACAGGTGTGCATAATATTCACAAATGTAAGTTACACAATTATCGCTTTAAATTTAGCAAACCAGCAGTTGCTCCTGTCCAGGGCTGCTTGCAAAAAAAAAGCTACTTGCATCCAATAGGATTAGACAAGGAGCACACGGACGATTCCGGATTGTTACCACCATAACCAGTGGCAACTGGTAACCTGGCAACAGGTGGAGTCCAAACCATATCCTTGAATTGTTCCTCATTCATTTTTCTGTATTAATACATTTTACAATTATGAATTGAAATTTGAAATAAATCACTGGCAAATAATCTCAGTCATAATTCACCAGGCCTTCACTGCTCTTGGGTGTCGTCCATGTAATACTCAGTGATTGCTCATATGAATTTAAATGATGCGTCTACTGGTCTGTTCCACGCAGCCAATATATTTTTAAAAATATTTGCATGGATTCAATGAATTTACCAAATATTTAGTAATAAAACAAAAAAAAAACATTCTTCAAAGTGGTATGAGGAAAGAGAAAGCTGCAAAGTGAGATGCAATTATGAGACATAATTGCCAGTTAATTATTCAGATAACTGGTTTCATTGTTTATCAAAACAATTTTATGTTTGTTTGATTAAATTATTTGAAATAATAAACATTGGTGCACCTTGGTACCTCATCCAGTAGAGCGTGTGCCACATAAGGCTGAGGCCTGACAGTAAAAAGCTAAAAAAAAGCAAAAAGTGAAAAAAGTGAAAAAAGTGAAAAATGCCAAAATAATAAACATTAAAGAGTTGAAACTCTCAGTAACTGTCTAAAACTCCAGCTTTTGCACTTGCAGCTCCAAAGCCAGTTAAGATGGTATACTATAATGGCATCTTACCCAAATTAGCAGGCTAACTTTAGTAAACACAGCTGAAGTACAGGCATTTCAGTGGCAGTTCCAGCTCACACTCACATATCCATTAGCTTTCATTGTGTATTGTGAGTTCATTAAATTGATTTAGATTGAATTACTTTCACTTAATTGTCTTGATAACATTCCCCAAAGTTAGCCAGTGGTAACCAGTGAGCCTGCTTCATCGCACACCTGACAGGTGAAGTAAGTTATCTGTGTGATCAACAGCTTCAATTTGTCATTTTCACCGTGCTGAATGACACAAAAATCAGATCACTCTGTCAATCTTACCAGGACCTGAACTGAAGATCACTGAGCTACATCAATACAATTATACACCTGGATTGTAACACAGGTGTGAGTTATAACAGAAACACAAATATAAAAAAACACACAAGCATAAGAAGCAGGCATAGGTTTCACAATGTTTAAGTAAAACACACTGTGTTTGGAGCCTTGGTTTCTACTGTTGTTTGAGTGCCAATAAGTCACAACGGTCTCTGAAGTTCTGCACACATCTTTCTTCCACAGCTAAGTGACACTTACCCAAGATTTATAGCCATATATAAATTTTAGCAAAACATAAATTTCAGCCGCGGGCCTTTTTTGGCAGAGTTCTGCTCCCGCAAAGAGGCGCGGCGTCCAAACAACAGAATATGAGAGCACAGACGGGAAATTGCTTTTGCGCCGAGGAAGTCTGAGTTATCAAATCCCTAAAGCAAGAAACAAACGGGGAGGGATTTCTTTTTTAAGAATACACAGGGATAAAGTGAGTATCCTCTCTGAAGAGGTGTGAGCAGGATTCCTCCTTCTCGGGGAAGGGCCTGATTTTGTACACTCGTCTCAAGGAGGTAAGAGAATGTGGTGAGCCAGAGCTGGCGGTCAAGGCAAAAGACTGTCACTAGGGTAACCCAAATCGTCATGTTATCTGCTAGCCCCCCTTGTCCCTCTGTGATACATTCACCCTGTAAATGAACACACACAGACACACACCTACTCAAATATTCAATGTTTTAAAATAACTGAGTGTATGTGTGTGTGTGTGTGTGTGGGTGTGAAAATGCTTATATGGGAAGGCTAACGCTAAACAAGTGAATGTTTGCTTGTGTTGGCCCAACAGCAGAAGATGTTGATCTTTGAAAGTAACTCTGTGAGATCTTTTAAAGTAACTCTTAAAACATGGTTGGTACAAAGTATGAAGCTTGAATTATCAGAAAGAACCCCTGTTAAGGTGCACCCCACCATCACCCCTTGATGATTTTAAATGCACGTGTCAAAAAATAACCTTCATCATCAAAAAATAGAGTAGGCAAACAACTATTCAGCTACCAGCACACTATTCAGCTAGAGTAGGCAAACAACTATACAGGCTAACTCTATGACAGGCTAACACCAGTGGAGGCAAACACTGTAACTAGCACGGTCTAATTCTACCATAGAGCAGGTGGAACGAATGTCTTGGGACCAAGAGCTGAATCAGTGAATTTGGGGACACGTTCCCTTTTAGAGGCGCTTGCAGGGGAAATTTAGTTCGCTGGCAAGCTGTGGTCCTTCTTTAATTACACTGAGTGGCTTTTAGGAACCGTGCGCTCAGAATCTCACGGCCTTTTAGCAAAGGAGCATACAGCACAGAGACTCGCTGACACACAATCCACACCTCACTTAATCTCCACGGCTACAGAGTTCGGCTCAAGCTCAATAACTGGAAACAATAAGACAGCATACAGTACAAACAGTACCATCTTGGTACTGGGAAAAAAATATTCGTGTAGGCTCATCTTGGATGTTTACTGCCTGTCAAAATGGTCACCACACCCTTTCAGAATTTTCTGAATATCCTAGCAACCCTCATTAGTCACTTAGCTAATTAGCAAGAAGTTTACCAGCTATAAAATAATACCTAAGTAAGCGTTGACTTTTCTGATAGATTTAGCCAGTTTTGCCAGGACATGCAACCACTTTCAATAACTTTTACATAACTTGTTTTTCAGGACGAACAACCTTTTTCGGAGAGCCTCATGACATCCGAGTGAGCTCTGGGCTTCCAGCAGAGTGTCTGATCTGAGAACAGGGGCCCTGAGGTTTCATAACGGAGGCAGATGAGAGATGGGGAACGCAGGAGCGGGGCGGCTGGTTTATCAGCCGGAGATGGTGCGGTGAAGGGCCCCGCTATCTGCGGCACAGTGACGTGCCACTCATGTCAAACACGAGATTTCCGCTCGAATCGCGGCGCCTAATCTCGCCCGCGATGAAGAGGCGACTTCCAACTCTGTTACTAATCCTTCCTTAGAGCATTGCCAAGATTAGAGCCATCCCATAAACCTCCACATCCCAACACATGTTATATCAATGCTTACTTTCCTCTGATGTCAAACCCACCCCCTCCCGACCCAAACCGTCGCATGAAAGCATGAACAAAGTTGGTCTGACAAATGTGGAGGGATAAAAAACACTTTGTTGGAAAATTTGTTAAAAGGCTGTTTAAAAAAAAGTCTTCTTATATCTGAGGATCTTAAAAAGTGAAATCCAATTTAAGAAAAAGAAATTGCTCTTTTGAAAATGAATTGAATTGTGTGTGTGTGTGTGTGAGTGTGTGTGTGTGCGTGTGTTTTTGTGACAGTAATTTTTTGAGATTGAGCTACTCTTTGAGTTAAGTTTATTGAATTCAGCTCACTTCCTAAAACGGGAGGTGACATTGGAGACTTCTGCGGATTTTTTTTTTTTTGGACCACAGTTATCTCCCTTCTGTTAAAATACATGAAAGATTAAACTCTCATGCAATAGAGGCTCAATACTGCAGCTCTGAGTCCTGCGACTGAGTGTCTGCTCCCCAGCCCGCCTGTGTCTGTTTGCGGCCAGAGGCCCACATTGGCTAGACAACTGGCTTGGCCTCCCCAGGGAAAGACGGTTAAGCCAGTGAACATAATCAGTCTCATTGCTCTCTAAGGACCTGTTCTGGTAGGGCAGTTGTCTGCAGGCTTTGTGAAGAGAATATAGGTTGACTACTCCAAGTGCATAAGCAATATGATATTGGTTGTACATCTACAGTGTGAAAAATAGCAAAGGCCAGTCACCATAGGAATTGGAGGAATCGATTTCATAATAACATATTATGACACAAATAGGCCATTTGGCCCAGCTAAGCTTACCATTTAAACCAAAGAGTATCCAGTACTGCCCCAAGTCTGGACTTGAACAAAGGCATTAACTACATGACTGGGCAACCAATTCCAACCAAAGTATTTCTTTGTGTGAAATAATGTGTCCTATATCAGTGTGGAACTTACTCTTAATTGAGTTCACCTGGTAGTGCAGCTCAGGTTGAAAAAAGGAGAAATGCATCCATTACCCATGTAATGGATGCAAGCATGAGAAATCCTAATGTTTACCAGTCGAGTCTGATGCCAATCAATCATTACTCAAAGCTAATGTAAACTACGTATTTAGAGGTACAGTAAGTGGCAGTTATCTCTCCATTAAACCCACAATAATTATTCCATAAGGAACTGAATGCAAAACCTTTTTGCATAAGTGACATTGTGTGAATGTCAAAGCGTTTGAGAAAAGTTTAATGACTTTTAAAATGACACAGAACTTATGCCCGCTTCAGTAGATGAGTAGCATTTGTATATTATTCCTCCTGCTCAAACGTTACAGACAAAAAGCAAGCCGTAATAATGCACTTGGGGATCCCGTCAAAAGCATTGCGAGCATTTAATTTTATTTTAATCATTTTCGTATAATTGTTTTTAATAATTTATGTTATTTATCCACTTAATCTCTGTTTATTTAATTAAATGTCTTCATTTTTTTATCCTGTGTTGTGAACTTTTTGTTTACCTTGTTTTATCATCCTTGTCTATTTTAAATCACCTTTCTCAGCACTTCGGGCTTAAGTATGGCAGGTGCTATATAAATAAATGTATCATTACATCTCACAAACCATGTGCATTAAAACCAGCAATGGTGTAACCCTGCAGATCTGTGTGTGACAATGATTTCAGTGTCAGTTTAAAATACTGGGTGGCATTTAAGATAAGAAAAATTCAGCAAAATGGTTTTGCAATGCAATGGTGCAGTGTTGAACATCCAGTGCTGCCGGAATATCTGATGTTTGAGCAGATTGTCTGCTCCAGCATGTAATTTAGCCACAGAGCTTTGTCATCGACTTGTTATTTTTCAGAAATAAATGTTTTTGAATGCATCTCTGCCTTCATACAGGGCTGGCATCCTTTCTAATTCCCAGATGCACAAAACAAGTGACAAAACACAGCATTATTATTTGAAGAGAACGCTTTTTCACATGCAAAAGATTAGCAGAATCGCTCATGTTTCCCTTATATAGCATGTTAGGTAGACTTTCTTCATTACATGAATGGCGGATTATCCTCATACCTGTATGAATTGCATTTTGCCATAAATTATGGGTGATTTGGGCCGATGAGCTCATTTAGGGAAGTTAACAGACACAAAAACCAGAGAACATACTGGTGCTCCAGGATACAAGTTAACCTTCCCTCTGGCTTCATGTGTTCAAGGTGGAAGTGTAGCAAAACGTTCAGCATCTTCAATGCACCTGAGGTGCTGTCAGACTCCACCTCTGCAGGTGGTGCGACAGCGCTCGCTCTCTCTCTCTCTCTCAAACCCTCTCTCTCTCTCTCTCTCTCTCCACACAGAGGAACGCGTTAGACAGCAGGGCTGCTGCCTCCCTCTCCCCTGTGGACAGCATCCTGGTGTTTTCCAGACCTGGCAGACCTCTTCCCACATCACACCTCCATTTCAGCCATTTAGCTGAGTCCCTCATCCAGAACAACCCAGAACTCACACAGCTTATAATTTCACACAGCTAAATATTTATACAGCTGGATTTTTATTGAAGCGATTCAGGTGGAATAAAATCCTCAGTGGTACAAAATAGCAGTGTGCTGGCTGGGAATTGAAATTGTGACCTCAAGTTCAAGCCCAGCTTTCAAACCATCACAATGCACTGCCACCCTGACTTACACAACACATGTACTCCTGTCTGATTCGACTCCTGTGTGTTTGGCCATGAACGTTACATTAAGCAAGCTGTTCCTCGTTTCCTTCGTTGTCCTGTTTTACTTTGTTGTCCTCTGACATGTGCAGTGCAGAGGAGGCGGAGAGCAGGTGGTCACATGATTAGGTGGAGTCACATGGCACTGTATCCTCCTCTTGGGTTGTCGGAGGCAGGTCGCTGTTTTGTGCTAAACAGTGACGGACTGACTTTAGTCCCTATAACTGCCCACAGGAGTGACTGTATCTGTCCACCTAAATTTCCCATTTCACCTCACTAACACTGGTTCCCTTTGTGTTTCCTACTCACTTACAGCCCTGGGTTGGCATAGCAAAAGATAACTGAGTTTTAGCATGTTTACTCAATTAAGATGGTGGAGGTAAGGGGTCAAATGAATTAATCACAGAGAGGACTGAGTGTGATGTGTGTGAGCCATATGTTAGTGACCTCTGATGCCGGACTGTGCCCTGTAATTGCAGCTTCCTCAACGTTAATAAAATATGAGTCAGGGCATTTCCTTACCATTAGCAGGTCAGGAGCATGTCCTCTCTGTGCTGTGTGTATCAAAACTGACCATTTACATTTACCATTTAATTACACTGATTGTCTGGGTAAAGACAGGTATTTTTTTGTGCTGAAGCTTTCTGGGAAATGTAGGCTTCAGTGTACCACAGCACACATGTCACCTTCAAGGCTTTGGGTGAACTACAGCCTCTGTTGACCAATCAGAGATGCTATCTTCAGCAACAGCAGAACAGAGACAACTATAGAACTCACCCCCCTCCCCATGTCATTTCAGTTTCACTGCTCACAATGGATGACTTTTTTTAATACATCCAGTTGATTTATGGAGATCCAGCAATATCACCGACTGGAAAATTACAATAAAAGCCTTTGGAGAGAGAGAATAATAAAATAAAACAAAGAGTGAAATTCAAATGTTGTAATGGCAGGAAGCATCGAGGCGGTTTATGAGCGGAAATATCAGGCTGTATGGCAGATGACAGTCCAATACCTCGGCGCAGCGGAGCGAGCCAGCTCGGATTATCTCGTACGTGAAAACGTGACTCCACATTTCAAACGCGGCTGTAAAGCTGCACGAGAGAAAATACCGGATAAACGCATTCCCTTTGCCTTGCCAAATTAAAGGAGCACTCCAGACAAGCCTGCTTCCTGATTTTACTCTGAGAAATTCACAGAAAACAGGACAGGAGGATGGCGGATGAAGAAGTTCATGGATTCCGTATGGTTGGAAAAGTAACACTTTTGCTAGCATGCTCAGTTACTACTGACTGACTTGTTAGCTATGTCGCATCTGTAGTATATGTTTCACCTCTGTGGTCAGTTTTACTGGCATGTACCAATGCCAACTTCAAACTGCATAATGTAATAACATAGCAGAAAAAGGTCCATATGAGTAAAGTGGATCTCAAAGGATTTTCACTGGTCCCACAATAAATATACCAGGATCTAAAGGTGCACACATGTAGCTGAACAGTCATTTGCGTATCTTTTGCATCATCTTGGCTTGGGAGCAGTAGAGTGACTGTGACCCTCTGTCTTGGGTTTGGTCGCACTCAGTCTCATATGATGCAGTAGCCTAGAGCCATTTTTAATATAAGAACATGCAGGGATTAGATCAAGCCATTCAGTCCAAGAAGGCTCACTATCCACCTACAATCTACAGTGCATCCAGTACTGCATTAAGCCTGGACTTGAACAATCCACAGGTCTCAGTCTCTATTACATGGCTATATCACCAGCTGGGTTCTGCTGTCCTAACACCCCTGTCCTTACCCAGTGCTGCTCTTGCTATACCATTAGCTGGTGGCACTTCTCGGTTTCATCCAACTAGCTCATTGCTATTTTGTCGACCTTAATTAGTGCATAATTTCTGCCATATTACAGCTACCATGAGTTTAATATGAAGATGGAGAGAGACTGAATAAAAACGGCTGGATTTTTGTGCGAAGACGCACAAAAAAAGTGTTGACTCTATTAATAGACTTTAATAATAAGAACAATAATGAGATCGATTTAAAGAGCGCTTCTCATTTTCAGGTAGACATCTCCAGGCGCTTCACTGAGGGGGGAGATAAAATGAACTCTTTTTTATATTTTAATGATATGATTAATGTTATTAAAATGTTTTAATAATACCTATGATAAATTAGTGAGGTTATCACGTGGACCTGGATCCTAATCCCCTTTATCCCCCTGTGCGCTCGGAGGCTTGTTATCACTATGTTTCTATTTTCAGCGCATTTGTAGAATAATATAGGTGATTTCAGAAAAAAATAATTGAGGCCTTTATGTAATAACTGGGTGGCAGTACGATGGCTTTCAACATTTTCCATGGGGGGGTTGGTGGGGACATCTTATCACATGGCAGCCTAAAATTAATTACACCCCTTAATTAACCTGCTGGTGATGATTTTGGAGATTGGTGTGAAGGCTCCCAGCTCTCAGGCAAGCGGCCCCCATGTGACAAACAGAACCCTTGTCTCAGCTTCAGGTGCTCAATTAGCCAATGTTTCTCAGCTACGTGTCACTTCCTGTGGTCTGGACATGGAGCTGCACAGCGCTTTGTAGAAGAAGTGGATTTTTTCCACCTTTTTAAAAAGTGATTTCCTATATACGGTAACATACGTTCTTGCTTGTGAGAATATTACAGATGTGATTGCAGATACACTGTTCACATACCCACCAGACTAATGAGGTGGTGTTATGTTTAAAGCTACTTCCATGTGCTCCCATGTTAGCTGTTTGAGCTTCCATTTCAGAAGTATTTCTGGAGTGGGCTTTTAACTTGCGACTGAGGAAGACTAGAAGTGAGTGAATGCTGAGATTTCTGTAACCCGATAAAATGAACTGGTTTCCTAACAAGCTGTCATTTTCTGATTTATTTGAACCAAAGATTTCCTAAAAAAAAAAAAAAAAAAAAGAGCAAAAAGCATGGAAGTTCAGACTTCTTACAGATTAATGGGCAGCTTCAGTATTGTCAGTGCTGTTTTTTTATGAACTGTCCATAAATTTACTGAGGGTTGGAAACTCAGGAGGATGTGCGCCACCCAGAGCTGAGAGAAATTGACATCACAATGGGGGCTAACGTTAGACCTCGATGTGATTGGTTGCCACAGATAAATACTTCAAAGGGAATGAAGAGAGATGCAAAAATGGGGAAAATAACCGATGAAACAAAAGGACAGGAAATCACAATTTGGCAGCCGCTGCAGTAGCAGAGGTGGGGGGTTTGGGTGTGGGGGGGGTCAGCCATGATTCTCCCCGTTCTCTTTGCTGATCAAGGTGACTCCAGACCGCAGCGCTCACAAGCAGACTCTATACCCCCTCTGGGGGTGGGGGGGGGGGGGGCTGTGTTAAAATTGCACATATGGTTCATTTTCAGGCTTTGAGGCTTTTCTCTGTAGGCCTTGAAGAGGGAGACTGAGAGGAAGAGACGTTCTCAACGCTCTGACCAACAGGCCATTAGATGAGAAGATCGCGGCGACACTCACAGTACCGCCAACATCAGCGTGCCTCACCGCGCCGCCTGGAGTAATTATGACACAGCGAGTGCATTACGGTGGCAGGGAGAGTGCAGCTGGCCGTCAGAACTGGAGGATTTGACTCAGATTTAATTAGGCCGATGGCGGCGCGCGCAGCCAAACGCACAGATTGCGTTTGACTGGACGCTCCTCCCGCCCCGTAGCTCAGCTCCCAGCACAGAGAAAACACAATCTGCAGCACAGAGAATGAGACACAAGCATGAAGGCTCCGAAGACCACCCTTGACACAAAGCAGACCATCCTGACTCATGGGTTTGACCAAAGGCATGAAGGCTGAAGAAAAAATCCCTGTTTCTTTTGTTTTAAATTCATATACCAACTTGAAAGTAATAAAGTTAAAACTGCATTGTATTCCATTTTCAAAGTATTTTGAGACGAAATACACTTAGTTTACTCTATTTTCCCCATCCTTTATGAAAATGGTGGATTTATAGGTTACTTTTCAGGTGGCACAGATAAAAACTATACAAAGAACAAATATGAAGGCTTTTAAATAAAAAAAGCCAATATAATTATAAAAGTACATAAAATATAGAAGGACAAAGACAGGGCTTTGAGAACAGCAATTGAGGTCATGTATAAACGAGATTTAAAGTAAGAGCCATAAAAGTTCCACACAACTGAAAGCAAGCCTAAAAAAGTGAATTTTTGAAAGAGACTCGAATATGATGACAGGCTTTGAACTTGTGATAGGTATTCCTACAGCTTAAGAATCTGTACTGAGAAGTCAAGATGATCTTTCATTCTAACCCAGTTAGTAGGAACAGTGAGGGCAACCCTTGTTTGATGTTCTAAGATCCTGGCTTAGTAATCCAGGGCTAAACCTTGCAGTGCTTTAAAAGTGACCTATTAAAACAGCAAAGTAGCTTCTAAATGCCACTAGAAGCCACCTTAAAGCGGCTAGGGTGGGGGTTGAGGCTGAAATTGTGTTAGTTTTAGTAAGAAGCCCAGCAAAGTTTTGAAGCTGGCAATATAAACTCGTACACTGGGCATTACGAGTAATGTAATACAGAGGAAACAAACTCATGGATGACTTTCTCTGTATCCTTGAGAGATAAAAAAATGAGCTGATTCGAGATATATTCCTTAGCTGGAAGTAGCATGTCAGGAAAACTGTTCATTATATGTTTATCAGATCCCAAATCAAGGTCAAAGCAATGCAATATCAAGGTTTTTTTTTCATGTCCTGTTTTACATTTTGGAATTGACATTGCAATATGAGAGTGTTGTAGTTCAGACTCACATCTAGGATCCAAAGAGTCCGGAGACATCCGTATTCAATATCATTCAGACAATCAAATGAGATTGTTTTTCTCTAATATTACCAGGTCTGACTAATATAAATAGTTGTTTATCACTGTCATTTGAGAGAGTGAGAATGCTGTGATTACACCCTATATGGTCAAGAGGAAACAAAAATAAAATTGATCTAGTATTATATATGTTTACTGTTTTTGGACCTGTGTATGAATTGAGCGTGATATGAATTGCATGTCATGAACCATCCTTTTACTGTATATAATCATAATAATTTCTGAATCACATGAATATAATTGTGTCTTCTGAGCAGCAATTGGTATAGGTAAAGCCTATATTACTGTTTACAGCAGCAGCTCTGAAGAACCCGTGTTTCACATAGTTTTGAACTTGTTAAGGTGTGTTATTTAACCAAAAAAAATCTATTTTGAAAGCAATTAACATCACTATTTCAGTCTGCTATCGTCATTCATATTCACATTGCTGCTCTTCTCATGTGCCTGGCACAGAGAGGTGCATGTGTGGTGAGTTATGCACTCACACAGCTGGTGTTTGCTGAGGTGGCTCGGATGAAGTGGCCTCTCTTTCAGACCTTACTGCAGCGTCTCGGAGGAAGGGGAAGGGGGCGTCAGCCCGCCACTCTCAGGATCCAAACCCCCCACTACCACGCTCCACATCGCTTCCTGTTACTCCTGCAGCTCTGACAGTCGCCCCCCCACCACACGAGCACAGACAGGCCAAGCCTGGGCCATCTGTAATCCACTATAAACATGATATTATTTTCTTTCTTCTTTCCCACCTGAATTGAAATGTTATTGTTTTCCCACCTCACTGAGTGACTGACTGCCCCAGACTCAGGCAGAGGAAGCCGAACACACCTGACTGTGATTCACATACCAACCAGTCCTCGCTTCTTTCCAAACTGCAGATGCATCACCAACCATTTATTGGCTATGCCAGTTGTGGGAAATACAGCCGCACTGCCGACACGTGCTATTACTCCATGACCCACCCAAAGTCCCATTTTAAGACCCGTTTCTGTGCTTCTCCCTCGTGTGGACTTTGTACAACACAATGCCCTTTTAGTCTCTCTTGTCAGGCTCATATCTAGGACCTCATAATTTATCATAATGAACATCTCAGTAAAGACCGTCTCCTTGCTTTGTATCAGGGATTCTCTTCACCGAGAGGCTAATGGTCATTTACTACCTCTGACTTAAAATATAGGTAAATAGGTAAAAAAAGATTCTGTTTCTTCCATTTCATCATCACAGGTGTACTTGGATGATACCTGGATACAGGTACACCCATTCCTGCAGTCCTGTTGGAAGGCTATCGGCGAAGGCTGCTAAAAACAAAACCTCTCTGGTGCTAACACCGCTCAACCTTGATGTGGCAAAATCCCACATTAAGCTCTGATTCAAATCGTTTTGCTTAGCAGAGGATTACCATTGGTGAGACATATCTCGAGGCCAAAATATCTGAATAAGAAATTCATATGTTTCAAAGCGGCTGACTCTGTGCTGGCTCTAGCTATTTTTTGCACGTATGTGACATTGTAAATATGAATAAATCCTTTTTTATTTACATTATATACATACAACTTAGCAATAATATTTCACTTGAGCTGTTTTGTTCAAAATCAATAATACTCCTGATAATTGGGGAACTTTTTTACATGGCTTAAATGATTAAAAGTAATTATGGGCTGGCGAGCCCCCATCCATCCCCTGTCACTCAGGCAAAACCATAATTGTTTGAAATGTGGAAGTGCTGAAGAATTGGTCCCAGATCAATACAATACACGGAGGCAGGTACATTCAATATGAATAAGAAAATCTTTAAATTTAATTTATGTATTAACTACTGTACACAATTCTTTACAGCACTTTGAACATTATTCTGTCGTGTTAAAGAACTGCATTAAAGCAATATCCTAAGGTGTTCCCCCTCCTGAGATATATCGATTACGCTGAGATGCTAAGACAACATTACTTTGTTGTTATGCTAGAGGGTCAGCAGGCACTACAGAAATGCAAATGATTGGTTGATGGCTGGACCTGGCTAGGCCGAAGGTGAAGGTGTCACAAAGGAAGAATACAGAATCTGACACACTCTGTCACCAACAGGCAACCCTCAATAATATAATAAAAACCTGGAACCTATCAACTACAATCCATACAAGCCCTCCCCCTCCCTTAACTTTTGACTAAATAGGAAGTACCCCCCCCAACTTACTAAACAGGAAGTTGGAACTTTACCCCTTCCACCATGTACTGTACATGAAGAATCCCCCTAAAGATAGGGCTTCCCCCATATGTTAAACACCCCTTTAACTGCATACCAGACAGGAAATAGACCATGCTAAATGATTACATGCAAATCCTTATGTGAGGGAATCGCATCTTTTCCACCTGTTTAGCTCATAAAAAGCACATGGATCTACATCTTTAAACAATTCAGGTGCATGAACCTCCAAATCTCTATTCAATGATGCGGGCCCGCATACGCAAGAGCTGGTGTGAACTTCACAATAATCTTGATATTTTGTTACTGCTGCAAGCGGTACCTGGTGTTCACCTCTGCATGAGGACGGTGTCCAAGGAAACCGAGTCACACATCAAAGAATGCAGGTCAGAATTCAGACTTTACTGATGCCCCGGGCTCTGAAGCAGAGTGCAGTTTTTTGGGATTTTTTTATACAGGAGAATACGGGCTATACCTCGGGCAGGTTCACTATGGAATCCCCCACAGCCAGGAATGAAAGGCTGCTCATACAATCAATCATTCCTGCAAGGTTTAAAGGAGAATTATTTACGCCTGGCTTTCAGGTTTCATCAAATTCTCTCTCAAGATTTTTCTGTCAAATGAAAGGCTTAAGAAACTTATGTAAATGATGTGCAGTCACTCAAGTTTTTATTTTGTTTTATCTTATGGTGGAGGCACTGATAATATTAATGTTTTCATGTTATGCCCAGAAAATGCTACATTTGTGTTCAGCACTTAATATGAACTCAAACCAGAAGATATGCGTCTTGACCAGAGGAAGCCATTGCTTTAAGCAGTGACGTTCACAATAACACAGGTTATTATTGTACAATTATCAACATGCATGCCCAGAGAATACAATTGTTTGGGCTATAGGCCCTTTATTTTATATTATAGAGATGTAGGTTAAATGTTTGGAGGGAAAGGGATAATCAGCTGTATATCCTGAAAAGTAAATAGGCTGTATGTATAGATAAAAATTGTGCCTTTGGCTGTTATTTTAGGACCACTTGATAAAAAAGCAACAAATAAAATATTCCTCAAATGCATTGTCTCACTTGCATTTGGTTGGCATGGTTATAAGTCTCATTTTATTAAACCTTCACCTTGTTAGCTGGTGCTCAGCTAGCTGAGTAGTTCTGTTGGTCATGGAATGAAACACTTTCCATGTCAACAACATAGTTATGAGCCAGGAAAGCGTGGCTAGTGTGTGCATTCACAGAGGAGCCATCTGAGAACGTTCCAGCACTGCAGCCTCACATTGGAGTCTGACCCTTCACGAGATCAAATTTACTCAGAACTTGCAAAAACTTAACAATAAGCATCATTGAAGGTGGGTGGCGTTCTGCCACAACGGGGTCATCCCCTGAAGGAACAAGTGTGCAAAAAAAATTGTGCAAATGCCGTCTGAAAAAGGCTGCTTCCTTAGGCGGGCACCTCGCGAGGGAGACACAGGCATGCGCGTGCTTACATAATCTCTACACCTTGGAAGTGCACGGGTCATTACCCCCACGCACTCTGTGTCCACGGAAACCGTCTGGCCCCGGAATAAATCAGTTTAGTGGGCAGAAGTCTCTTACATTATCAGGATGGTGCGTGAGAGGATGCTCGCAGGACCAGACACTCACGCATCCAGCGTCCAATCAGACATCGCTTAATAAAAATGGATAACATTCTCCCGTCTGATATGTAGGCAGAGTATCCCATCTCCAAGAGCAGCTCAAAGGCATCCTAGCACAGCAAACACGGCTGTCTGTTGAGCTGTTCAGGCTAACAAGCATCTTGCTTACTTTGCACTTCTCATAAGCGGCGTGACTTGACAGTGAATTAATCAAAATAATTCTTAAGTTTTCTTAAACGGGTAAAGTTCTTACAGAAATGTTTACGTGTCCTTGTCTGGGAATTGTGAGATTCTCTGTGAGATATTTGTTCATAATAGCCTTTATCTCAGAATTTAAAATGAAAGGTTAGCTAGGTTTAATGACCTTCTTTCTGTGTAACAGCAAATGGATCATGACGCAGTTCTGGCTTTAGCACCACTAAAACATAAACATTACATATTCATATATGCACAGTGAAGGGCGAGTTCTGGATACCAGTCAGTTGGGTAAACCCTATGGATACCATGCTGTAGATATCAGTGCTGTTTGCATGATGCACTCAGATGACTTCCACTAATAAAATAAAAGGGTTTTTATTCAAATTTGGTCCAACAATAATTGTTTGCAATTAATGTCCCCGGCGAATACTATTGTTGAATACAATATTTCTATTGAATGTTTGTGATGGGTAAAGTAACTATTTTTCTTCTTAATTGTGTGAGTTATAAAAGGGTAATGACTTCATGTAAATGTATTATGAAATTGAATACATTGGATACAGTCAATAAGTCTGAAGATTAAATCTTTAATTTTGTTAGTGCCACATACAAGCACACTCATATACACATGCGCAAACACATTTTTCTTCTGTTGTGAAATTTGTTAATCTGCCACAAAATGTAGGTACAGAACGGTTTTAACACCCTTCGTGGGATTTAACGGCTGCCGTTGTGAGTTTCAACCCCCTTTGATCACGCCCGCGATGTTTCAGAGAGGGCATAGCTGAATTTAAGCAATCAAAGCTTATGGTTGGCGTTTCTAACACGGTAGGCGCCGTGCTTTGTTATTTAATTCGGAGTTTATCCAAATATAATTTAAATCACACAACGCCGTTCAAGGTGGAATCAAGGAGCATTCAAGAAACGAATGACAAGAACGGATACACCTTACATTTAATTAATTAAGACGTTTTAAACATACGATATAGTACAGCTTATGATCGCATTTCGTGCACTAATTGGTTATACGCACATTTATGTAATATCTTAAGCACAAAGTAGGCTGTGGCAATAGTCACCCGTGCACAGACAGAAAGATGCCGCATCTTTACCTTCGGTTTCTCTGCGCTTCCTTCTTGTCCATGATGACCGGAACGCAGTTTGTGAGCTCCGTCCAGTCCGCATGAAGACCGCAGCTCCAGCCGGTTGAGAATCTCGAGAAGAGCCAGGACTCCTCTTTACCTGGCCGGTGGCAGGTGCACTTCTTCTGACCGGGTTTGCAGTCGCAAGGCTGCTCCAAGCGAATATTCCTGACAAGGTGCCTTCCGAACGTGGTTCCGCCCGTCTTCTGGATGTGGAGAAACACAATCACGTCGTTTCCTCTGATATCGAAGTCCACGTGCCGCATAAGGTCTCTCTCGGTGAAGTTGAATCTGGACAGGAATTTAAGAGGGCAGTCGTCTTCGAGCTCTTGATCCCGATAGAAGTCATCGCTTTGCGGATATTGAGTTGAAGGAGGGCTGACCCCTCTTAACTTCTCCCCAGTCCTGAAGTGACAAGAGTTACTGCCAGCCGGGCAGATGTACTGATAACCTATCATCACAAAAAGAACAGCTAAAATTGGGACCAAGATCAACTTATTGGATTTATCATCCATGGCAGCGCGAGAGAGCTTTTCATGTCATACGTATAAACACAGTCTCTACCCGCTACACGCTGTGCCCACCACCTCTTTTAAGTCGCAGTCGCGGAAAGCCATCACACTTTATACTGTAACTAGAACACATTTCAAATGAGTGTTGCCTGTGTTTTTCTATCAGGAAAACATTGGGTCATCTCTTGACATTATCTGCGAAGGCACGCGCAATACATTGCTGACAGTACGTCGAAACATATACAAGTGGTTACACATAGCAAACTTTTTATTAGTTATGAAATAAAAGAAACAGTAGTGATTGTTTTCTCACGACTGGCACAGCTCTCCTTGTAGTTGCACGAGTTGACGACCGGTGAGTCCGTGAGATGAAGGCTACTGCGCCAGCTTACACTTGAAGCAATCCTCTCTGTGGTCTCTGTCGGTGCGTTGTTTTATCCAGTAGAATTGAGACATCATATACGTTTCGCGTGCCATTGCAATTCCTCATTCTAAACAAGTGTCAGTGAAATGCATCTGAGAGGCACCTCTCACTGAGTAGCGAGCGTGCGCATCTTTAGTAGACTATTCAGAATCGCAAGCCTGCTTCAGTCCCCACGAAAAACCGAGGGCTATTGAAACATTGATCCCAGTTTAATTGAAAAGACTCGACAACTCCAAAAACATTTAGTCCAACAATTTCTTTTCCATTAATCCTACAGCGTGTTCTAATCCGATAAACATGCAACACTCTTTTTCCCTAAAAGACTGTTATAGGGTCTCTCGCGCATCTGCATGTTCGGTTCCATCCGCGTCACAGTCGGCACAGACCAGAAAAAAAAACTCAAGCTAAGAAATCTATCGGATAGCAATTGAAAACTGGGTAGTAGGAGAGTCCTGTAATTAACCAATAGTCAATCGAGTGCTGTGAAAATTCTACCAATGGTAACTCACATATCTACAAGGCACCCAATGGCCACCAAAAAAAAAAACGATTCATAAACGATTAAAACCAATACTGCCAGCCAATCAAAGTGAGTCGCCGCGGGACAAGAGCCCAGTGTGAGATCTAGACGCGCAGACGGTCATCTAACTGCAATTAAATTCACCGCAACCAGCTGACTCAGGCTCCGGGTTCAGGAGGATACGGGGATCGCTGGATTGCCGAGAGGCGCTTTCATCACACCTGAGGAGCTCGCGCGTCCTACAGAAATGCATGCATTCGATGAACGTGGTCCTTCGCCACCACCTAATGCATCTGCATTCCGGTGCGCACTGTCATTCATCAAATGCTGACATTTATGCTCTAATTAAGTTCTCCTTTTTTATTTCTGGTGAATGTTGATTAAATAAATTGATCGTATAATTTTCAGCACCATGGACAGACACAGATGGGAGGGGGGGTGAGGGGGTGATAACAAGCGCTCAGCGATTAAGGTGTGTGCGTGTGCGTGTGTGTGTGTGTGTGTGTGTGAGAGAGAGAGAGAGAGAGAGAGAGAGAGAGCGTGTTTGACGCACTTTACTTTTTGCATTCCTTGTTATAGGGATATCATTTAAAGCCAGTATTTGAAATGCGTCACAAAAATAACACAACCCTTACAATGTGTACACGATAGGCAAGTGGGAAAATAATTTATACGTGGTTTTTACTTTTCCAATGCTTTAATATGGCATAGGCCTACTATTTATGCGAGGGGCGTTTCGAAATTTCCGACAGGCTACATGGGAAGTTATCAAGTGTAGGCCTATTTAGTGCGTCTTGTTAATAAATTAGCACTTAAGAATTGAACAAATGGATGCCTCCTCGTCATGCAACAGACAGGTACTGATGCGGACCTAATTGCAGCAGTATCTTATTAATGACTGAGGTACACTCAGACGCGCAAATAATTTGCCAAGTCATAAAATAATCTGTAAAAATCGATTTCCAATTTTTTTTTTTTTTTGTTTGCTAATTACCAAAAAGTAACATTATAACTCAACATTCAATTCATTTGAACTCATGGAAAAGATTCTCTCAGTGGCCTGTATGAAATGTTTAAACTTTGAATCCGCCAACTCCAGAAACATACATTAACTGGCATGGGAAATGTTGTATGGATTTATTTCACATTAGTTTGCGCTTAGTTGTTTATATGTTTATTAACTGCTCGTATCCAGGTCTTTACATGTCGAAAAGACAGATAATTCTTAATTTTACTATGATAGCGCTGAAATAGCCCCAACCCCAGGACTGATGATACAATTTTTGTCAGTTAATTCCAATTTAAACTGAATTCATACATGTACAGCGAAATATACATTCTGAAAATATTTTTTTTAAAGATCAACATACAACCGGGCACATTATGTTGCCAATTTTGGTTGCCAGAGAATTCGTGTGTTCAGTTTGGGCCAAGTCCCAACATGCACGAATATCCTTAAAACTGTCATGCATAAAAAGATCTTTGTGGCTGTCCTTGTAGATGCCTGAATACATGTTGGTAGGATCACCTAAAATATTTACATAGATGCAATGTTACGAGTAATTAGAAATATATTCTGTACAACTAGGTTTGCGTAACTTTGGAACCATAAAGATATTAGGAAGTTTTTCTTTGCCACAGATTACTGAGTAAAAGTGCAAGGAGGCGGAGACTAAATTAAAGTGAGAGGACCCTAAAATGGCACCGGCCAGTAAAACCGGGGTAAGAACAACAATTTGTACATTCAGTTTCTGAAATAAGTAGTTAGCAAGCAATTAAATGTGTGGAATTTTGATAAGTGCGGAATGTTTAATTATTCCGCTTGGACACTGTGGGTTGAATAATGTGAAGGAAGTCCTTTTATTGCAACTAAAGCTAGATAATGATCCGTTAGCTTGCTGTACAGCAGTCTGTTTTATGAATGAGCCGGTTATCTCGCCTTACGAACGAATAAGCCACACAAGCTACAACAGTGAAACTGTTTTTGTTCATAGAATAATGTATGTATTTCGGTTACTACAGTCATATTTCAGTCATTTGCTTTTCTAGTTGTAATATAACGTAATGGCCCGGCTGATGCCGCATGCTCGTAAAATACAGTAATTCATCTAAGCTTGGTCCGCTACCTACTCCATTTTATTGTGAAGTTAGCGTACCGCTACGTGGCATCTGACTGTAGTTAGCTGTTTGTGTAAGACTGCAATTAAAATCTCCCCTCGTGGCTTTAGCTGGATGGGGAAACGAAAAAACTGTAGACTGGTCTGAGTTCATTGTTTCACACGGACAGAAATATTAAGTTCAGAAGACCCAAAATAGACTTTTCCATCAAACGTTGTAATAAAGAAGTAAATAGTAATGTAATGTAAATTATCACACGTAAAAGCAGAAGAGTATCAGGTTTTATGCGAGAGAATGTAGTGCAGAAATCCTGTCAAGACCTGCAAAAGAATTAATGAAATAAAGGAATGCCTTGTTTACAACTCATGGCAAAAACCAACAGTCAAACTGGTATTTCTAAATGATAACTATGTGCCTGCCGACGACACAAAGTTTTTAAAGTCAGTGAATGGGTTTCTACAGTAAAACTGTGAGCTTGTCGGAATGTGTAAAAGCCATACTTCTGAAATAATGTTTACAAAGGAATCTTTTATCTCAGTCGAAAGGCAATTGTAAAGCATCCTACATTTAAATCACTTCAATGTCACAGCACACCTTGATTTTAAAGAGTCATTTAATTTTCTCTCAACATCTAATTTGTTTTTAAAAGTAAGGGAACTTAATTGTAACATAGCTTTAAATGTAATTTATGAAATGTATTCATTAATGTAGTTTATGTAAATCAGTTAACCTTTATTCATTTTTATGCACACCCCGCTGTTTTCTCCTCTCTCCTGTTCTGCGTGTCCCACTAAATGATTATTTTAGGTTGTGAAAATGAAACCGTGCCTCGCGCTGTTGGTGCTCCTGCTGAAGACCCATCAGGCACTTGCTGCTTCCAAATCCGTTACTGCCAGTCTGAACGCCAAGTGGCCAGTAACACCTCTTCTGTTAGAGACAAGGTAAAGCATGGTGTCGAGCTATCCTCACTCTCTTCGTTTAATGTATAAAACTTTTCCATGCAGCCACATTTACACTTGACTTTTTTTCTGGTGAATAGCTGTTAATGTTTCAGGTTAATCTGGGATAGTCCTGGTGACTTTGTGTTTGCCATTGCCTTTGCTTTGGGTTTTTTTGTATAGCAAAAAAGATATATACATGTTTTTCCAAAATGTTTGTAGTTGTGGATTGGTATTTTGGCTTGTTTACCTTTTATTGGTGGCAGACTGTGATCCTGACTCCTTACTGGGAACAGTGTCATTTCTTAAATGGCGTGTGTTTTCATTCAGTCTTTTTGGTGTTGTTGCTGTGCATTGTGCATTTAATTTCATGTTTGCATTTAGTTACAGTCAGTTAAACATCTGCTTCTTGCTTTTTTTTCTGTTCTTGCTCCTCCAGTGAGTTTATTGCAGAAGATGGTGAGGAAAAATTCTGGCAGTTTGTCGACACTGTGAAAGAGTTAACGATATACAAGAATGGCGGTAAGTAGGTGTGCTAAGGTGGGGTGATATTAGCAGATGTTATTAACACTGAATTTATTTGGATAAATTAACGACTCACATGTAAACAGACAAATGTTTTTTTTCTTTTGTATGTGCTTGACAGGCTCAACATTTTGACAAAAAGCTGAAAACAGAATGACTCCCAGCAGTCTGTTCAGCGTGATTCATGGCAATGTTGTTGATTTGAAGGAGGAACAATTTTAACTGAGCCATTCAGTGAGGTTTAGTTAATACATCTTCTGTATGCAAACAATCATTCAAAGAATTGTTGCAGGTGACAGTAAGGTTCAGTGATCAGGAAATTGGACAGCTAGGCTGCTGGTTTGCTTTTTAGTTTGGGCACTTTTTATTTATTCTTGAATAAAACATACCACTGCTTGGAGTAACAAATGATTTCATCTCTGGTTGCTTTGAGGCAAATCAACCCCACAGGAGCGCAAGCTGCAAAATTACATTACATTACAACTACATTACTTTCATTTAGCTGACGCTTTTATCCAAAGCGACTTACAGTTGATTAGACTAACCAAGGGCCAATCCCCCCTGGGAGCAATGTGGGGTTAAGGGCCTTGCTCAAGGGCCCAACAGCAATGGTGTTCTTGCTGTGGCTGGACTGGGACTTGAACTGCTAACCTCAGGGTCCTAGTCATGTACCTTAGCCACTAGGCTATAGGCTGCAGCCTGTGATTCTGTCTGTCCTTTCTCTCCAGAGTCCGTTCGCTCTTACTACAACCTAATCATCAAGAAGGCCAGCCAGTTTGTGACCGACCTGCAGGCCAGCCTCCTTAAGTTCGCCCTGTCGCTGAGGTCCTTCTCGCCTGCCGTGCACGCTTTTCAGCAGGTACTTTTGGTAGTTCAATAATAATCTATTGTCAAAATGATTCTGTCACATGACCCTGCCCCTTTAAAAACATACGGCATACCAAAAAGATCTATTGTATATTTGTGTTGTTTGCGGGTGAATATGATTTTGAAAATGTGCGGTTTTGTCTCTTTTACAAATCACTGCTGTTGGAAAACGCTTGATGAAGGACGAATCAAAGGCAGACCTTTTGGTCATACCTCATTTGTGATAACGGACTACATCGTCTTTTAGCTACGCACACCTGTTGCCATTCAGCTGAAGCTGGATAGTTCCCTGTTTTTAAAAAGTGCCACATTTAAACTGTAAGAGCCTGAGGATAATCATTGAAGTTAAATTTTTGCCCTCTTCAGTTTCCGGTCCTTGCCCGGTAACGATTGTTGCTGTAGTGACAGTTGAAGCTGTACGTACGGTGAGCGGATTCTTTTTTCTCTGGGGACGCGCCTCGGCCCCTCCCAAGCCCCAGCAGTGACTGTGGTGTACTGTTTTGGGAGGCACTGGTGTAGATGGCAAGATGATCTGTGAGATTGAGAGTGCACTTCAGTGCCTTTGCAATAGACGGGCTCCTTTTTTTTTTTAATTTAGTGAGCTTTATTTGCTCTAAGTGTGCTTTTAACGCGTTTGCGCTCCCTTGATGCCGAGATGGGGATTTAGAGTCTGGTGCAGGGGAGGTACGTGAGAGCTGCAAAGCGTCTCGGGCTGTTATCTGTAAAATCGGTGATTTTAGTACTGCGTCAGAAAAACCCCACAAAAGCGGTCTGTCTCTTCTCTCTCTCTCTCTCTCTCTGTGTCTCTCTCTCTAGCCATCTCCTTCTCCTTTTCTTAATGAAAACAGCCCCTCTTCAGTATTCATGGGCACAGTCACGGCTGCCAGATTATCTCTGATAAGGCAGATAAGAACGATCTCAATTTGTCCTGTTGCCTTCCCACTGTCATTTTCACTGCTCTGTGTAGCACCAGCTGTGTTGTGTGTACTGTAGAAACGGTAATGTGGAAAACAGGATAGAAAATATATGAGATACCTTTTTTACATGGGCCATGCTTTTTGTGTCAGTGCTGTTTGCAATGACAGGAAGTGTGTGAGTCAGTACTGGCTTTAATTGGCTGTCAGTACACAGTGGTGTGTGAGTCAGTACTGTTGTTAATTGGCTGTCAGTGCACAGTGGTGTGAGTCAGTACTGTCGTTAATTGGCTGTCAGTGCACAGTGGTGTGTGAGTCAGTACTGGCTTTAATTGGCTGTCAGTGCACAATGGTGCGTGAGTCAGTACTGTCGTTAATTGGCTGTCAGTGCACAGTGGTGTGTGAGTCAGTACTGTCTTTAATTGGCTGTCAGTGCACAGTTGTATGTGTGTCAGTACTGTCTTTAATTGGCTGTCAGTGCACAGTGGTATGTGAGTCAGTACTGTCTTTAATTGGCTGTCAGTGCACAGTGGTATGTGAGTCAGTTCTGTCTAATTGGCTGTCAGTGCACAGTGGTGTGTCAGTCAGTACTGTTGTTAATGGGCTGTCAGTGCACAGTGGTATGTGAGTCAGTTCTGTCTAATTGGGTGTCAGTAGGGGGTAGTTTGTAGCAGTACTGTCTGTTGTTGAATGTTAGTTCAGGGTAGTGTATGTGTCAGTGCTGTTTGACAGTACTGTATTACCTGATGACTTTGAAATGACCTGAAGTGAATGTTCCATGGTGGTTGTGATAGTAGGATACCAGAAGCTTTTTACATGTAATTCCAGTATTAAATGAACGCCTCAAGAGGACCATTTTCTGAGGAACACCAGTCATATGACAAGGAATGCTCAGATTTTGGTAACATTAAAGTCCTAATGTTGAACACAAATCAGCTTCTCTAAAGAGAAGTAGACCTAGTGTTGCGTAAATGTTGTGTTTTGGTGTGTGTACCCTTTAGCGGCGGTATTTAGCCAGTGTTTGCGCAGTGGAAATGCTGCTGTGTAAGGGGAAAGTAATCAATGTGTAAACAGGGGGTCACCTTTGGTAAAGATGACAGCCGCATAAATAAATCTTGTAACATAATCCGCAAACTAGCAGCTTACACGAATGAGTAAATTATTGAAAGTGTCTTCTGCGGGGAGCTGTAACACGATTCAGGGAGGGGATGCGTGCTCAAAGGTGTCTGTCAAGAAGTTTATAACTCCGTTAATGTAGTCTGCAGCTGCAAAATCTTCATATAACAGGCATCTTTTTATACAGTGACAGGCAGTGCGGCAGTGTATGCTTCAGGAAATACCCTGAGCATACAGTCGCTTTGCAGGATTTCCATTATTTCTGTTTACAATGCAGAACTGCGCAGACAAACACTCAGCGAGCTGCACTTCTGCTGCAGGTGCTCCACTGGCCACACAAGGTGCTGTTGAGCAGTGATCTTTACCCTCCTTGCTGACTGAAGCCGCTCTACCTGTAGAATTCACCTTGACGGATGGATGTGGTCTCTGCCATTTCAGTTCTGCCAGTGCAGGACGTTATTGAGTTTCAATTATTTAATTGAAAAATTCCCATTGAAAATGATGTGGATTTTTGTTAGCTGCAACCAGCAGCTTTATAGCTCACTCTGTCAGTAGGTTGGTTAGTCCACCAAAATTTCCTCACCCTTTGCCACAGTTTTCACCCTAGGAGGATGAAATTTGTCATGGAGGTCAAGTGTGTGTGTGTGTGTTTGTGTGAGAAGGTGTGTGTGTGTTTCTGTTTATGCCAATTTGATAAAAAGGGGGCGTGACAGTGGGAGTTGCCTGGTCACAGCTATTGCGAATTTGCGCTTGTTTAAAATTCAATACGTTAATTGCTGATGGTTTCTGGAATTGACTGAATCTTATTGATCTGAAATTTGTCTGAGCTGGAGGCACTGAAATGCCCTGTATGACACTGCCACAGGAAGGATGTTGTTCAGGCCATGGGGCCTATCGTAAATGTTTACCACGGGAGGTGAAAACAGAAGCATTGTCTGAAAAAACGATTTACTCTAATTATGCCAAATGAAAATAAATACAGAATAAAGCCTTAACCATGACACACACACACACACACACACACACACACACACACACACACACACACAAAACTTCCTGGCAAAACAAATATGGAGCAGAACATGAGGCAGCACCAGTGAATAGGGACTGCTGCTCCACGCTCTGGTAGAAGACAGATGGTTCGTTTGACAATAGTGTATCCCAGTGCGTGAGCCACTTGAGCGTTCCCCCGGTCAGTTTAACTGGTCAGCCATCTGGAAGGACGCAGGAAAACCCCGCACATCCTCCCACTCCAAGTCATCATGGCTCAGAATATTGCTTGTATTAAGCTACGTCAAAAAAAAAAGAAAGACCAAATATGGGCATTCGTGAGTGAAGACTGTCTGTGGTTAGTCATCACCAGGCAGCCACACAGGTTTAAACAGGGGATGGTATTAATTTAGTCTGTCTGTTCAGTAGAGGTCTGCAAAGAGGTTCTGTTGATGCATTTTGTGGAATCCACCAGCAGGGGGCGCCACCTCAGGTTGCCCTCCTGCACCCTGTAAAGCCAGGGAGCAGCTCAAAGTTTTGCGCATCGGGAGTGTGGTTAACCAGTGTGGTTTATCAGACAGGCGAGCCTCTTTCTCTTAATGGTGTCTCCCGCGGTAATGAGCGTTTGTTTTCTTTGCTCCACTGAAGAGCACCGAAGTGATGAGAGCTTCAGTTTGTAGAAGTGGGAGAAATAATTACAAGGACAGCTGTAACTGTGTGTTGTGCGAGCTTTGGAGACAGAGAAAAAAAATTATAACGAGTATAAAGATAAACTGGGACCATTTCAGAGGGAACACTCTTCCTTGATACCCCCAAATCCCAGCTATTCCATCATCACCTTTGTCATTGTCCAGCTGAGTCATATCTCTGTCATCATACTTTTCATTGGTTGTGTCTTTGCTGATTGGACCATGTGTTTGTTCTTCTACCCAAAAGATAGCCAATGACGAGCCTCCGCCCGAGGGTTGTCCCGCCTTTGTCTCCATCCATGGCCAGCACACCTGCAGCACCAAGGAAGTGAAGAAGCTCCTGAAGGCAGCAGCAGGCAGGTAGCCCTCCTGCATGGTTCATATCCCTACAGCAGGTCCATTGTCTCAGAAATGAGTCAGGCTTTTTAAATCTGGTCCAAGAAGGATGTGGTTTTTTTGGTCTGTTTCATTATTGTGTTTTTTTCAATATTGCTGCCAAAAACCAAATGCATGAATATGTACCCCCTGCTTGTGAAAGCTGTTTCTTTGTCATAATTTTCTGCATGTTTCATCATTATCTGTTTGGGGTCGGTGTGGGTGTAGGCATTTATTACTAGCCCAGTTCTAAAATATCTGAATTAATCATAGAATGCTGGATTCCATTTGAAATGATCTATGTTTTTTTTTTTTTTGTGGTTCTTATTTGTTTTAACTAATTTCACCTTTTACTATCCAATATGTAGAAAGCACAAAAATGTGTAAGAAAAGTGTTGTATGATTTAACTGTTTTATTATTATTAAATATTTGTCTAATCGTTGTCATCAAGAAGTTGGATGGGGTTCTCAACAATGGAATGAGAAGCGAGTCACACTCATAGCTAGGAGCCTGTCTGGTGTGTCTGCGTATCTCCTTCAGTCACCTGAAAGGTTTGAATCGTGTTGCTCCCCTCTCGTCTGCAGGCCGAAGCCGTACCTGTATAAGATGGACCACAGGTATCCTGTGGGGAACACCACAGGCCTTCCAGTGGCCATCCTGTACGCTGAGATCGGCACCAAAAAGTTCAACACCTTCCACAAGCTGCTGACCGAGAAGGCTAGAGAGCGCAAGCTAGTCTACATCCTGCGGCACTTCATACAGGTGAGTGCTGACGCTACCTGTAACCTCACGACTGGCTTTGTATGTGATTGGTCAGAAAACAGCAAATTTAAAAAAAAATTGCCAAATGGAAGTGCAATTCGGATGGAGTGCTCATGTAAATAGCTCTGCACTCACAGCTTTTGGCGATTTCTCAGCATATTAAGGACTGCTTCAGTGAAAGACCGCTTATAGAGAAAAGCAACCAACATTCCTCAGTTACCAGCCATTTTAGATGTGTTTCCATCCTACCTGTCAGAAGAGAACCTCTCCAAAAGTGGTTTTCAAAAAGCTGAATGGCTTAGTTAACATGAACCGCATTCTTGTGAAATTCCAGCGAGGGCTCTCTGTATACCACACTGCAGAGCACCTGATCCGTGTGGGAGAGATGTGGTCTTTGTGTTTCCACAATCATTCTTACTGCTTCTGCGAGAACAGGCAGAGCTCCCAAAGAACACACTCTGCTTTAAATATAACTGTATGTAAAACACGCTCAATATTGATGAACGTGCACAAGCTGTCGTGCACATGTGCTAGCTGCGCACGGGGGAATCGTTTGGTTTCGCCCGCCGCTAGTTTTATTACCGTGGCACATATCACTCCTACAGCTGCGCGGTTCGGACTAAATGGGGCTCGCTGCACTAAATGCTTGAGGGAAATATGGTTCTGGAGCTGGAGCTACTGGGCAATATACAGTTTGTTCCAGTGAATGGCTGCAGTATAAACTCTTATGAGAATAATGTGTGAAACATGGCTGATAATGGCGCATCGTTGAGCTCTTGCATGAAGGTAATTTTTTTCATGCTCTTGTGTTCAGGAGTGTTAAAGAAATACCAGCGTGGTTTGATATGTTTAAATTGAAGTGTGTTTTGAAGGTGAGCATGCAGGTTTAAAAAGAAAGCATAGAGGCAGTTCTGGAATCCAGTCTGCAGCGTGTAAAACTTTGGGACCAGGTTGAGAGAAAACTGTCTCCGCTGGCATCCAGGGAGATTGAGATCGTGGCTAGGGGAAAGACGCCCATTAATTTGTGCTCCTGTCAGAGCTGTGGCACAGAGTTCAGCCAATCAAAGTCCAGGGGTAGGTCAAAGGTCAGAGTGGCAGACGGGCTTCAGACTTTGCTTTGTATGTGTTCTTTCATTTGATCAGATGTCTGCACCCAGCACATGAAATTACAGCTTTAAAAAAAAAAAAAAAAACAACAACAACACAAATGTTTGACGTCCCAATTAAAAGTGCCGTCCGCCACCACTGTCGAGCTGCGAGGGAGAGACAGACATCTCCCTCCTAACCGGCCCCTCCCTCAGAGACAAATGAGTGGTACGGCTTTGCACAGGTGAACAGGGCGATCTTCATTTGTGACACACACCTGCCTCTCTCTCCATCTTCCTCGTCTTTAATCATCGAGCTGGAACTCATCGGGAAACTCTGATAATTGGGAGGAAAAAGAATAAAGCAAATAACTTTTAAGAAACATTTTGTTTGCCGTCTTATCAAGTGATTATGTTTTTGTTTTGTTTTTTTAAGGAAGTGTTCTTTGGAATATGCTAGTCTTTGCTTTAGCAAAGTTCCTCAGTGACAAGATTGCAGTAGTAAGTAGCATTAGCCTAGTACCTGTTATTCATGTAGGCTCTGTGGACATGCATCATGTGAGCCGTGGAAACTGAGCTGTGACACTTTTTTACATTAGTTTGGAGCCATTTAGCAGTCGTTCTCACCCAGAGTGACTCACACATCTTGTTTTTATGTGTTACCCAATTGCACACCTCAATATTTTACTGAAGCGATTCAGGTGAAGCACCCTGCTCCAGGGCACTTATGTCTGTGGTTCCTACTGGCTGGGAATTGAACCTGAAAACCTATGAGTTACAAGCCCGATTTCCATTATGCTCCTGTACTGTCAGAATGCAAATGAATATAGAAGAGTGCTTTGTGTAACTGCAGTGGTAGTGTTTGCTCGTGTAGCTTTTTTCTGTCTCATTGTCTTTTTTTGACAATGTAAGTTTATTCATTCATGTTTATATGTATGCATACTCAATTGCTTCAAAGTATAAAAATAAAAAGTCCATCAAAAATAATAAAGTTAGCAAGACCATGTGATATTAGCAATCACAGCCTTGGAAGAGAAGAGAAAGATGTTATAGTAAATGAATAATTTCACGGCATTATCATAAACATGCTCTGCATCTCAAACTGATTTGAGAGACCGGAGAGGAAGAAAGTGATCATCTCTTCGTATTTCAGCGCTGGGATCTCAGTGACATGGGTGTTTCTGGGAATATCTTAAGACGACGCAGGCATCAGAGCTCACTTTGAACTGCAAATACAGAGGAATGCTTTTCCACACTGATACTCTTCTCCAACCATATTGGATGCAGACGCTTAATGAACATGAGTATGAAGCCAGATTCAAATCAATTTCTCCACTGGAGCAATGCTGAAAAAAATTTAATAAATGAAAATAATTTACATATTATATATGATGAGAAAGGAGAAAAATGCTAACCCTCACCAAATATATCAGCCTGACCGGAGATTTAATGATACTCGCATGCTGGCAGTTTTATAGTGGCTCTTTTTTTGTCAGCATGCAAGCCTCAATAAATCTTCTTCCCTGTGTGTCAGACTGACACACTTTTGCAGTGTGTGGTTAAAATGTTCTCTATTCTTTTTTTTTTTTTTTTTTTTTACCCCGATTTTTCCCCTTTTTTCCCAACCCGAATGTTCAACCGAACTTGATGACCTCACCGCAGCACTCGCCCTGACAGCTGGCTCCCAAGCACGACGAGGAGAGTGCTATTGTGATGAGGCCAATGGGAGTTAGGCTGACCAATTGGACCTCTGACCATGGCCGGGAATGGCGAAGCCGGGAATCAAACCCCTGACCTCAGGATTTATCCCACGAGCCACTCAGAGGCCCTGTTAAAATGTTCTCTATTCTAATGTAATATTGGCTCTGTGCATCTGAAGCCCAAACTACGCTTACACCAGTACAGCCCAAAGATCAGCCTATGCATATTAATTGGTACCGTTTGACCCGGTCCTACTGTCTACCTGGTGCTTAAGGTGGTGCTCTTGTCTCAGTGTGTGACTTTTCTCAGCATCATCGGTCTGCCGAGCCCTGTTCTTCCTTTAGCTCCCTTAATCATTCATGCATTCATTTAACACCGTCACCAGGCGTGCAGCAGCCGATTTTCATCTCACAGAACACAAACCTGACTCAGGTCTTCTCTTTTGAAGTCTGTTGGTAGTCGTCCCCTCAGGATGAGGGGGGGGAAAGAAGTCCCTATTTTGGAAAAGATCTCAAGTCCCGTTCTCTGTGGAGCTTTTGATGTTTTTATGTTGATGAATGTGTAGACTTCCACAAGCATACTAATAAAGCAATGATCAGCTACAACATCTGATCTCCCTATCAATGGAGTGAATACTAGAAATCACTGTCAGACACCTGCTGGCACCAATCAGATTATCCCAGTAGCCCAGGTGTTACATTTCAACAAGCAAACGCACATTTCGAGTTGAAAGGCTTCTTCTAAGGCAGGGTTGGCTTATCGGAATGGAGAGCTACAGCTACAGATTGTGCTCGTTTTCGTTGTTATTTAGTGTTTAACGGATCAATTATAACAGCTGTATGTTCGCCCGGTTGCTTGGATCTGAATCAGTGACTTATTTTGCAGTGCAAGCATGCACCGGCACATTCAGTGCCCCCTCAGACTGTAGCTTTGGTTTCTCAGTCTGTGTTGTGTCTGGCAGGATTTTACTCTCTCCTTTGCTCTGTAGGAACCAAAGATGGAGAAGATGCGTCTGTCTGGATACGGGGTGGAGCTGGCCATCAAAAGCACAGAGTACAAAGCAGTGGACGACACACAAGTAAAAGGTGGCTTTTCTTTCTTCGTTTTAAAACGGCCGTTTCACCTTCAACCGAAGCTGTGATTTAGAGTGTTGGCTCTAGCACAATCGTTTGGAACCAAAGTTAAGCAGTTTTCGGTTTGATGAGTATTTTGATGGGAAACCTCCCAAGCTGCGCCGTCACTCTGCTTTCCAGAAGTAGTCAAAGAAGGCTAGTTCCATCTTTGACTACTTCCTCCTGAAAGCATGGGGGAGTTTTGATTTGGTGGGGCTGGTGACTTAATTTGTTTTTGAAAAGGGTGAAATGTCAAATGTCAGTAATATATAAAATACATAACCAGTGTTTTGTGTCTTCATAATGTCTATGATTGTACTGTAATAAATGCTGTGTTTGTGTCTCGTTTGTTTGTTTGTTTGTTTGTTTGTGTTTGTTTTTTTTAATATCCTCTATGTTTGCTCAGCTGCAGATGCAAAAGCCGCTGGAAGTCCCGAAGATGATGAGGGTGATGAAGTGCAGGGCTTTCTGTTCGGGACTTTAAGGTGAGCAGCTGAATCTGGGTCCTGCCTACGTCTGGGTGGAGAAATGGGGGGAGCTGCCTGACCTTGACCTCAGGTGAAGGCAAAGCCGCTTGTCACCTGTTAAACTTCCAACTATTGTGAAATAATTCAAAAGAAGAAATAACTTGTGCATTACTTGTAACACATTTATAAACTTCTAATTAAGAAGGCCTTAGAGGGCCTGTCATGAGCCCTCATGTTGTATTAGAAGCTGAAAGTGAATCTGACTCTGGCTTTGGTAAATAGTGGTGCCTGTGTGCTCACCTGCTGAAGATCAAAGTGGCATGGATATTTTGATATTTTTGTGGAGCACCTGTATGTTGCCTATGCATGCTTTCTCTCAACTTCAAAGTTACTGCTGTGTGCTGCTTTATAAACAGGGCTGGTCTGTGTATGAGGAGAAGCTTACACACACATGCACACACACACACACACACACGCAAATGCCTGTGCATGTATGAACACTCAGAACCCACTCAAATACACTTCCACATGCCCAACATAAACTCATCCCACACACACACTCACTCACACGCGTGCACACATATATACACATGCACATTCTCGCACACACCACAAACCGTAGATTCCTCTATCACCTCTGTCAGGTGACTGCCTCTCACTCTTTGATCCTGTATTTTTATTTCCTGTAGGAAAGCGCACCCACAGCTGCAGGAAGAGCTGGGAGAGTTTCAGAAACACCTGCTGGACACCAGTAATGACATGGCATCTCTTAAAGTGTGGGAGCTGCAAGGTACCGTACCTGTGTATCTGCACCTTTATACCTGTACTAACAGTACCTGTATGCCGTCACCTTCACACCTGTACACTCAGTACCTGTGCATATACATACCTGTAAAACTCAATACTTTCATATCCACACCTGCACTTTCAGTACCTGCTAATCATCACCTAGATACCTGTGCACCTGCACTGTCAGTACTGCATATCCACACCGGACCCCCTATGCACTCCTCACCTGTATTTTCTAGTCTGTATAGGTGTGTTTGCAAGGATATAAACATATAAAGTTGTGTTACAGAATGAATGTCTTTGTATTGTATAATTGCCTATTTTTGTATTCATTTTTGTGTCATGTGATCAGGGCCATGTCTAAAAATGTCCCCATCTTTATCTTATTTTCCATCTTTGGATTCCAGGAGGGAAATTTTGATATTTATGTTTTTCCTCGGAGTGAAAGTCACACGAATGACAACCTGTTATCTCTGCCCTGAAAATCGAGATGTTATCGGTTCGCCACAGCTCCCTGATCCTTATTGGCCGAGCTTGTCTAAGGAATTGAGCTTATTCTTAATCTTATCAGGAGGAAAAAGGACAGATGCCAGCTGGCTGTCTGCACCCATGTAATCATTCAGTTTGCATGGAATCATCCTCACTCATGCATGCTTATATGAAAAAACAAACAACAAACAAATCCACACACACTCACACACTCGACCATATGCACATATGCACACACATATGAACTAACATACACAAACACAAGCATTCACATGCAAGCATGAACACATACACACACACACACACACACACACACACAATTATCCCACATACAAGCATACATGAACATAATTATATTGTGACACTCTGATGTATATTTTTTTTACCCCCCACCCCTTTTGTTCATCCTGCAGATCTCAGTTTCCAAGCTGCTGCTAGAGTCATGTCGGCCACCAAGTTTGATGCCCTGAAATTACTGCGGGACCTCAGCCAGAACTTCCCTGCTAAAGCCAGGTAACCTCAAAACACCTTTGTTACCTGTGAAATCAGGTAACCTCAAAACACCTGTGCTACCTGTGAAATCAGGTAACCTCAAAACACCCGTGTTACCTGTGAAATCAGGTAACCTCAAAACACCTGTGTTACCTGTGAAATCAGGTAACCTCAAAACACCTGTGTTACCTGTGAAATCAGGTAACCTCAAAACACCTGTGTTACCTGTGAAATCAGGTAACCTCAAAACACCTGTGCTACCTGTGTATTCAGGTAACCCCACATCACCTGTGGTCTGGCCCTCTAATCGGGGAGAGGCTCATTTATTTTTAAATTGGGTGAGCTACAAGTGGGACTGGGTTTTGTCAGTAGAACAAGATGGCATTGATGGAAATTAGGGTAAATTCTAAATTGATAACACATGGACAGGGAACGAAAAACACGAAAACAACTGAACAAAGCCGACAGAAAACACAGAACGCAAGAAACCAAAACACAAGTTACACTGTATTACTAACAGTTCTTGTGTACATCAGGTTCTCATCCTCTGTTCTGGGGTACCCTGTGTTCACTGGTTTTTTGGCACAGCCAGTGTCTTCATCAGTAGAGGCTGTTGAGGACGTGTTTTACTTCTCTTATAATGTTTTCCGTACCATATCAGCACGCTGCAGGTCGCTGCCATTTAATTATCATTGAATTTCTCATATTCCACACGTGGTTGAATTTCAGCAATTATGACCACGAATTTATTAAATTTGAAAATGTAACCTTTTCCTCCAGGAATCATTAGCAGTACAGTTCACTACAGATATTGAAAGCATTAGTTGATATGAATTAAAATTCCTGGGATGTGAATATGGGACAGTTATTCTTTATGACATGCATGGCTATTTTCGGCATAATGAGGCTAAACCATCTCCCTGTATCCAAGAGACAGAGCTTGCAACTTCACTGCAGTGTAGTATAATGGTTAGGGAGCTGGGCTTGTAGCTCAGAGGTTACAGTGTAGTGTAATGGTTAGGGAGCAGGGCTTGTAGCTCAGAGGTTACAGTGTAGTATAATGGTTAGGGAGCTGGGCTTGAAATAGAGAGGTTGCAAGTTCAGTTCCCAGGCAGGGCACAGCCCTACTGTACCTTTGAGCAATGTACTGGTGTACCAAAAGCACGCTCGTGGTGGCTGCCCTGGAGAAGAGCCTCTCTGCGCAATGTCTGAATGAAAATGCAGAGGTTCTTCTCACCCTGTTTTTTTTTTTTTTTTTTTTTGCCGTGTCTCGGTGTTGAGCCGGTACGGTAAAGCGTGGTTATTTCCGCTGTTCTCACAGTACCCGTGGCACAGACGCCAGGGTGAGAGATGAGGCAGATAAGAGAATGCTGACACAGCTGAAAGCTCTGGTTCTGAGCCAGCTGTAGCTGCAGTGTCTGAGGGCCCAGGGTTCGGGGGAAATTAAAGTATGATTGTGTGGCGTCGTTGGGACCGGGACCGGGGGTTTGGGGGGGTTGGCAGGGGAGGACAAGGGGAGGAGCAAGTGCTGACTGTTTACTCGTCTTCCCAGGTCTCTTACCAAAGTTCCAGTGAATCAGGAAATGAGGAAAGAGATAGAAGTAAATCAGAAGGTAGGATTTAATCCCAAAGCACTTATTTTGTGTTTCTATTGGATGTGTCCATAATGTCTGCCCTTAGATACAGCCATAGTGCCCTTAAATACAGCCACAGTGTCCTTAAATACAGCCACAGTGCCCTTACATATAGCCATATAGTGCCCTTACATACAGCTATAGTGCCCTTACCTACAAAGTGCCCTTACATACTGCCATACTGCCCTTACATACAGCCATAGTGCCCTTACATACAGCCATACTGCCCTTACATACAGCCATAGTGCCCTTACATACAGCCATACTGCCCTTACATACAGCCATAGTGCCCTTACATACAGCCATACTGCCCTTACATACAGCCATAGTGCCCTTACATACAGCCATAGTGCCCTTACATACAGCCATAGTGCCCTTACATACAGCCATAGTGCCCTTACATACAGCCATAGTGCCCTTACATACAGCCATAGTGCCCTTACATATAGCCATAGTGCCCTTACATACACTTGTAATGTTCCTGTTAAACTAAAATGCCATTTTGGCGTGTTTCTGTTGTAGGTTCTGAGTGAAACTCTTGGGATTCAGCCTGGAGATGCTGGACTGTTTATCAACGGCCTCCACATCGACCTGGACATTCATAACCCATTCAGGTAGGCCCAGGAGTGCCGCGATTGAGCCTGTGTATCTTATTCAAACATCACACTTCCTATGTTGGTGGATGGGCTTCAATTGACCAGTATTTGTCTGCACTGTCATTATATTTAAATCCTCACCTGTGCATTCACTACACATAACCACACCTGTACACCTCAGCACCTGTACATACCATACCTGTATATCCATTCCTACACACCTCTGCACTCTGTACCTGTGTATCCATACATATACACTAATTAACCGTAAAGTTTGATATGTCATTTGTTTAGTTTCCATCGTCAGATATTTGTCCACATTAAGTTCCATGAGTTAATAGCTGAAAAAGAATAATATCAACCTCAAACCAGATTTGATCTATGACTTTGCTGCATTGTATATTAACTTAATAATAATAATGAATTTATAGTTGTGAACAGAACTGACACTTTTGATCAGATGGTCTAACGTACTTGCGCTGTCGTCCCTGGCAGTATCTTGGACATGGTTCGTGGGGAGGCGCGCGTGCTGGAGGGCCTGTATAACCTTGGCCTGAAGGGGGAGCCCCAGAGCAAGCTGCTGAGGCTGAATGTGCACCCCATGGAGGACAGCTACGCCCTGGACATCCGCCATCCCGCCGTGACGGTGAGCGTGTATGAAGTCGGGGAGCCGTTTGCCTGCGCAGTTGCCTGACTCAGTCAGGAGGAGGTCAGTGGCTGAGACAGCGCAGCCCAGCGCAGCCCAGTGCAGCTCAGTGCAGCCCAGTGCAGCCCAGTGCAGCTCATTGCAGCCCAGCGCAGCCCAGTGCAGCCCAGCGCAGCCCAGCGCAGCCCAGTGCAGCCTAGCGCAGCCTAGCGCAGCCCAGTGCAGCCCAGCGCAGCGCAGCCCAGCCCAGCGCAGCCCAGTGCAGCCCAGCGCAGCCCAGCGCAGCCCAGCGCAGCCCAGAACAGCCCAGCGCAGCCCAGCGCAGCCCAGCGCAGCCCAGCGCAGCCCAGCGCAGTCCAGCGCAGTCCAGCGCAGCCCAGTGTGTGTCCTGGGGTAAAGCCTTCCATTTCAAAGAGCGCTGCAGATTGCGAGCGGAAGGCTGCGAGTTTGAATCCCAAGCAGAGGCACTGCTGAACGTACCCTTTGGCAAGGCGCTAAAGAGCCAGGGCACATCAGCGAATCATAATATCCAGCTGTATTAAACGGATAACGGCTAAAATGTATACCACGGAAATCTCCTGAGGTAATCTGCTGAGTAAATATGAAACATTAATAATTGATAATCACGTCCTCCAGTCAGAGGTGCAGCGGCTTGGCTCTAGTTTTTGAAACGTGGGGTGGAGGGAGGGAGGCAGGGTGAGGGTGGGTGAATTTTGGCTTGGTGAAATATCTGCCTATGTCCTGTTTCAACCTCTGTGCTGTCCTGGAAAACAAACGACCATAAGCTCTCTGATTAATTAAAAAGCCTGCTGGAAAAATACAACTCTTTCCTCATTTCTTTTCCCAACCAGTGATCTGAACAAGCTTGGGCACTGAATGTCTCTCTATTTTTTTCACCATCACAATCTACTGTGGTACTTTTCTAGCTGCCTTTGTTCCTGTTTTTCTGTTTTTCAGTGGAAAAACCTTGGTCTGTAGGCATATGTATAAAATGGGCAAAATAAACATTATTGTTATTTTTGTTGTTGTTATTATTACTATTATTATTGGTACATTTATTTTCACTATTATCATTATGGCTCTCACCTGTGTTCCTCCTTCAGTTCTGAAGGAGAGACTGGCATTGTTGGGGTGCTCACCCCCCATAGCTGTGCAGCTTGTCCCCCCCTTTGTAGCTGTGCAGCTTGTCCCCCCTCTGTAGCTGTGCAGCTTGTCCCCCCCTTTGTAGCTGTGCAGCTTGTCCCCCCCCTCTGTAGCTGTGCAGCTTGTCCCCCCCTTTGTAGCTGTGCAGCTTGTCCCCCCCCTCTGTAGCTGTGCAGCTTGTCCCCCCCTCTGTAGCTGTGCAGCTTGTCCCCCCCATAGCTGTGCAGCTTGTCCCCCTCTGTAGCTGTGCAGCTTGTCCCCCCCTCTGTAGCTGTGCAGCTTGTCCCCCCCCATAGCTGTGCAGCTTGTCCCCCCCTCTGTAGCTGTGCAGCTTGTCCCCCTCTGTGGCTGTGCAGCTTGTCCCCTCCTGTAGCTGTGCAGCTTGTCCCCCCTCTGTAGCTGTGCAGCTTGTCCCCCCTCTGTAGCTGTGCAGCTTGTCCCCCCCCTCTGTAGCTGTGCAGCTTGTCCCCCCCTCTGTAGCTGTGCAGCTTGTCCCCCCTCTGTAGCTGTGCAGCTTGTCCCCCTGTAGCTGTGCAGCTTGTCCCCCGTAGCTGTGCAGCTTGTCCCCCCCCTCTGTAGCTGTGCAGCTTGTCCCCCCCCCTCTGTAGCTGTGCAGCTTGTCCCCCCCCTGTAGCTGTGCAGCTTGTCCCCCCCTCTGTAGCTGTGCAGCTTGTCCCCCCCCGTAGCTGTGCAGCTTGTCCCCCCCCAGCTTGCTGTGCAGCTTGTCCCCCCTCTGTAGCTGTGCAGCTTGTCCCCCCTCTGTAGCTGTGCAGCTTGTCCCCCCCCTCTGTAGCTGTGCAGCTTGTCCCCCCCTGTAGCTGTGCAGCTTGTCCCCCTCTGTAGCTGTGCAGCTTGTCCCCCCCCGTAGCTGTGCAGCTTGTCCCCCCCCTGTAGCTGTGCAGCTTGTCCCCCCCCATAGCTGTGCAGCTTGTCCCCCCCTCTGTAGCTGTGCAGCTTGTCCCCCTCCCGTAGCTGTGCAGCTTGTCCCCCCCGTAGCTGTGCAGCTTGTCCCCCCCCTCTGTAGCTGTGCAGCTTGTCCCCCCTCCCGTAGCTGTGCAGCTTGTCCCCCTCTGTAGCTGTGCAGCTTGTCCCCCCCCATAGCTGTGCAGCTTGTCCCCCCTCTGTAGCTGTGCAGCTTGTCCCCCCGTAACTGTGCAGCTTGTCCCCCCTCTGTAGCTGTGCAGCTTGTCCCCCTCTGTAGCTGTGCAGCTTGCCCCCCTCTGTAGCTGTGCAGCTTGTCCCCCCTCTGTAGCTGTGCAGCTTGTCCTCCATAGTGGGCTGTACTGAGAGTCTCCTGGGGAAGGCATGCCAGAACAGATTGGGTCTGAGAGGGTGTGAAGAGCGTCTGAACACTAGGGGGGGGGGGGGTGAGCTCATATCACACCACAGAGACGGAGAGAAGGAAGCAGAGTGAGGGATGGAGGGATATATAGAAAGATGGAGAGAGAGGGACACAGGAGCAGGGGGAAGAGTGAGGGAGAAAGAGATACTGTGAGAGGGGAGGATGTAGTGCATGTGTTCTAATGTGTACATACTCTGGCAAAGCAAGCGTTTACATGTGTGTCTATCATGCCAATACAGGGATATGAGCTCAAATGTGGGGGGAGAGAGAAAGAGGGAGAGAGGGAGGGAAGGCAAGAGAATGGTAAATGGAACAAAAGAGGAGATGAAAGTACAAAATGAGGAGGGGAGAACAACAGACAGCAGTAAAGAGATAAATGGAGAGAAAGACTAGGTGTGACAGAGACTAGTGCAGTGAAGGTTTGTCTGTCCCCTTCCCATTCACAGGTAGGGGGTGCAGTCAGCAGACTGTAGCTCAGGGCTGTAATTAAGCAAACACCATCCCATTGCCCTCAGATTGAGCCAACTTTCCGAATAGTAATCAGAGAACCAATGTGATGATGATGATGATGATGATGATGATGGTAGTTAGGACTATATTATGGGTATCACCATCCTTATGAAAGCTGATGGCCATCTGGATGTGACTGAATAACTGAACGAAATGTGTCTCTGTTTGAAGAGAATGGTTGATCTGGACCCACAATGCCTGCATTGACAAAAAAAAAAATTTAAGAGTAAACTTTGTTATTTTTTTTATCGATTCTGGGGGAGGTGCCCTTTAGAATGTACTTCCATCTCTGGAGTTATTCGTACATTTTCTGTACTTTTGAAAGTAATTGTCTGAGATGTAAATAACGCTGCGGTAATGGCCTTGGTTTGGAAAGATCAGTACACAGCCTATTGATAACTACTTTATTCTCCAGAAGCTTCTTCATTGTTGAATGTAAGTAGTTGTTGGTCGGGAGTTATGGAAAGTTCTGTATCTGTGGAATAGACTGTGAATAAACTCGTTTTAGACTGCCTTCTGCCGTTTTTGTCCCCCTTGTTTGTTTTTGAACCTGTATGTTTGCTTTGCGTTTTCACAGTGGATAAACGACATCGAGTCGGACTCCACCTATCGAAGCTGGCCCTCCGGCCTGCAGGAGCTTCTCCGAGCCACCTTCCCAGGGGTCATCCGCCAGCTCCGCCGAAACCTCTTCAACCTGGTGAGCGCCCCGCCCCACCCTGTGCAGAAGTGGAGGGGCGCTCTGTTACCCCTACTCTCCTGGTGCACCTCAACCCCAAGTGCACTGACATACCAACGATGCAATGAGAATACCTTTAGCATGACCACACCTGGAATTTTTAAACACAGCGCAAACACACCTGGAACACGATCTTACCTGGAACATGAACGTATGTAGGGCGTAAAAGTTCTGCGTTATTATATGTAAGCATGTGTTTGCCTACCTTTGGTAGAACCTTCACATTGAGGTATTGAAGAAGCTTATCACAATATTAGTTTACGAACTGAAATTTCATAGGAACTCAACATCAGCTGTGATCTGTGGCCATGGTCAGTGTTCTGGCCTTCTTTTTTCCCTCATTCATTTGTATTCGTTCTGCGGACAAACCCTAAAAAAAAAGAAATCATATTTCTAACTCCTACACAAACTCAAGGCTTTTCCAAAGTGAGATATCTCTTTAATAAGCCTGTACTATAGCCCTGAGTGTGAGGTCAAACCCACAGCTGCTTTCTCATGTTGAGGAGGACTCCCTTCCCACAATGCTCAGCGTGTGCCCTGCTGCGACTGCTCTGTCCCCAGGTGCTGTTCATTGACCCTGCACACGAGGACACGCTGGAGCTGGTGAAGCTGGCCGAGCTCTTCTACACACACAAGGTTCCTCTCAGGTGAGCTACCTGCCTCTGCTGTCACCTTACAATGAGGCACGTGTCAGGCATTTTGGGTAGGATGCCGTGCTGGAAATTTGCTATCCGTTCTGATCACAAGGTTACAATGACATCGTACACAAGGTTGCACACACATTTCTCTGTCTGTCGGGTTCCTAAACTGCAAGGTAAAAGGCCATGGATCTGTATACCTGCCTCTGCTATGTCATTAAATCCCCTTTAAATCACATTTTTGATGTGTCCTCAACTTTGACTTTGAGGTTCAGACAGTGATAACATTGAGTGTTCCACGTCCTTGTATATATAACACATTTTTTCAGTGACTCTGAAATAAACTTTATCCCAAAGTGTTGCCAAAATTGTTTACTTTTAACTGTGTCATTTAGAGTACTTTATTGTATATTAATGATTTTGCTATACACCCTGGGTCACCAAAGTGTGACAGTCCTGGGTGAATGTGGTTGGTCACAAGATTATTTGGTTTGTGTTATCCTCCTCTCTCTCAGGATCGGGTTTGTGTTTGTGGTTACCAGTTCTTTCTCTGTGCTTACTTTGGTTTGTGTTATCCTCCTCTCTCAGGATCAGGTTTGTGTTTGTGGTTACCAGTTCTTTCTCAGTGTTTACTTTGGTTTGTGTTATCCTCCCCTCTCAGGATTGATCAGGGTTTGTGTTTGTGGTTACCAGTTCTTTCTCAGCGCTTGCTTTGGTTTGTGTTATCCTCCTCTCTCAGGATCAGGTTTGTGTTTGTGGTTACCAGTTCTTTCTCAGTGCTTGCTTTGGTTTGTGTTATCCTCCTCTCTCTGGATTGGGTTTGTGTTTGTGGTTACCAGTTCTTTCTCTGGGCTTACTTTGGTTTGTGTTATCCTCCTCTCAGGATCAGGTTTGTGTTTGTGGTTACCAGTTCTTTCTCAGCGCTTACTTTGGTTTGTGTTATCCTCCTCTCTCAGGATTGGGTTTGTGTTTGTGGTTACCAGTTCTTTCTCAGCGCTTACTTTGGTTTGTGTTATCCTCCTCTCTCTGGATTGGGTTTGTGTTTGTGGTTACCAGTTCTTTCTCAGTGCTTACTTTGGTTTGTGTTATCCTCCTCTCAGGATGGGGTTTGTGTTTGTGGTTACCAGTTCTTTGTCAGTGTTTACTTTGGTTTGTGTTGTCCACCTCTCTCTGGATTGGGTTTGTGTTTGTGGTTACCAGTTCTTTCTCAGCGCTTACTTTGGTTTGTGTTATCCTCCTCCGTCAGGATCGGGTTTGTGTTTGTGGTCAGCACCGATGACAGAGTTGACGGTTATTTGGATGTGGGAGTGGCTTTGTACAGAGCACTGAACTACATCGCGGAGGAGTACGACCTATCACAGGCCTTCATGTCCATGGTGTCTGTGAGTATCTACTGTGTCTGTCTGTCTGTCTTTGTGTGTGTATGTGTGTGCGTGTGTGTGGCTGGGAGGGTGGGTGTGTACATGCATGCATATTTGTTTGAGTGAGAGAGTATTTGCGTGTGTGTGTGTGTGTATTCTGTGTGTGAGAATGCAAGTGTGTGAATTTTTTAGTGTGTATTTGTTGCTATTTTAATTAAAAAACTGACCAGATTCTGGTCGTTTTTCTAAGCAGTAATAAAAAGGCTTTTTACAGCATAATGGAGCAGTAATTCTGAGGAGCCATTAAAACAGAGTTCCGTTGTCAGCTGCAACCAGTTTTTACACGTCCCACGAGATGGCTCTAATTGCTCTCTCCCCATTGGCCAGCTGTACCTGAGCCAATGAGAGCAAAGAACAGCTTGCCTTGGGCTGAGCTTGGCCTTACCCACAATGCATTTGGGGCAGCAGAGAGAGGTACCCCGGTCTCACTGGTGTCTGTACAACATTGGCAGATGTATGGGCGTTTGGAGGTAGGAGACACGCTGTCTGTGGAGACCGTGGCCTCCTATATGAAGAAGAAGTTTCCCAGCGCCAACGCTGCCAAGATCTTCGGGCTGGATTCTGCGTATGATGACAGGAGAAAGGTACAGTATAATACAGCGCATTATAACCAGATAATGCTGCTTTATTTATGCCCCCCTAGGCACGTTTTAATTTTGAGCTGGAGGAGGCAGTACAAATTACTTTCACAATACGTTCACAATATCAGCATGAATTCAGTATATTCAATACACACAGTCACTTTTTTAATTAGAAAAGATGTATACATGATCACATTTAAAAATCTTTATTTGTCTCATATCATTACAGTAGCCTTTAGTTACAATGGAAGATATGCTGTCAAACTGATTTTTTTCCTTTATGATGTCTTTTTTTTATCCTGGTGAAGCGAAAAAACGATTATGCAGAACCTGGCCGTATATTTTACTTGAAATACTTTAAAGTTTCAGACACCAAATTCCTGCATGGATTGGGCATTGAGTGCCTAGATTCACATACAAAACCAGCTGCCCACCTGAGCGTTATATCTCTTCTTCCAACCTTGTCTGAAGTTTTTATATTATAAATATAATATTATATATTTTTATCTTAAGCATGTATTTATGTTGTCATCCACAAATGAGTTGCACTGGTCACAATTACTGAGGGGGACTAGATCATAAATATCCAAGTCATGCACCCTTAATTTCAGCTTCATAGATCATTTTATGCCCCAAATTCCCAGTATCGAAATTTTAGTACACCCTATGGGGTGTGGATGCCATAACAGCAGTTGAATTACTTAGATTTTTTGCTGAAGTGGAAATTCAAAATGTCAGTGCAAAAACAAAATCCTCTCGGTCAAGATGTTTCCCATCTTGTGGAGTTTAAAATGTTCGTGGCTTTATATAGCCCATCGATTTTGTGATGAATTAACCCGTTTCTTATTGTTAATGCCGCTTCGTAATTAGCACAGACTCCTATGAATTAGTCATAATACTTAATGAACCCCGTTCACAAAGTCTCCTTGGAAAAAAGAACAACCTTCAGTGTGGAAGTTTTGAAAGTGCATTAAGGAAAGTTTCCCTCTGCATAAAGCACTCAGCTTTGCATTTCGCTGTGAATGGCTCGGCGACCTCAGCCTTCCTGGCCTGTTCTGTGTGCGTGAGTCACAGTTGTGCATCGCACCTTCCACTTCACAGTCTCCCACAAAACCCTGGCCTTGAGTAAATCCACCCCACCTGACAGGTTATCTGATAAACGCATCAGATAAATAAACACAGGCCAGGTTATTGTGTTTCTCCTGCAGTGATCGCAGACTCCTTCGCCATGCTATGGATGACGCATCTTTCTCCAGTAAAAGTTGTTTGACTGCCGATGCACAAAAAAAAAAAAAAAAAAAACGCATTCAAAGAGCCAGAACTCGGAGCACGCACCGGGTTCAGAGGAAGCACACTGACAAACAAGACCGTGCCTGTGTGGATTGTAGCAGAGCCAGGAGGTTATTGTTTGTGAATTTAAGAAGGCGATTTTAATAAAAAACATCAAACCAAAGGAAATCTGTGGAACATCACTTTGCTGCATCAAGGACAGACAGTAAACCTTGGCTAGATGCATGTAATCAAACTGAAGCAGAGGTCTGAAGAACTTTCTTAGACCTTAACAGATGAGCTGTTCCGGTAGAACATTGAAAATATTGTGGCCAGCATTTAAACAATGTTTGTCCCTGACTTTGGCTCACAGTAAAATGCAAGTGTTCCTTTTTTTTTTTAACCTAATTCAATTTGACAAAGTTTGGCAAGTGCTGCAATCATGAAAATTAACTTGCTAGACTGTTCTTGTCGAGAAAAAAAACACTCACATTCAATTATAAGTGCACAATAAGGACAAATTTTGATTTAATCCTAGTCTGTGGAGATACAAGTAGATTTTACCCTGACATGTACTGTAGGGGTTTTTATTTATTTTTATTTTTTTTACAAAATGCAGAGAAATTTCAGCCAGTTTACTGTCAGTGTCAACATAGCCCTCATTCGTTTTCGGTGAGTCATTCAACGGAAACAAGCTTTTTGATTGGTTGCTTCAGGCTGGGGGTGTGTTCTACAAGAAGAGTGGCCTGGGACCCCTCCCACTGGCCCTGTTTAATGGGGTCCCCCTCTCCGCCGAGGAAATGGACCCCGACGAGCTGGAGGCCGTCCTGCTTCAGCGCATCATGGACACCACAAACTTTTTCCAGAGAGCTGTCTTCATGGTAAGAGCGGTTTGCCGTATGCAGTCGCATGCTCAGGCTGTGTAGTGTGTGACTCCCCGTATCGTATACAGGTACGCGCTGCATAACGTCCGTTTGGGCAACGTCCGCCCAGCCTGTGGACCTGTAAGGTTATAATATTGTTCTGAAACCCCGACTGGAGATGGGGATGTAGCGGACGTAACCTATTTAACCCATGTATTACCTTGCCAGATACATTAGCTGAAATACAGTACTGTATGTATACAGTATCTTGGCTATTTAGTCAATACAGGTACACTACAGTATCCCATGTAACTTAGCTAAGTACATATATCATATGGTGTTTGCACAACGTCCAAATCATACAACGTCCTATTTCACAGAACGTATCGTGGACGTTAAGCGACGCATACCTGTACTATGTAACTATCACAGCCCATTAAAAGTAGGAAAACAGGTTTAGTTTTTCTTTAGTTAACCTCTCTAGAGAAATTAGATTGTATTTATGTCACACTGGAAAAAAAAAAAAAAAACTTCACAAACATGTAATGTGCAGATACTGTAAAAGTGTGTGTGCTGGAGCTATCACAAATTGTTAATCACCCCTATCATGTGACCAGGGTCAGCTGAGCGATGAGGCCGATGTGGTGGACTTCCTGATGGAGCAGCCCAATGTTGTGCCACGTATTAACCCCCTCACCCTGAGCGCGGACAGGAGGTACCTGGATTTCATCTCCAGTCCAGGTAACGGGACACACCTATGTTTCACACTGGGGATTCTGAGTATGGCCAGGGTGAGGGGAGCAGAATTATGAGAGAATGACAGCAGCCCTTTTGCTGCGTGCTGTGTCTGAAGGGTAGCTCTCCTCTTTAAACAATATTGGGAATACTAATGCTACACCAATGGTAGGGGACACTGCCCTTACAAAGCTAGAGGGTGTGCAGGTTTTGTGTTCCAGCCCAGCATTACTGAACCGATTTCAACTAATCACCAGCGTGTCAGTACCATTATCTGAGTCAGCTTTTTCAGTGCTGGGCTGGAACAAAAAACTACACACCCTATGGCTCTGCAAAGTCACATCCTATATTAAATTATCAAAATATGCTGCCAAATAAATTTAAATGTAAACGTCTTTGAGAATTTGGTCATTTATCTCCATGGGATTTGTATTTTAGTGGGCGGCTCATATCCCACAGGGACAAGTTTTTACAACAGCAGTTGAAATTAACAAAGCATGGCTCTGAATACGGCCAAATGATAGTAAAGTTGTTTGTTGAAAGCAGTTGTTTCACATGGAAGCCTACCATTTTTCACTAAGACTGCATTTAGTAAGTCATGTAGTAAGACTGTAAGTAATAAACATCGCTTTTAGTGACAATTGCATAGGGTGCATTGACCTCACAGACAGGTTAGTGGCGCAGTGCTTTGATCTCACAGGCAGGGTAGTGGCACAGTGCTTTGATCTCACAGGCAGGGTAGTGGCACAGTGCTTTGATCTCACAGACAGGGTAGTGGCACAGTGCTTTGATCTCACAGGCAGGGTAGTGGCACAGTGCTTTGATCTCACAGACAGGGTAGTGGCACAGTGCTTTGATTTCACAGGCAGGGTAGTGGCACAGTGCTTTGATCTCACAGACAGGGTAGTGGCACGGTGCTTTCATCTCACAGACAGGGTAGTGGCACAGTGCTTTGATCTCACAGACAGGGTAGTGGCACAGTGCTTTGATTTGATCAGTCTTTGATCTCACAGACAGGGGTAGTGGCACAGTGCTTTGATCTCACAGGCAGGGTAGTGGCACAGTGCTTTGATCTCACAGACAGGGTAGTGGCACAGTGCTTTGATCTCACAGGCAGGGTAGTGGCACAGTGCTTTGATCTCACAGGCAGGGTAGTGGCACAGTGCTTTGATCTCACAGACAGGGTAGTGGCACAGTGCTTTGATCTCACAGACAGGGTAGTGGCACAGTGCTTTGATCTCTCAGGCAGGGTAGTGGCACAGTGCTTTGATCTCACAGGGAGGGTAGTGGCACAGTGCTTTGACCTCTCCTTTCTCCTCCCCCAGTTGTGACTGAGTGGGATGATGTGACTATGTTCTCCTATTTGGACTCCAAGGACAAGACTGGTGTGGTCTCTGCCAACATGAAATACCTGACCAAGACAGGTACGTGTGTGTCTTTGATCTGTCTGTAATTCCATCAGTATTTTTATATAGCTTCCTGTACACTATATAACTATACACTGCATGTGTACTTCAATTGTTAAAAAAGAGTATTTGTCCTTGTAAAGCACTATGTGGCTCTCCAGGACAGGCATAATGCGTGCTTGCGTGTGTGTGTGCGTGTGTCCGTGTGTGCGTGCGTGCGTGCGTGCTTGCGTGCGTGCGTGCGTGCGTGTGTGTGTTTTCTTGCTAAATGAGGACAGTGTTGCTGTACATTTCCCTGGCTCTGTGTATTCTCTGTCCAGATGAGGAGGTGGTGTACGCCGAGACCATCTGGATTATTGCCGATTTAGAGACGCCTTCAGGGCGGAGGCTCCTGGCCAATGCCATGAAACATGCGGTGATTACAAACCTCAATAACCTCATTGCACCTGTACTCAGCGCACCAAACATCACCTGTACACAACACCAACCCTCACCTGTTCACAACACACCAACCCTCACCTGTACACAGTGCATCAACCCTCACCTGTACACAACACACCAATGCTTACCTGTACACAACGCACTAATTTTCACCTGTACACAACACACCAATGCTTGCCTGTACACAACGCACTAATTTTCACCTGTACACAACACACCAATGCTTGCTTGTACACAACGCACTAATTTTCACCTGTACATAACACACAGATCTTCACCTATACACAATACAACAACGCTCACCTGTAAACAACACACCAATTCTTACCTGCCCTGTTCTCACCTCAGTGCTTTCCTGTCAGTGTTTTGTGCTTTACTGAGCCTTACCTGAGGGAAGAGCCCTGTTAACACATTTCCCTAACTGGAGAGCCATTAAAGGAATGGGTATGAAAGGAATTCTATCCTGTGATATTTTTTTTAGACTGCAGATAAATGAACTCTAAATCAAAGCATGGTGATACTTGGCTCCCAATCACAAAAAAACACTTAAAATGGGTTATATCTCATGCTGAGGATCATGGGATTGTACGTACCCCGTAGAGCGAATTGTCCTACAACAGCAGTTCCCAAACTTCCCAAGCCCCCTGACCCAGTTATTGAGCTAGCAGGCATGCTACCATGTACCCTGGTCCTGCCAAAGACCTGGAGCTAAGCAGGTGGGCGTTTGGCCAGTGCATGGATAGGAGACCTCCTGGGGACCACCAACCATCAAACAGATCAAAAGCTTTTGATGTACCCAAACTTTCCTCAGTTGGTGGAGAAAGGGTTTGAAAACCAGTATTTACAGAGTAGTCATGGGAAATCGGAACAATCAGATCCATTGTCTTTTTTTGCATTTACAAACAAAATACAGTCACTTCGGCCCTTAAGTTGTATCACAGGTGGCTTCATGGTGTAAGCTCTACATAAAAATACATATTTAAGTATGCTCAATTCAGACATGTCTTTGAAATACTACCCGCCACCACCACCTACAGCTCCACTGTATAATTCATCATTATTTTGTGTATCATTTTTTTAAAAATCTGTCCCTGTTCAGATAACCCATAAATAAATAAATACATAAAATACATCATTATGAGCAACAGAGGAAATTCAAAAATAATGAATTTCAGTCGTGCATATGTTTTCAGTATCCCTCTTGACCGTTTTGAGGGACTGAGAGCTCCCAGTCGGGGATGAAAATAAACACATAAATAAATATGGTTATAAAAATAGCAGGTTTATTCAGCAAGCTAATCAAGCCCACTTGAAGGAGTGTGGTGTTAGCCTGCTTTGGCTAATGAGAAGCTCGGCGGCACGTACTTCGCACAAGCAGTAGTTAGGGGATGAAGCAGCTAATTTGATAAATTTATTTATTTATTTATTTATGAGAAGTCCGGCTGTGTTTTTCTCAGAACTCTGCATTCTGCGAGGATCAGTGAGGGACCCTGTACTGAAACATGACTGGCCGTGCTCTGTGCTGTTAAAGAGATCAGATCAATACGCGGTTTCCTCAGGGTGCCCTGACAGAGGGGGCATACGGTATGTGGGATCTCAGAAGAGGGGATCTCAGAAGAGCTACAGCCACAGTGTTTGGCCAGGAACATGTGCTAAGAGCTACAGCCACAGTTTTTGGCCAGGAACATGTGCTAAGAGCTACAGCCACAGTGTTTGGCCAGGAACATGTGCTAGGAGCTACAGCCACAGTGTTTGGCCAGGAACATGTGCTAGGAGCTACAGCAAGGAGCTAGGAGAAAGTTTCAATTTGGAGTTGAATGCAACTTCACTTTCTGGTTTTTAAAGTTTTTTTGTTGTTGTTTTGATTGTTCTTGTGATAGTTGTTGTTGTGATTGGTTTTGAAAGTTTACAGATTAATCAGGGAAATACTGATTCTCAGACCCTAAAAGTCTCAACAAGAAGACTTTGGTTTTTTATGGACATACGCATGGAAAGGTTTTTCACTCTCTGACAGCTGAAATCAGCAAAAATCTTCAGCAATAACGCAAAATGTCAGTGGCCCCAGGGACATCCAGTCTGGAAATCATTGTTTCTTGTTCCAGAAATATCCAAGAAATGGTTTGAATAATTAGAGATTGTGATGAGGTTTCTGGGCAACAAAGAAAATATTACGTGATACAGAGAATATTAGCCTCTGGTGAAAAGCCCCTTCGTCCTTTAGCTCTTGTGTTCTTATTCTGTCTCATTTCCTCTCCACTGTGAATCTTTTCCTTCCAGCCGTCATTCAGATCCCACTGAGGGAGTTTTTAGTCTGGAAAAAATTATAATAAATAAATAAATAATGTTGTGGTGCACCTGTGACAGCACAGGTGAGACGTGGGCGTAGAGTCTTTCTGTTATGCGGTGGCCTGTTTTCGCAGTGACGTAGGTGGAGGAGATTGTGTGTGTGTCATCGCTGTGGCAGGATGCTGAGATTACTCTCGGTGGGAGGGAGAGATAAAGCAGCAGTCCACATTCAGACAGGGCTCATACAGGGCTCATATGGAGCCCATATAGAGCTCAGACAGGGCTCATATGGAGCCCATATAGAGCTCAGACAGGGCTCATATAGGGCTCATATAGAGCTCAGACAGGGCTCATATGGAGCTCATATAGAGCTCAGACAGGGCTCATGTAGGGCTCAGACAGGGCTCATATAGGGCTCATATAGAGCTCAGACAGGGCTCATACAGGGCTCATATAGGGCTCATAGGCCTCAGACAGGGCTCATGTAGGGACAGAGCTCAGACAGGGCTCATATAGGGTTCGTATAGAGCTCAGACAGGGCTCATACAGGGCTCATATAGGCCTCAGACAGGCCTCAGACAGGCCTCACACACTCTCACACACACATTTATCTACATACTCACACACTCACTCAGACAAGTTCAGACACACACATACACACACTCAGTAAGTGGTGCTATAGGACTAAACACACCCCTGATGGACAAACAGAATGGTGAGACAGACACCTGCATTTTCTGTCTGCATTTACAGTACTGCGGACATGCTTTTCCCTTCTTGGGATGGCTTTTCTGCCATCTGTAATTGTCATTGTACAGACATTATACAGCCCTGGATGTGTGATTTCTCATGGCCCTCTCTCTGCCCCTAACCCTATGTTACCATGGCTGGTCCTCATATCCCTTGTCAGAGGTGGAGCTGCATTTATTGTGAAATGTAGTGGTGGCAGATCTCCCATTGCTGCTGGATGTTGCATGTGACTTCCTGTCCCTCCCCACAGAAATCCAGCTCGAATGTCCGCGTGGGAGTGATCTCTAACCCCGCCTCCAAGCTGACCGAGGAGAGCACCGTGATTGGCCGGGCCATCTGGGCCTCACTCCTCACCCAGAAGAGCAAGGACACGTTCAGTTTTGTCCAGAAACTTCTGAAAGAGGAGACTGCCCAGCAACTCCAGCAAGGAACCAAGATAAAGGATTTGCTTGTACAGGTCAGTGAGAGCAGAACACTGTAAAAATAGATGAATTAAAGGTACACTCGATCCATTTTAATGTTTTTGTCAGCTGATATATCACTTCCTGTAGTTTGCTAATGGTATTGCACAATGAACCAAGTCTGAAAATTGACATTTAAGTGAAAGTATTCAACGAGAGAATTTTGGCTCCCAAATCCAATCTGTTACTTCCTCTCAAAACTTTCCTCCAGTGTCCCGTGACATATGGCGGGCATTTTACAGATGGTAAGGTTTGTAAAGTTACTGAGCAAATGACGGGGCGTTACTTTTCCAACTAACTCTGAAAACTGCCATGTCACCACCCTTTCCAGCCATTATTTGGAGTTTTTTTTTTCCCAAGAAGCCCAGGATGTTTCCAGGAAATTAACCCTCTAGCAAATCTGGTCTTGATTAATGCAGCTTGCACATGCTGATATCTAAACCGGATAAATTACCAGGCAAATTATCGGTAAGGAAGGTAGGCCTCCTTTTCATGGCAGACAAACCACTGGCTTTAATGACTTCCTGTCTGGGATTAATTACTTCCTGCCTCCGGAAAATCACTTCCTGTCCAGGTTTAATCACTTCCTGTCAGGGATTAATTACTTCCTGCCCCAGTAGAATTACTTCCTGTCCAGGTTTAATCACTTCCTGTCAGGGATTCATTACTTCCTGCCTCAGTAGAATTACTTCCTGCCCAGGTTTAATTACATCCTCTCTGAAGGGGGAGTGGCACCCTGCATTGGGTTGGCAGCGCTGGGCGCTCAGAGAGACATCTGGCAAACTCTCCACTTTATTACAGTGTGCCCAGCAGATCACTCTGAATCATGCTGACTGAGAGTTTTTTTTAATATTCCAGTGTTTCTTTTGTTGTTTTTTTTTTTTTTTTTTACTCTGTGGATGTTGATCTTGCAAAAAGAATAAAAAAGGCAATAATCCGACATCTGCAGCTCAGCTTGACTTTTTATGAGGAAACAGGCCCCCTGCCTGCTGCCCACTAATGAAAACAACTGAAAACCTTATTCAGCCCCTCCTAGTTAATTTATTTATTTTACCAGTGAAGCTCTGTGGGTTTTCATCCTCACAGAACCTCCTCAAGCTTCAGAGTATATTTTAGGAGTTAATCGGTGGAGTTAATCTGTAATGTGTTGATTATAAAAAACGTTTAATGAGTGAATGTAAGGGGACCATTCAGCCCAGCTAGGCTTGAAATTTTCCTCCAATCCGCAGAGTAACCGTCCTCCTGCATTTGAGCACTGTTGGCCTCTACTGTATGAGCTGGCATACTGTTTCAGGCATTGATAACTGAGTGACAGCAGAGTCTGTAAAGTATATCTCAGGAGTGTATAAGCGGACTAAATCTGTGGAGTATCATAGAGTAGATCTGCAGGGTATTATCTGCGCAGTGTGTCTGGCTGCAGCTGATGTTCTGGCCATTTCTGCCGCACATTACTGACTCTCCAGGGGTGTGTTTCTGGGGCAGGCAGTGTGAGAGAAAAGAGGACCCCCAAAGGTGGCCTCTGATCTGCCTGCTCTGATCCTTGGCTGCAGGATGGCCATTAATTTATGTAGCATATGTGCACATCCACACACACACACTGCTCCCTCATTATACCGCCGGCAGTTTGAAAACCTGGGGCAGAAGTCGGCGGTAAGTTAGGGTGGCAGGATAAAGAGGGCATGCTACTAATGATAGAACACTATCTAAATATTGGAGGACATTTAGACATTGGAGTAGATAATTGCTGCCAGTATGCTAGTGTGCTAAAAGGGGGAGGTATCTGCTTACCTGATAATGGCTGGTTGCAGGTGCAAGAGGAGCTGGATAAGTTATATAAAAAAAGGTACAAATTTCATATGGCAGCTGCATAGTGCCAAAAACAAATCAGTAGCCAGGACCCAATCAAAGAAACAAAGTCTCTTTAAGGTTATATGTGATTCAGTCAAAACTGATTTATATCTTTTTAAAGGCGTCTTTGTTTTAAACCAAGAGGGCTCAAACTTACAGAGAGCACAGGCCTTCATCAGAAAAGGGCACGTTTGTTTGTCTCCAATAAAACAGACAGTAGTTAAAGAAAGTGATATTTAATATCAGGTACGTTTCGATTAAACTACATGTTCTCTTATATAGACTTAGTGCATTTGATTGGGGTCCCAGCTTCCATTTGTAAATGTTTGCTCTCTGATATTCCTCTTCCAGACGTTCATCAGAATGTAAGCCACTTTATAAAACAGAAGTGCACTGCATACATGCACCTACTGCAAATAGGAAGTAGTTCATACAGGTTCATAACCAGGGGTAGGGGTTGAGACTGAACCCTCCTTGTGTAAATTAAGGTGGAGGAGCCCGTATTGTTGACCTTGTACTCCCCTTTAAAGACACTTTTGATTGAGGGTGTTGGCTGTGCTGCAGGGCATGGACCAGGACAGCTTTGAGAAGACGTTTAACACCATGGAGCTGGGCTTCCTCCACGCCCAGCGGCTTTTCTGCGAGGACGTCCTGAAGCTGCAGCCGGGACAGCGTGTGGTGGTCAGCAACGGCAGGGTGAGCAGTGGCCTGGGGCAGGGCTGGGAGGGGCTAGGACAAGGTGGGTGGGGTTAGGGTAGACCTGGGAGGGGCTGGGACAGGGAGGGCGGGGTTAGGGTAGACCTGGGAGGGGCTGGGGCAGGGAGAGAGTAGGAGAGGGGTTTTTGGCAGGGCTGGGAGGGGCTAGGACAAGGTGGGCGTGGCTAGGGTAGACCTGGGAGGGGCTGGGGCAGGGAGAGAGTAGGAGAGGGGTTGTTGGGCAGGGCTGGGAGGGGCTGGGACAGGGAGGGTGGGGTTAGGGTAGACCTGGGAGGGGCTGGGGCAGGGAGGGCGGGGATAGGGTAGACCTGGAACAGTGAGAGGGAAGGGAAGGGGTTGTTGGGCAGGGCTGGGAGGGGCTGGGACAGGCAGAGCTGGCAAAGGCAAGGATTGGGCAAGGGTAGGGTTGGTAAGGGTGTGGGTTGGGGCGGGGACAGGGTTGAGTTTGGAGAGGCTTTGAATTGGGAAGTGTTGGGTTTGGGGGGCATATTTGGACGGGGCAAGTGGGTGGAGCCTCACTATACCAGAAACATTTGTTCATCCCATGGTATCATTCTCATCAGAAATCATTCTGCGAATTAGAAAAACTGTTGTATGATTTACAGAAATGATATCTGACATTTTTATTTTATGCCTTTTGAAAAAACACACAGGTTGTCATTTACTCTGGTAATTGAAGAGCACTGCACTTCCCCCAAGGATACTGCTAGGCTCTGCCCCACTTCAGGGTTTGAATCTGCCACCCCCTAGGCTAATGTGTTCATTGAAATGCAAAATGCGAGCTTTGTTTTTGTCCCTGGATAGACATGTAAATATCACAGCGAGCTGCTGTTATAATCCCTTGACTGTTTCATTGCCTAACCTCCCTCACTAAAGGTTACACAAACACCATATGCTGTGTTGAATGCAGGCAGCTTTCTAAAACATCTCTGTTTTTTTTTTATGCTGTTTCTAACTGTGCATATGCTGGCAGAATTCTTAGAATGTTCTGGGAGTTCCAGCTGTGTTTCCATTCCATGGCTGCTGATGGAGATAGCCGGTTACTACAGATTTATACTGTGCAACTTTGTAACTAAAAGTTTGATGTGACTTAAATTAATCTGATTGATGTGCATTTGAGAACATTTGGGTGTACTAAATGCAGCCAGCTGCAGTTTAAAGGAATAGTAACTTGCTTCTGTAATATATTACATACGTTATGGGTGATCTGTAGAGCAGCAGTGAAAGTGTCGATGACAAAATCAGTTTTTTTTTTGTGTGCTCCATGCTAGCAATGCTGACAGTGCAACAGTTACTCTCACCCGACTGATACTACATTGCTACTGAAAACATGTTTGAGCTGTTTAAGGCATTTGCCTCAAATCGAAGCAGGAATTTCCAGTGACCATGTTCGCATGTTATAGGGCTAACGTTTTCTGAACTGGGGGGTTCATAGGTCCACAGAGAGTGCATTTAGTCTTATCAGGGACACGTTTGTAAGGAGGAAGAGGGAGAGTGAACCGAACATGGGTTAACTCAGTGTTCCCTGGATTGCATTAGCAATAGCTGTAGCTGTTACTTCTACAGCATGGGGGAGAAAAACCAGGGGATCGCCTCCATGTGAATCCTGGGCGTCGCTCGCGCGGCGTCCTCCTCCAGGATCTGTGGGGGAGGTTGGCCGTGGGCCGATGGCGTAGTTCAGGCTGGATGGGAGAAAAGATTGAGCCATTATGTACCGTATAAATGCGCGCGTTTGACATTGTCTGCACCCTCTCAGTCTCGGCGCTGAACCACGCGGCTGAGAGGCGCGGTGACCTCGCCGGGCAGGCTGTTCGTAACCGTCTTTTCAAAGCATTTTATCGGCGCGCAGGTGAGGCCATTCATCAGCCTGAGACAGGGGTTGCTCAGAGCGGCTGTTTAGAATCGAACTCCCCCCAACCCCCCGTCCTCCTCCGCATCTACGCCGAAGCGCTGCGGACCGTATACCGGGCCCCGCTATTCGGAGGCGGGGGTCGTGTAGGTCAGTACGCGACACAAGCGGATGCTCACAGGCATTCATGCATGTGTGCTGTGCCAAGGTGCACACCTGAAGGGGCAGAATGCTGCTCTGTGGGACCACTGCATTCACGAACAGAAAGGCTATGCTGTGCTGTGCTGGTGAACGTAAGCCCCGTCTTACACGCCTATGGAGATATTCAGAATTGCTTTGGTTTGATCTCAGTGGGAGGCAGAATCTTTTTGCTGAACTGGATTCTTTCTGTCGGTCTCAAACAAATGTTCATTTTTCTTCCAAATCTGTTGTTTTGGTTATTTTGTTCTGTTTGTCCCCGTCTTTTCAAAGTGTGCTTTCATACACCCACTTTTTACGCAGTGCCTGGCAAGAATATAAAGGTTTGGTGATTTTTATGATAATTTTGGGAGTGATTAGGTGGGCAATATGTAATAGAGGGGGGGAATGCGGGATTGGGTACCACAAAGGTATGGATGGGGTTGCCATAGCAATGCACTTGCCATTGGTGAGTGATGCTGTGCACACTTGGGCATTTAGAATAGTGTTGGGATGGCAACAGAAATCATTTACCATGCCGTTACAGAGCTGGAGGGAGGAGTAGAGAGGGCTGCTGTTTGTGTTACCTCTCTCAGCCCAGGGAGCCTTCAGGACCTTGGACAGCAGCAGCCTCACTCACAGACAGACTCACCTGAGGCTGAATTTCAATAAGCCCAGGTGTGAGCCCTTACAGAGGGCCCATATGAAAGCACAGCCTGCAGTGCTGGAAGGGACCGGAGCTTTTTGTTCTCATGGAGGACTTGGCTGTGTGGGATTTTCTTTTTGTTTATGCCCTCTTTCCGTGTGCCTTTATGTGAGTCTGCATTTGTGTGGTTCTCCCTGTAGTGTTTTACTTTGTCTCTTCTACACAAGAAAAGTGGGAATAAAGTGGCCGTCGGCTGTTTTTGGTTTCTGCAGCAGTTGGTTGTTTTTTTTCCTCTTCTCACCACTCAGTGCAGTGGGCACACCTGTCACCGTGCCACAGGAGCCTACATTATGGTAGTCCTACTGGACGAAACTTTGACCCTGGCTAGTTTCTTACTCCGCTGGGGTTCAAACTCTGCCCAAATACTGGGCATGCGCTTCATGAATAAACCAATAAAATTGCCAGTTACTACTCCCACGGTAGAGAGGGCATGTGAAATGGAAACCACCTGCGCCAATAAAATATAGTATTAGAAAATCTTTGAAAAGTTTGTGGAAGTCTAGGCCAGAAAAGTTAGCAGAGTTATGTGTTGCATTGATATAAATTCTAAAGTACAGGTTTGCAGGTATTACAGAGAGCTGCATTTTGGTGTGTATGGAAGATGACTAAAACTCCCTTTGATGAGCTATCAATAATCAATCAATGAATAACTAGAAAAGAATTTCTGCCCTGGAGATATCCACATGTGCAGATATGCCTCTGGCATGTGCGTGTACATGTGCATGTGTGTGTGCGTGCGTGTGTGTATTTGCAAGAGTAAGAAGTGTGTATCTGTGCTTGTGTGTGTGTTTGTGTGTCTGTGTTTGCTGAAATATGTATGTAAATGTGTAACAACATTGGTGTCTGCATATGTGCATGTCTGTGCTTGCTTAAATATGTAAATGTGTAACGAGCTGTGTGTTTGTGTATGTGTGTTTGCTTAAATATGTATGTAGTGTGAGTGAGTAAATATGTATATAAATGTGTGTGTGTGTGTGTGTGTGTGTGTGTGTGTTTGTGTTTGTGTGTAAATAGTGTGAGTGTAAATGTGAGTAACAGCATTGGTGTGAGTGAGTGTGTGTGTGTGTGTGTGTGTGTGTGTGTGTGTGTGTGTGTGTGTGTGTGTGTGTGTGTGTGTGTGTGTGTGTGGTGTGTGTGTGTGTGTGTGCACGTGCTGTATGACCTTGTGTATACCTGCTGGTGAAGAGTTCACAGTGGTTGAGCAGGCATGTCAGGTGGTCACTTTGACAGGCTGTGAAACACCAGATCTGCCCTGTGAAAGCCCAGAGCGAAGCTGTCCTTCGCTCTGTTTTATCTGAATGACATCAAAGCGCTCCACACAAGGACGTAACTCCTGTTATGGACTTATTATTTCTGTGATATGAGTACTTGAGCACCAGTCTCTGCTGCAGTGCCAATATAAATAAAGGCTCCTATCTGGAGATCTTATGAGACAGGGCTGTGATTTCATCCTCATGTCCGCATGGAGTATGCAGGGGTGTGATTTATCAGGGGCACTGAATTATTCTCACTGTGCAGTTCTCTTGAAGTAGTTTTTACTGCTAGGAGTATTTTTTCTTCTACGTGTTGTTTTTTATTCTACTTGTTGTTTTTCTTCTTCCTTCCCTTGTTCATCATCATCATCATCATCATTGTCATTCTGGTCTTGTTTTACCAGCATGCAGTAATTTTAAAAAGAGCCCAGTGTGTCACAGTGTAATTCTCATGTCCTTTTTGTTAGATTCTGGGTCCGTTTGAGGAGGAGGAGGATTTCGGTTCGGAGGACTTCCACCTGCTGGAGAAAATCACACTCAGCACTTCAGCCCAGAAGGTCAAAGTTCAGATCAAGCAGACTGGAGCCAAGGGGAGACAGTGCGTCCTTTTTCCTCTCTCTCCTTCTCTGACATCATTTCCTGTCGTGACGTCATTTCATTTCATGTGACCGTGTCCGTCCCGCCGCCCGCCCCATCTAATGCCGTTTACGACGAAAGGCCCGCTTATCTTCTCGCACCAGATGCCGCTGCAGAATCGCCGTTTTATCTTTCGGAAGTGCTCTGATGTCTGAAACACCAGGGTGCTCACAGCTATCTGTTAGAATGTGCTGTCCTAATCACTGAGCTGTCAGACGCCGTTTTCACAGTGCTGTGTGTATAGTTGTTTCCTCCCCCCCGCTCCCCATCCAGTTATCTCTCCCCACCTCCATTCTTAATTAGCTGCATTGATGAACGCTGTGTGCGTTTCCAAAACCACATGTTGCTGAATTCTCCCTCATTCCCTTCGCAGGGTCCGAACAGCTATCTTCAGGTGTAATTTATCAGCATAGGGGCAGAAGCCGGAGCTTGAGTGAATGATGAGGTCTAATTATGGGATGGAGGAGCGGCTCGCTGTGGGCTACAGGTGGCTCGTTCCAGGAGCAGCACCTCTACCTTAAAAACGTCTCTCTCTGTGGAGATCGCAGGCTTTTCAGGACTGCTTAATTACTCTTCTCACTTTGAGCTCATCTGAAGTGCTCTGTGCCATACGTCAAATCTCCAGAGCTCTCCTGAAGAGAGAGAGAGAGAGGCATGGCCAATCAGCACAGTCTCTCTCTTGTGGCTTGGCCAATCAAGGTGCAGTTTCACTCCTGGCAGGGCCAATCAGTGTGCAGTCTCAAGGCACAGCCAATCAGGGCACTCTTTCTCACTAGGGAGGTCCAATGAATATGCTGCACTGTGGCGGGGCCAATCGGTATGTTCTCTTTTTCTCAGCACAGCAAATCAGTGGCCTCTCTCTATCCCAGTAGGGCCAATCAGATCTCTCTCTCGGCAGGGCCAGTGATTTGGTGATGAAGGTTGACGCCCTGCTGACCGCAGCACCCAAGGGAGAGCAACGTAGGGATGTGAAATTCACCAAGGACAAACACAGGTGAGACAGGGAAACAGCATGACATTATTGTGGCTGTTTTTGACATCACGGTTACCTTAGTCACGTGATGTATTTTTACAGTGTTAACTGCAATTACTGTTTTAGTACTTCGCTGCACAGTTTACTGACATATCTCAAGTCAATAAAGTATAATGAATTTTCATGCAAAAAAAAAAGGGGAGAAGTCAGCTTCATCAAAGACAAACTCAGATGATCAAGAGAGCATTGTCACATGTGGTTTACTTCTGAAATACTTTGGGAGTAAGGATTATTTTTAGTTATTGATTGATTGAATGAGTGATTTGTGTATTTGTTTATGTGTGTGTTTGTGTGTGTTTGTGTGTGTGCTCTGGTATTGTCCATGTGTGAATGTGTGTGTATTGTGATTGTTTTCTCCTGTGTGTTGTGTCGTCTGTGCTCGTTTCCCAGCGTGCTCCACCTCTCTGCGCGGGAGGAGGAAGTGTTCTACGACGTGGTGGCCATAGTGGACCCCCTCACCAGGGAGGCGCAGAAGATGTCCGCCCTGCTGATCGTAAGACCTCTCCCCATTCTCGCACACGGTGCTCCGTATCGCTCCGTCCTCCCGCTGCCGCCAGTCAGAGGCTTGTTTGTCTCGATATCTCGAAGGGACAGCCCCACCGGATTGACACTCTACACAGACTGAAACTGGACCGTACTTTACAATTACAATTTGGCACTGAGCGGACCCTTTTTCAATAAAGCAACTTACAGGAAGTTCATTCAACATCTCTTAGAAAACATCACAGGAGCAAGAATTCTGTAAAGCCACAATTTAATCAGTCATTGCAGTCAGTTCTGTAAATCAGAGGACTGGCCAAATAAAAGGAGAGAAAACTTGAAAAAATGAAATTAATTTATTTAGAAACCCATTAGTTCAATTGAGCTATTCTTGTGTATATATATATGTGTGTGTATGTCTGTGTGTGTGTGTGTGTGTGTGTGTGTGTGTATGTGTGTGTGTGTGTGTGTGTGTGTGTGTGTGTGTGTGTGTGTGTGTGTGTGTGTGTGTGTGTGTGTGTATAAAATAATTTAAATGGCTTGGGCAGTCACAAAAATAACAGCAGCAGAGTGTAAAAACACCTGCACAGGTACAGTGCAGGAGAAAGGTGAAAGCCTACCTTAAGCTGTTGTTGCCCCAGAGATTTGCACACACTGGTCTGAGGTGGGGGAGAGGAGTGTTATGGACAGAATAATGGACTACGGACAGAATAAAGGGGAGAGGAGTGTTATGGACAGAATAAACTACATCACCCATTTCTCTTCCAGGCAGTGGAAGGTGGAGGAGCGATGGGAGTTTAGCCATCAAAACTGGTGCACTTAGATGGGAATAGAACAAAACAAATGTACATCACAGATAATACTGGAAACAGGGACATCTGGTCACCCTATGCACGATGGTCACACATAACCGGTGATGGGGTTTAACGGCGATGAGAGCTTAACTTACCGTGACGACGATGCGTCCTTCTCACGATTTCACACCCCGACGCGCCGAACCGCAGAGCCACGCGTGTGGGCAACAGGAGGGGGAAAAACGTGCGAGTGAGAGAGCGCGAAAGACAGAACGCTTCTTCTCTTCAGCCCTTTGTTTTCCCCCTGTAGGAGGTGCTGCATAATCTCTGCAGTGTTAAGAATTCATCACTGCCGAAATTAATATTTCATACTATGTTGTCTGGGGGAAAGGTCGATAAATAGTTTAAATCGAACCTTAGCAGAAGTATGTGAGGCTGAACATACCAATTGGGCACCCGTTTCAGCCCTTATAGAAATGCTACCCAGCCAAATGTTTGAACTTAGCATAGCTTCATGTTACAAAATGTTAGAAGCCTTGTCAGCAGAAATAGTGCGCTTAACCTAGATGACTGTGTGTGCTCAGTTACATGTAGGCTTCTGAAATGCTGAGTTTTTTGAGCTGATTCCATCGGCCTTAATCGCTCCAGCTGAGGGACCCAGTGTCTGGCAGTGATAGGCGTTTATAAACTATAGGCATCGCTGTCTCTGAGTTTGTTCAATGTAAAGAGTACCATACCAAATCAACAAAAACCATGGATGACTTACAGCTCTGGATGCTGGTCGGTTTCTCCATGAGCATTTTGATTCTTTGTATCCCTGTCTGCTTCCATCCCATGTATCTCTGAGGGTTGCTAATGCTGTTTTTTCATTCTGAGCAGATAGTTATCTCTTGTGCTGTTCGCCTGGACTCACCTCAGACTCCTTCGTGTCCTTGGAACAGGTTCTGGGTCAGGTGATCAATATGGACCTGCGATTGTTTATGAACTGCCGGGCCAAGCTCTCCGAGACGCCCCTGAAGAGGTGAGCACCGGAGTGCCTCTTCCTGTTCCTGTATCCTGCACACCCCAAATGGAAATGCTCTTGCACCTCCCACAGGAAGTGAATCTCTTCCTGTTTCCAACACAGGAAGCTCATCACTTCTTGTCTTAATCAAAGCAAATTACTTCATTCATGTATCACTCCTCAGAAGACAGCTGCAAGAAACACTGTCCGTTCCTGTTTCCCCTGCAGGAGATGTGATCAATTCCTGTATCCCCTTCACTGAGCTTCTGCCACTTCTCGTATCCCTCACAAAAACTCCTCTCTGTTGCTGTATCTGAAACAGGAAACACAACATCCCATTTCCCCCTCAGGAGCTTCTGTCACTTTTTATTTCCCCAACCATAAACCACTTCCTGTCTCTCTGTCCTTCCTGCATGAAACGTGTCACTTCCTGTACCCACCTGCCACTCCCTTGGAAACTCCACCCCTTCCTGTCCTGTACCCCCCTTCCCCCACCAACCCCAACAGGAAGTACAATTCCGTCCCCATAATAAGCCGAGCTTGTAGCTTAAGGCTGCCTCCGTCCGTCAGTGGGATGGCAGCTGGGGTAATGAAGGCCAGCAGTGCGCTGTGTTTCTGCCAGAGGATGTGCAGGCTTTGAACAGGGCTGATGCACTGACTGCAGCTCCTCTCCCGCGAGTGTGAATACCGTTTCATCAGCTTTTCTGGGGGGAGTCGGGGCTATCGCGCTCTCCCAGATACAAATGAGAGCCATGAAAATGAGTAATGCCTTCAGCAGCGCCGTGGATGGCCTGCTTGTTTTTGTCAGCTTTTATCATCGAGAATGTCAGTCTTTAAACAAAAAAAAATTCCCCCCGCAAAAAAACGAGACACCCTTTATTGTCGTAATCCATCTTTCCTGGAACCAGCCGCTGCATTATCCTGCTGGTTGGAGCCGGTTGAGCGTACCTTTGGCCGGAATTTAGCAATGGGGGCTCAATATAAAGGCCACACTCGTAGGAGGAATGTGAATTAAGAGGAGCCTGTGAAATTGGGTTGGGCTGACATGGCCAATCAGAGCAGCTGACTGTGAAACGCAGCCTGTTAAGAGTGAACCCAGATTCAGAATGATTCTTACCTGCTTCACTACATCCAGCAGTCTGAGTGTTTGGAAACTGCACGGCGCCAATGCAGGTCTAACAGGGATCATGAACCATATATCACCCCAGGCCAGTGTATACCAGCACGGGTCTGACTCTTAAATATAGTCTTAAATAAAATAATACAGAGGGATGCTTCATGCTGATGTTTATTGAGGTGACTTTGCCCCCTTTACTGCAACATCATCATTATTATTAATATCATTAATATTATTAATGTTATTATTGATGTTGTTGTAGTATGAGTATGTTCATATGAAGAGTACAGTAGGACCGAAGAGTACAGTAGGACCGAAGAGTAGGACAGAATGTACTCTATCAGAGTTAAATCGACACAGAAATTGGTAACACTGAGTCTTTTGCTGTGTAAGAATACTTCAATCACTGCTACCAGCACTAATATTTATGTGACTACAACTACTGGTTTTCCTGACGCTGCTGCTGCACAATGTTATTACTACTAGATTATATTACAGTCCTTTAGTCGAGGTCCTTCTCTACTGGAGCAGTCTGTGGTGCACAATAGCATAACTTCACCCATATAAGTTATGAGTGGCCATGTTTGCCTGATATGATGACCACTACTGCTGCTAATTCTAATGCGGATGCTAATGCTAGTGCTACACACAGTTCTGCTGCTGGCTTTATCAGTAAGAGTCCAGAGCAGGTCCGTTAACCACAGAGGGGCTGTGATCCCCCCTGCCAAGCTCAGGACAGGTATCTGCACTGGTTCAGCATAAAATCACCTGTGATTGTGTTTCCCGGGGAACCCGATCGGGGCACAGATAGATCAGACCAGGGGGAGCTCTGTTATTAATACTATATTAATAATCTCTGCCACACACCGTCTTTATCTTTGTTATTTTTTGTGTTTTTAGAAGGTGTAAAGGATTGATTTGAAAGGTAATTATGAGATTATATAAGAACTGAAGCTCCCCAGGGGGAAGGCTTGTAGAGTGGTGTTGAATTGAAATCGCGTCTCTCTCTCTAAGGAGCTCAGGGATTATACTCATATAACAGGCTTAGCTTTAATATACTGCGTACTCAGCTGCATCAGCACTGGCCTGCGTGATTCCACTAGTCTCAGACCAGGGAGGTCTGATGCCAGAGTGTTTTTCTCTCTCTCTTGCTCTGGTTTTCTCCACTTGTGCTGCAAGTTATGAAGCAATTTCATTTATCTTCCCACAAATCAGACACATTTTTTTCTCTCATCTCCCTCTCTCCCTTTCTTCCTCTTTCTCTTCCTCTCTCTCTCTGTCCTTCTGTCTCTCTGTCCAGCATGGTGCTACAGTGTAATGGTTAGGCTGGACTTGTAGCTCGAAGGTTGCGGGTTTGATTCCCGTCTGATTCCAGGGTATGGCGTTGCTGTCCTACCTCCCTTAAACGTCCGAAGTACCTACCTTTAAATGTCCGATACTATGTGGAGATGTAACCTGTGTAAGTCCTTCTGGATAAGGCCGTATGTTAAACACAAACGTGCTCCCTCGTTCCCTCCATCCGCTGTGCCTTGCAGTTTCTACCGCTTTGTGCTGGAGTCGGACGTGGCGTTCCTGGCCAATGACACCATGTCTCCGGGCCCCATGGCGCGCTTCACCGACATGCCCGAGTCACCCCTGCTCACCCTCAACATGATCACCCCCGAGAGCTGGATGGTGGAGGCCGTCAGGAGCACCTACGACCTGGACAACATTCACCTGAAAGAGGTGCTGTGACCCTCACCTGACCTCCACAGCTTTCTACAGACACTCAGGGAGAGAGCTCTGAAAGGCTGATGAAGCAGTTTTAATGTTGATCCTGACTCTGTATCTACTCTGGGCCGTACTAAGTGAAATGCTCAGCTCATTTGTTGATTAATTTCTTAATTGGTTGTTCAGTTGATTGGTTGATTGTGTAGTCATTTAATTGAGTAGTTGCTTTGTTGATTAATTATCAGTGTCAAAATTATTTCTCTTGGGTTGACTGCTTTTTTATTTATTGGTTAGTTTATTGACATTATTAGTTGTTAGTTGATTGACTGATTAGTTAGTTGGTGGGATAATTGATTAGTCAGTAGATTGTAGTTGATTACTTTGTTGATGAGTTGATTGGTTGTTTGCCTGATTGTTTAGCTGATTGACTGCATGGCTGATTGGTGGGTAGTACGGTCAGTGGATTAACCTGCAGCATCGCTCCGATCCTCCCCAGGTGAGCGGGTCGGTGAGGGCGGAGTACGAGCTGGAGTACCTGCTGCTGGAGGGTCACTGCTTCGACCTCTCCACGGGACAGCCTCCCCGAGGCCTTCAGTTCACCCTCGGCATGAGGCAGAACCCTCTGGTGCAGGACACCATCGTCATGGCAAACCTGGTACGCCCCGGCCCAAACACAAACCCATCCCACCCTACCATTAAATTAGCTTTAAAGGCATACTTCACCCTAAATACATATTTGGGTAATATATTACTTTTGCGGTTAAACATCACATGGACAATGTGTGAAAGGGGATCTTTCAGTGTGAGGATCTTCCAGTGTGTTAGCAAGGTTGGCATAGGCAACCATTGCATTGTTAGCATTGTTAGCATGTGATGGGTGCAGCATATAGCATGCTTCCCAAGGACCGTCTTCAACACCACCGGCACTTCATTGACATCATTGTCACGACGTGCCTGCAGATAGCTTGCAAGGTATGAGATATTGCAGATTTATGTAATTTGGGTGAACTGTCCCTTTCAGCTTAATTGAAGTTGGCAGTATGCTGGTTGGACTATTTTTAAATCTCAGTTAATTACTGCAGCCAAACTGCTGCTGCTATCAATAGAAATTACATTTTTGTTTGCTAATTATCTGGTTGTCACCATTTTCCCCACACCTCTGTGCGAGGGGAGGGGGTGGGAAGGAGAGGGTGGTGGTGGGTGGGTGGGTTTTGGGGTTGAAGTGTTTGAGATTTAAAATGAAAGGTAAGACTTCAGTCTCCAGGGCACTGTCTCCACCGCAGCTGTTAAAAAAAAAAAAAAAAAAAAAACCTTCAAGCAAACCCCTTAAGCACAGCTGCAGGCAGAGCTATGAGCATTCGAGCAGCTGTGAGCACAGGTGTAAGTGTACCTGTGAGTACAGGTGCAAGCAAAGATTGCCAAGCCTCTCTTCTTCCTCAGGACTCTGTCAAAAGCAGTGGTCCAGAAGTTTGCCATGGAGGGGCATGTGAATACTAGTTTCATTCCAACTAATTAATGCTGTCTTAATTGCCTCACTTGCTCATTCAGCTATATCCATATACAGAATATAAGCAACAATTGTTTTTTTATGTTACACTGCTGGCTAGCCGTTCAAGAGCAGCTGCCAGAGAGCAAAGACAGTAATGATTTTAGCTATTTTAACCGCTGTTTTTCCCCGATGATCGCTTCTGACCATAGCTGGTAATGGCGCGGCCGGCACTCGAATTCTGCTGTTGTTTTCTTGGCAGGGGTACTTCCAGCTGAAGGCTAACCCTGGCGCCTGGGTGCTGAAGCTTCGGGAGGGCCGGTCTGAGGAGATCTACCAGATACTTGCGTGAGTCCACGTTTTCTAGAACTTTCTTCCCAAAATCTGCTGCTCCATCTTGTTTTTCAGAGCAGTTTTACAGCATACCTTCCTCCCCACCCCCCACCCCATCCTTGGAACTCTGTGTCACCTGACGCTCAGGTGTGTTCTCGTATGTACAGATCGCTTATTTTATATCAGTGCTGTTTGAGCACAGTGACTGAGTGGCTCTCCAAGCATCTCAGTCTCTTTCAGTGTACAGCCTCATGGCTCTTAATTTGCCATTCTAATTCACTTGAGGTAAGAGCGACATCGCTATGGAAACAGCTGATGATGGGGGGGATGGGCGGGGGGGAGGAGGGGAGAATCCTCTGTTTGCCGATAGGAAACGAGCAGGAGAGCAGCTCAGGCCTGCTCCTCCGGAAATGAGCAGGGGCTCCTCTCCCTACTTAGAGCATTAGAACATGTAATGACAAGAACAGGCTGTACGGCACAGCTAGGCTCGTTATAGTGTCTCGTCATCCCACAGAGGGTAAAAGTTTTCCCGTCTGCCACAATGCAGTTACATGTTTATTTTTGTATTCACAGTCCAGAAGCGGAAAACCGAGTTTTACAATTTTACACTCACATTCACGCTCAGAGCTATAGATCAGCTCTCGTCACTCAGGAAGAGGGGATCGTCAGTATGTGTCTTCGACTGATGTTTGAAATAGCGGCTCGTCTTGGACCTGTTAGCACTGAAATAACCAAACATGTCCGAATCGCCGGGTCCGACCCACACACGGGAGAACCCAGAGACGAGAAGCCTCTAACACAGGGTTTTTTTTTTTTTTTCACTACGTGGCCGAAAACAAAAAAGCGGTCCCGGCTCCTCTCCAAATGGGGCGAGACACGAAGATTAATCCCTCAGTCCCACAGCTGAAGCTAAAAGGTGCTGTCGTTTTTCACCCTGGCAGCATCATTACTCACTCGCATCGCTCCTGCTCTCTCTCACGCCTCTGCCGCACTGGTTACCACGGCTGTTCGAGTAGATATTCAGGGGGTTTGGGGGGTGGGATCGTGCGGGGGGGATCGATGTCCCACACAGCTACACCTCTGTACATGGGGGATGGGGGGTTTTGGGGGGGTGGTCTCTGAGGTAGGGAGGTTAAGTGTGACCCTCAGCTTCCATGTCTCACCCTGTAATGAGATTAGCGTTTAGTTTAGCGTGTGACCTGGTGCAGGCAGTAATGGGGCTGTGAGGGTTTGGACATGCTATGTGGAGAGAGCCCATGAATCATGTGCCTCTTTCTGGGCTCACAGTTAACTGCACTCCATGTTGATTGGCCATCTTGGTCCTCTGAGGCGGGGCTTAGGTGTGCTGACTCTCAGATTGCTGCCACCTGCACAGGTGAGCCGGGCTCACCTCAGATAACTTGCAGTGGGGTGGAGCAGGATAACTTTTAAGGGTCTATTTTGGCGCTTTCACTGCTTCTCCGAGAGTGATAAACATAATGATCTCACAGCGATCCCCATGCCGGTTTAGACATTGATCGGGTTCTCGGAGAGCGGTTTGCAGAAGTGCGATGTGTCTGACACGCGCTTCCCTCACGCTGTCCAGCCAATTTCCCCGTGTCTCGGCGCTCACGTTTTAATCTCTGCAAAACTCTTCAGACCCGTCTTCACCGAGTTGATGTGATTGGATGGAGAAATATTGATCGCGTCCTGAAAAAGCGTGTGGGCTTTTCGCTCTCAGCTGCTTTGCTTTCATCAGGCTCATAGCCCGAGAAGTTGGCTCATGCCACCATAAGCATCACTCCATTTTGAAAATGAGGCATGTGATATAACCGCTTTAAACAGCGCAGTTTTTAGCCCGGAGATGGGCAGATACAACCTCCACTGACAGGCCGATCAAGATGCTCAAAATGGATGGATAGACCCTCGCTAAGGCCCTGGCTGCAATCCCAGAATCCCCTGCTCTCCTGGATGAATTACAGTGTTGGTGCCTGTGCTGTCGTGGATGCAGAATCCCACAATGACACATGGGAGGTCAGGAGGTTGACTTCAGCCTCACTACAGGCCTCCTCTCTGGACATACAGGGTTAACTGAGTCATGCTCCCAGAATCCTTTGCATCACTGAAACTTATTTGAATGTTGAGCTTCAGCTTTTAAAATTCATATTCCTTCCTCTTCCTCCTCCTCCTCCTCCTCCTTCCTCCTCTTCCTCTTGCCCTCCCTTCCTCCCCCTGCTTCTCCTTGTCTTGCCCCCTTTCTCAGGCATGATGGGACAGATTCCCCAGCAGATGCAGGTGATGTCATCGTAGTGCTCAACAGCTTCCACAGCAAGATCATCAAAGTCAGGGTGAGTGTTCACACAACTTTAACCTACATTAATATTATTGTCATTAATATATGGAATAAATGGTGTGTAAATGTAATGTCATAATTAATTAGTGTAATCTTATTCTAATCTTTTTTTTTTTTTAACTGAGACATATTGCACACTCATGTGGCATACTTCACTCCATTCTGCACAGGTACATGTGTGTGCAACAGACCCTGTTCCATACAGGAGGCTGATCTGATCAGTCTCACACCTGTGATATCCACATTTCTTTCACAGGTGCAAAAAAAGCCAGACAAGCTGAACGAGGAGCTTCTCAGCGACGATACAGAGAGCAAAGGATTGTGGGACTCTATAGCAAGGTGACCATGCACGGAACACACACTGTGCCTGCAGAGTCATGTATTTTATCTCCACAGTCACACACCATACCTGCAGCTGCACACTCTATGTACACAAATCATATTTTGCAGCCGTACGTTAATAAAGTTTATTGCATTAAACGTGTTTCACCTGTATAGTCATACACCATACCTACATAAATCTATATTTCACCTGCACAGCCACACATTGCACCTACACAGAATTACATTTCACCTGTGCAGCCACACACTGTTCATGCTTTCACTCACCTGCGCAATCACTTACCTGCAGTGTAACACACTCACCTGCAGAGCCAGTTATCTCATCTGCTCACTCACACACTTACAGTGCACAATAATATTTGTTTATGTTTTTTTTTGTTTTTGTGAGAGTGTGCTACTTTAAAAAATCTCACTCATGTGACTTTACCAAAGCCACCAGAGTGAATGGCCTACGCTGATGTTACAGTCACCAGCACCCTCACTCTTCCTTTATCTATGTGGCTTTATCTATAGCACTGACAGTATGAAGACATTACCCCTAGTGACTCACAGAAAATTTCCCATCATGCCCCTGGCTTTCTCAGTGTCAGTGGAACCCAGTTAGAGGCCTGTAGTGGAGCACAGTAATGGTATTTAATCAATGACCTTTGACCTGTTCCTCATGATAAATGAGCCACCCGTTTCACCGCGAGTCCCCCAGCAGTGTCTGAATCCTCTTAATTCAATTTCATTTAATTTAAGTGTCATTTAATGGAGCTGCACTTCACATCTATTCATCCTAATCATAACAAAGAGATGAGTTCACCCAACATGAAATTGATATAAATCGACAAGAGGCCATTTTTTTATTTAAGGCCTTGTTTGTTTTGATGACCGTTTTGTTTCATATTAATGCAGAAATAAATTCCACTTTACGTGATGAAAGAAATTGGCTGCTAACAGGCAGAACTTTTATTACTTAATTAAATTACGGTATTTTTGGTGCTACACAGCAAACCACAGACAGGTTTAGGAGTGCTGCCTGGTTAGAGGCGCTGTGACTCTCCTGTTGGGTGCTGTTAGCTGTTAGCCGCTCTCAGTCACTGATGAGAGTCTGTGGTCTGTTGTACCCTGTAGTCACTGAGATACTGCCGCTATGGACAGAGGCCTGTCTCCCGCCAAAACCAGGCTGTAAGATGCGGTTACTGCCGTGTGTGTTTGTGTTTGTGTGTGTGAGAGTGTGTGAGAGTGTGTATGTGTGTGTGTGTGTGTGTGTGTGTGTGTGTGTGTGTGTGTGTGTGTGTGTGTGTGTGTGTGTGTGTGTGTGTGCATGCATGCCATAGTTGTGATTGCTCCTGATTTTTCCTCATTAATCAGAAGATTGAGATTTTCATACTCATTTTTCTCTTGGCCCATTAGTTACATCGGTGACCATTCTATCTATCTATCTGTCTATCTATCTATCTATCTATCTATCTGTCGGTTTGTCTGTCTGTCTGTCTGTCTCATTCTTCCTCTCTATCTATCACCAGTCAAAGGTTTAAATATATGGGCCTAAAATATTCAGACACACAAATCAGGTGTAAACTTTTAGAGCTGTAATACACTACATTAAAAGTGCATTGGTTAATTGAAAAATGCAGATTGCATGATATCTCTGGTAGGGATAGAAAATCAGAAGCAGTCACACTCTGGTGTGTGTGTGTGTGTGTGTGTGTGTGTGTGTGTGTGTGTGTGTGTGTGTGTGTGTGTGTGTGTGTGTGTGTGTGTGTGTGTGTGAGTGTGTGTGTGTGTGTATGTGTGTGTGTGTGTGTGTATTTGTGCACTCTCTAACTCCAGTACTGTGATCTGTCTGCTCCTCACCCCCCGCTCACCCTGTGTGAAGTGTGTGGAAGTCTTTGGAGAGAAGGTAGGAATGCTTCCTCTGCTGTTCTTCCTTTGCGAGTCTGCTGCGCATACTGACTGCGTCTGCTGGTGTCTCTGCAGGCTGCGTGTCCATTTCAACATGTGACGTTGCCTTTCATTTTTTTGCCTGATGTTTGGGTCTTAAGTCCGGAGCCGTTTGTCTCCCACAGAACACATGACATTTCACGTGCTTTGAACATGTCACCAAAAAGCACTACCCCATTTTGAGTTTGCCAATAATTTTTTTATAATCTAAGTTGTTTGTGAAAAGGTGCATGTAAAATGGCCACATTGATAATGATGATTATGATCTTGATGTATCTTTGTTCAGTAATATTAATAATAACAATAATAATAATATGCATTATCATCATCATCATCATTATCTCATACAGCAAAGGGATCAGCTCATCTCAACCATGAATATGATTTACGTTCAGGTGGTGTCAGGACCGTCTTATTCATAATTTACGTAATTTTGTATCAACTCTCTTGCCTCCATTACTCTATAGTGGTCAGTGTTTTGTGCAGTTGTTTTGTTGGCCGTAGGCGGTGTGCTGTGTGTGATTGCGCTGTTATAGTAAGTGAGAGTGTCTGCAGTTACATCGTTATAGACACAGTGAGTGCCATGACGCTTGCGATTTCCCCCCGCAGCCTCACCGGTGGATCGGCGTCGGACGACGAGCAGAAGAAGAAGGACGACGTGCTGAACATTTTCTCCGTGGCCTCGGGACATCTGTACGAACGCTTCCTGAGGTGAGGCGCCCACGAGCCTGACCTGGCTAAACGCTCGCCAACCCCCTCGCTGTGTTACCTCCATTTTATTCCCTCTAGAGACTCACGCTCCCTCCCTCTCTCCCTGTCAGTGTATATCGCCCTGTTTCTCTGTCCCTCTCTCTCTTCCTTTTTGTACCATTTAAAAAGTATACACATGCTTATTTACTGTGTCTTTTCATATAACCATACAACAGTTTAGCAGGTAAAGAAAAAGGATAACTTCAGGGCAAAATGATAATTGAAATGACCATTAACAGTGCAAAATAATAGTCCAGTAATAACGGTAACGGTAATGGAAATAATGTATTTCATTTGTCACGGATCTGTATTGTCTCAATTGGCACAGTAGATTTCATCACCCTTAAAACTCTAAAAATCCCTTCCCTCCCTGTCTGTTGGTCTCTCTGTATTTTTCCCTCCCTCTCTCTCTCCCAATCCCCTCTCTTCTTCCTCCTCCCCTTCCTCCCTCTCTCTATCCTGTCCTCCATCCCTGTCCTTCCCACTTTCTTTCTCTCTTTCTCTCTCTGTGTGTCCCAGAATAATGATGCTGTCGGTCCTGAAGCACACCAAAACACCCGTCAAGTTCTGGTTCCTCAAGAACTACCTCTCCCCTTCCTTCAAGGTAATGAGCTCCCCAACCATACCCCCCCACCGTGCCTCCCACAGCCACGCTCCCAACCTGTCACATCCCACCCCCAGCCAGACACCAGCCCTCTGATGAACAAATCATTTTTACTTGGTTTTTTTTTTTTTTTTTTGGAGCGATGGAAGGATGGTAGGATGTTCTGTCCATCTCTTTTCATCCCTTTCTCTCTCTCTCCACATCCATATCTGCCTGTGGAACAAAGAACGCCCACTGGGCTCCGATGCGCGTGTCAGAAATAGCAGGCCTAGGGCAGAGTCTGAGAGGGCAACCACCACCAGAAAATTAGAACGCGTTATCCACCAATCACAGGCTCCGACAGCCAGCTCCTCAAAATCTCACACACCAACAAGCCGGCTGTATCAAATATACCCACATATAACATGTTCACTGTTTTGTCTACAAAAGGTTGTTGTTGTCGTTGTCGTCGTTCTCATTGTCGTTGTTGCTGCTGCTACTGCTGCTGTTGTTTTTTTTTTTTTTGTAAGTTTTTGGGGTGGAAATGTGATTGTGCATTGTGCAGATGTTGGTTGTGCTATCGTATCCCCCTCCCAGTCACATGGGATTTCATAGTCTCTCTGACTGCCTTTTCCACGTCTCATTTTGCATCACCTCACACTCTGAAGCTTTCTGAAACTGAGGTCCATGAATCCCTGTTTGATGGGAGCGCTTTCCGAGCTGTTTGCGATCCGTGCATAAACACAGAGTGGATTTCGAGCGAGTGCGAGGGCAGCCAAAGTGGAGATCAGAGGGCCACGAATACTTCTGCCCACAGGGCATGTCTCCGCGCATCTTCCGTCCACGTGCTGGGAATTAAAAACAAAAACAAGAACGTGGAACAAACCCGCTGTTATCGATCTGGCCGTTGTGATTTTTTTTTAGGCATCCAGTCTTTACGGCGTAAGAAATCCGTCTCTATAGCCTGACCGCGTGCTGGGCAGCCTGTCGATAATCGCTTCGCCTCGCAAGAACACCAGCCCGGCCTCCAGCCGCTAGCTCTGATTAGCTGTAGAGAAGCCGCTGCTTCACCAGGCCACTTTCAACTTTCACTGCTTTTTTTTTTTTTTTTTTTTTTTAACAGTTTTTCTTTTTTATTTCTGAGACTTCAGAGATAAATTTGTGAGAGTTGATTACAGCCCTCTCCTCAAGCGGTCGGTCAGTCTGCAGCATGGGAAACTAAATAAATAAAACGCACGTTCTCATTTGTGTGTGTGGGAGTCAGTGAATCAGGGAAGTCTCCTGATTGCGGAATTTTCACAATTTACTGCGATTTGGAGTGAAGATGTGTTTGATTTGTTTTCCTGTTTGTTTTCTCCACAGTCACCATAGGGATGTAAATGTTTTGCTGGAAGTTGTTAAGCACTCTCTCTCTCCCTGCCCCATTCCCTTGTCCCTCTGTTTCTCTCCCTTTCTTTCCCTCTCTCTCTATCATCTCCCTCTATTATCCTCTCCCTTCTGGTTCTGGTTTCTCCCCCTCTTCTCTCTTCCCCTCCCCCTCTTTCAACTAACTTATTCCATCCTTTCTTTTAATTCCCTCACTCTACCTCTTTCTCTGCCTGTCTTTCTCTGCCCTTTCCTCCCTCCCAGGTCTGTATTTCTGATAATATTGTCATATTTCTGTATTGGTTTTATTATCTAAAAATTTATCTAATAAATGTCCCTTTTTAGTAGCTTTTAGGAACACACATTTGTGAGGAGTTGTGTTGTTTCTTGTATAAGTTTTCTTGCAAATACTAATAAAGGTGACATAAAACTCTCCCTCCCTCTATCCCCCCCCCTCTCTCTCTCTCTCCCCCTCTCCCTCCCTCTATCCCCCCCCCTCCCTCCCCCCCCCCCTCCCCCTCCCTCTGCAGGAGTCTATCCCTCACATGGCAGAGGCCTATGGCTTCAGGTATGAGCTGGTTCAGTATAAATGGCCGCGCTGGCTCCATCAGCAGACGGAGAAGCAGCGGATCATCTGGGGCTACAAGATCCTCTTCCTGGACGTGCTGTTCCCCCTCGCCGTCGACAAGATCATTTTCGTGGACGCAGACCAGGTGACCCTGAGTGGGGAAGGGTCAGAGTCGTTTTATCGGACTTTCAGCTGACTGCTTTCACTCATCGTCAGAAACTTTCCGTACGGCTAATATGTCACCTGGCCGCAGTGGCTGCTCCCATTACGGAGGCTGTGTTGGATTTAGTCCTGCATTTTTGTAACCATTCATTCAAATTGTTCATCGATCAAGTCCAAAACTATGCTGCAGTTTTGTAAAGTTAATGTAACATAAATTCATAACTTACTAATTCATTATAATTATTATGTATTTGGAGTAAAGTGTGCGCTTGGAGTCTTGGCAGTGTGTACTTGGAATTTTAAGTCAGAATGTATGACAGAAATATTGATACATCTTTAAAAACACAATTAGAATTTAAAATCACTGGTTGGAGCTGCATTTGAAGGGTTTTGCGGTGACGGTCAAGGTGTTAAAAAGTTAAAATTCAGAGACAAATATCGATGTAAGAAATACTGATGCATCTTTTAAAATGCAATTAAATTTAAAATCACTGGCTGGATTTGCGTTTTTTCCCTATAATAATCAAGGTATTTTTCTTTTTCTAAAAGCACAGTCCTGATGAATATCTGAGCCAGGCTTTTTCTTCTTCTCAGATTGTAAGGGCAGATCTGACTGAGCTCAGGGACCTGGACTTGGAGGGTGCCCCCTATGGGTATACCCCGTTCTGCGACAGCCGGAAAGAGATGGACGGCTACCGTTTCTGGAAGTCTGGGTACTGGGCTTCCCACCTGGGAAACAGGAAGTACCATATCAGGTAAGGACCACTCTGCCATGTTTACAGTATTTCTTTAAACACTTTCAGCTCTTTTTACATCCAGAACAGCTGCTTTATGCTATGTTCTCAGCTCTGATTTTTAAAAAATATCTCCTTCTGTGAAGTCCTGCATTACCATTCTTGGTGTCTATCTTGAGTAAACTCAGGAAGTAAGTTTTTCTGGAGTGGTCACTGAAAATATCTGCACTGTCTCCTATCATTAAAATGTCTGCCGTGTAACAGCCCTTATTCTGCCGAGCCCAGGTCACTGCAGTCCTACGTCAACTCCCTATCTGTGAATGGTATTCCTCCACCAAGCACTGAGTCCACTCCTGCGCATGCTTCCAATGTGTTCTACCAGTCCAGCGACAGAGCGCTGTGCGTAAAGATAGTGGTGTTTTAGCTGTCAGGAGCACCTGCGTCATAGAGGATGGCGAGAAGTGTGACACCTGTCCGCCGTGTGAGCTTGGCGCTTCGGCGGAATTCGCCGCGTACCTTCGCAACCGCCGCACGTCACGCGGACTCCGATCACACGCGGCCTCCCCACCCCTCCCCCACTGTGAGACACGTCAGCCAATCGCCAGGCCTGGAGCCCAGATCGGCGGGAGCAAGGCCTGCTGGGAAATCTGGATCGTTTTATTGGATTCCTGCCCCATTTGCACAGCCACACACTGAGCACACAAGCTCAATAACGGGGAGGAAAAAAACATTTAGACTCTCAGGTTCTTCACAGATCGTTATGATCACTATTCATGATGTACGCCGTGGAGATCTGAACTGCTCTGAGCTGCGAATTTGGTTAACATGAATACAGTTTTGGAGAGGTTTTCTTTCTCAGGGAGATTTAGATTGCTAGAGTATTACCTGAAGCAGTGCAGGTTTAGTACCTTGCTCAAGCACACTGGAGCAGTACCTCACCTGGGAATCAAACCTGCAGCCTCTGAGTCTGGATGATAAGCTGGGTTCCTGCACTGACACCAGCTTTGTGTCAGGCATGTTTTTAGGAGCACATTATCCACGTGGCTTTGTGTTTGTGTGTGTGTGTGTGTGTGTGAGCAGACATTTGCCCCAGCTAACCACTCCTTTTATTTTTCCTGTTTACTCAATTTTACACAATTAATAGGGTGTGGCTGTTTTTGTCCTGCAGCAGAAGATTGCATGTGTCTTTTACCATAAGCATTCCTTATCAGCGGAGGCTTCCACTGAATGGTGTTTTGATGCATAAAAAACATAAAATCCCAATGAACATCGGTTTAATTTCTCATTTTGGAAAATCTGGGAATTTTTGTGGGGAAAACAATGAACCTTAATCACAGTTAATTGGCTAACTGGACCCAGTTCAGCAATGCTGATTGGCTGGAGTACAGGAAGCAGGCTGCAGTGGCTGAGGGGTAACTTCTGCCCGTGGGCTGTGCTCTGTCCCCACACAGCGCTCTGTACGTGGTGGATCTGAAAAAGTTCAGGAAGATCGCCGCAGGCGACCGACTGCGTGGGCAGTACCAGGCCCTGAGCCAGGACCCAAACAGCCTGTCCAACCTGGACCAGGTGAGGTCTCTACTCCTGGCGACCCCCTCACTCTCATTTACCCCCCCCTTCCTGCCCTTTTCTCTAGTCCTCTTTCTCTTCTATTCTCATCTTTTTCCCCCTTCTCTCACTCCTCCCATTTCCCTATCTCTCACTCTCATCCCCTCTCTCAGTCTCTCTTCACCCTCTCTCCAGTACTTCTCCCTCCCTCCCACCTCCTTGTATTTCCCCCTTCCTCATCCCTCCTCCTTGTTTCTGTTTCTGGTCAGTATTGAATGGTGTGAAGAGGCTAAAGTAGTTCAGGACTGGGTTGTGTTTCGCCTCTGTGTCTCTGGCATTCTGCAGAAAAACAGCACCGAATGGGAGTGGCAGCCTTGAGGCTTTTGGGTAAGATGGAAATGGTGATCTCTTCACTGATTAACATTCTGTTCCTCCCTCCCCCTATAACGCAGGACCTCCCCAACAACATGATCCACCAGGTGGCGATAAAGAGTCTTCCTCAGGAGTGGCTTTGGTGCGAGACCTGGTGTGACGACACGTCAAAGCCGAAGGCCAAGACCATCGACCTGGTCAGTAACAGAGCGCCAACCGTACACTGATCTGGTCAGCATCGATACCCTCAATCAAGTCTCTGTATTACGTCGACCTGGTCAGTAACAGAGCGCCAACCGTACACTGACCTGGTCAGCATCGATACCCTCAATCAAGTCTCTGTATTACGTCAACCTGGTCAGTACCAGTACACGTGGTCTGTCAAAATATACCTCAATACCAGGACAGCCGGTCCAGTCAACTGAAGCTCATTTTGGTATCACCAATGCTCTCAAGTCAGTCATGTTCACACAGTGACCTTGGTCAGGTCCTGGCTTTTTCTTAGATAAGTAAACCATAAACAAAATAAGTGCTAAGCTCAGCCTGGCTGGGGAAACATCAGGGTTAAGCTGTTTAAAATCATCTGCCTTATTGCTCTCTAGTGGCCACTAGTGGCCGGGCCAAGCGCTTGCAAGGTTCATGAACTGAATACATGTTGACTTTGTGTTCCTCCATTGGCATAGGCAATGTGTAATTGGTGGCATATCTGCAAAGAAGTGAGGGCCAGTCATTATGTGAGTAAGAGGAGTCACATGGCTGTGGGAGGCAGCCCCCGGTGTGGTTCATGATTTTAGCACAGGTGGAGAAACAGGAAGAGGTAAAAAAAAAAAAAAAAAAAAAAGAGACCCTGTAGAAGCAGCATGATCCGCACAGCTCTTATTTACAGTGAATCATGGGCTGTCAGGGGTCCGTGGGCTCTGTGGGGCGCAGCCGTTCCCAGGAGACGGAGACGGAGATGGTCGTTCGGCGTGCATGCCTGCTCATGCTCGGTGATTTGCGAAGGGATAAAATCAATGGCTCTCCTGCTCTAGGTGCCGCGTCTCGAGCTGCCTCACGGGAGGTAGCATATGATTGTTTGTCGTCATAACTGCTGGGATGCGACGGTGATTCCCACAGCTTTGCATTTTTCAGTACGTCTCCTTCTCGGTTTGTACAGGCGGGATATACTTGCAGAAGTAGTTCGGATTAATGTAGGGTGCTCCTGACCCTGTCATGGGAGTCCAACTCCACAACATTTTGAGCTCACAGGCCCTGTTTCCTTCGAAGAAAATGTGCGATGCTTAGGTCAATCCATACTCCTTGTTTATTGTGGCAATGTACATCTTTGTAGAATTCTGTTTTGCCCCTCCGGAACTGGTCCTCCAACTCGGAATCTTAATGCATCTTCCGCATCCCACTCATCTGTAGATGCTGACCTCCTCGTGGCATTGTGATGTCATCACTGTCACCTGTGAGGTCACTGTTGCCAGGTGACCAGACTCCCAGTAAGCAGGCCTCGGCAGTCAGTGTGGCAGTGACCACTGGTCTGGCGGCCATTTTGGAGTGAGAACTTTTAACACATTACATTGTCCTGAGCCCATGGGAGGGATGCCATCTCATTGGCTGGCACCACCAAGAATAGAAACCTTATTTGCACTCTCCTCTCCCTACTTCCTGCAAAGTGCACTGCGGGAGTTTCATTAGGGACTTGATTGAGCTGGGAGGCCTGGCTTGTCTTATTCATGGCCAGACAGTGTGAAGCAGGGTGTCATGTTAAACACTGAGTTACAGTGAGACAGCTCGCCCTAGTGGAAGTTACGCCTCTTTTGTTTTAGTGGAGCAGCTTGTGGGGAAAAAAATAATAGTAATCATAATCAAAAACAAGTTTAACAGCGCTTAACATCTGTCTGCAGTAACACTTAAATACCATGCATGCTGACATCAGACAAAGACAATCATTCTGGTCTCCTTACGAAGTCAGATCATTTTGTAAGGCGCTGCTTACATTGTCAGACTAACAGTGGGAATAAATTGGTTGTTATTGCTGTGGGTGGATTCAATCTCCTCATTATGGCCTCACCCAGCGTCAGCCCAGACACAGACAAACGCCTCATCTCCTGCCCCACAAATTCATCGCGTCTCTCGGTGGCAGAGTTATGTTCTGCACCGCTGCCTAGCAGCCTGAGTATTTGTGTATACAAATGTTTTGTTTGCTCATCCAGATACATTCTGGGCACAATGTTAAAGTAGATGGAGAAGCAGATAGTATATTGTGTATATGAAATGTGCTTTATTGCTGCATTATGGTAGCATTGTGCCCAAACACATTGATCTTAACTTTATGATTGTGTGAGAGGTGTGAGGAGCTGGTGTGGATGCTGTAAGAGATCTGATTGGGTGATCAGTGTGAGATGGGTATAGAGGGTGAGTAGCTGATGGGAGGTGTGAGATGGTTATAGGTGGTGAGTAGGTTATGAGTAGATTGTTAGCGGTTAGTAGGTGGTGAGTAGGTCATGAGCTGATTGTTAGTGGTGAGTGGGTGGTGAGTAGATCATTAGCGGTGAGCAGGTTATTTGCGGTGAGTAGGTTATGAGCGGTGATTAGGTTATGAGCAGATTGAGCAGGCTCTAACAGGTTCATCCCCTGGCCTTTGGCACACAGTGTAACAACCCCAGGACCAAGGAGCCCAAGCTGACAGCGGCCATGAGGATCGTTCCGGAGTGGACGGAATACGACAGCGCCATCAAACAGCTGCTGAAGAACGTCAAGGAGCAGAGGGCCACAGGGGTCAAAGTTCAGCGCTCACCATCGCCAAAGAAAGAAGGTTTGTCGGGGCTTCAGTTGGCCGGTCTTCACACTTACACCAACATTTCAGCCAATACAAACCGTGCATCTCTGTTTCTGTTTCTGTTTTTGTGCCCGACGCATTAGAAGATAGCTTGAATCATCAGCTGTGCGCCGCTGTGTTAATATTCTCTGGCTCTGTTTATTCAAAACACGCTCAAGGTGCTGCCGTTCATCACTTAGCTGGGAAGTTCAAATCCAAAACACCCCATTTCTGCTTTTAGCCGAAGGTCCATGTTAACTGGAGGAAATGGATAAATAAGGAGAGCGTGTTGCCACATGAGAGTCGGCCATGTTCTGAGTTTGTGGGGGCTGGGTAGGTGGGTGTGTCTGATTTATGTCATTCTGCTAACTTATCGAACCATGGGAACACAGGTCCTGCTCACTAGGATCCCCCAGAAGATGGATCATCCAGCTTGGAAACATGCCCATATGCATTAGTGCATCTCTATGGCAAACCTTTGTCTGTACTTCCCGTGTTTTGTGCAGTAGCTGTGCAGATGTGTTGGGTTTGCTACTGAAGTGATTCATTCAGTTTTGTTTTTTCTGCTTTGACAGGCGTGCAGCGCGATGAACTTTAGCGACCATCTCTGTCCAAGCCAAACTGGAAACGGGAACAAGGAAAAAGGACAATGTCACAGTTTTGCACCTGATCCTCCAGTAGACGGAATGCTGGTTTCGGGGAAAAAGACATATACAAACATTGCCAGGACGTATTACTCACTTCATAAAAGAGAAATGTATCCGCAAGAGAAATATTTAATTTTGTAAATGGTTTCATACAGTTTTCTAAAATGGTAGGTGGGGTCAGAATGTCTTTATTCATTCAACCCCTTTCTTTCCTAAAGTGTGAGGCCGGGAAAATGAGCTGCACTGTACATAGCCAAGGAGTGTGTGTGTGTGTGTGTGTGTGTGTGTGTGTGTGTGTGTGTGTGTGTGTCTGTGCGCGTGTGTGTGTGTGTGTGTGTGTGTGCGTGTATGTGTGTGTGTGTGGCAGACAGCCTGTAGCCACCTCCTCTTCATCTCTATGGCAACAAGATGCACTCCTGAAATTGAGGATGTTGATTGCCCGCCTAAATGCTGTTGATGAAGGGAGGCTGAGGGCAGGCAAGTGGCAGGGAGGAGGGGCAGGGGAGGGGGGCGGGGCATTTAAACTTACCAATAAGAGATGTGCAATCAAGAGGGCGAACATGCCCAATGAACTGACCTGACATGACAAACCTATGTACCTGTCTGCTTTTGTTGAACACACCGTTGTGTTGGCCTGTGAGGTTTTTAAGTAAGGTGGCTACAGTGACAAGAAGGAGTGGAGGTTTGAAAGGGAATTAAATCTGTTGAGAGTCACCTTAAAAATGAAGGCACAAACACCATATTGTTAAAATGATATACAACAGCCAAGTAACCATCTTCACCATTGATACCCATGTTGTGGCAAGTGGAAGAATATTTGATTATGAACAGGTGTTGGCTAACAATTGTCTTCTTGAATGCACATGTTATTTATATTTTTTTTTTTAGGTATTTTTCTTTTTTTTTTTTGTTTTGTACAGGAGGGGAAACAGCCACTTACTTTTAAGAACACTCCATATTTACTAAATATATGTATTAAGCATTCATTAATTATGTAGTAAAGAATCATTCATTTTCTTAGACTGAATGACTTTTTCTCCTCCTTATTTGTACTGCTGTGAGTCAGCACCTTTGCTTTATGCCTGTTGTTTTTGTCGCTGTTTGTCATTGCTTTATATCCAGTGCCAGTATTGCACGTATATATTTCATTCCCCTTAAGTGAGTGATTGGCCTTTCACTGCTGTCACATCTGGATGGGATTAAATATCTGTGCACTGGAACAGTCACATCATGTGCAGATTATCTGCTTACACTATATGATCATAATTCACCAAATAAATGATTATTATGGACTCTGTAGACCATATCCAGTAAGGCTTTAGTGAGGGGTAGTGGCCGGTCACAAATTGAAATGGAATATACTGAAATATATTGAGAACATATGGACTTTTTGGAAAATATAATCATGAATATATTTCACAATTTATATATATGGAAATGTTTGAAAGCTTCGGTTATTTATATATTTGCTCATATACCATGAAGTGTTGTAGTGTCTATTCTGATCTTGAAAATATATTTAATATACATTTTTTTTCAATATTTTCTAATACATTTCACTATGTTTCATTTCTGTAAACAGTGGTTCAGTCAAATGTCATGAGACACTAACAGAGGAACCCAGAATTGCACTGGCCACATTGAAACACTAAGACTTTGGGTGCAAACAGGGGGTCTGTGAGCTCATTACTGCTCTGCTCATTCTGAGTCTCATTTCCACTTCACCAGGTGCTGGGGAATACTTTTTTCATGGCAATTTGTGACATTGAGTGTAAGACAATCCTTGAAATACAAACTTTTACAAGTGGAGGAGAAAAAGCTAATGAATTCCTTTATTCCAACTTAATTCTGTTTTTTTTTTTTTCATTTGTTAATTTTTTAGACCATGTGGGCCTTTATGGATCTTGTCAGGTGTGTCAACAACCATTTAACACCTGTTCCATCATCTGCCTACCATCACTCTGTACCCGACATCTGATTGGCTCTGTTGTGCCGCCGTGTAAAGTCACTAGGCTGTTTTGACTAAAGACAAAGGGCCTCACATGTTTGAGCATCCAGTTTGAGCCATTAATTACTTTTTAAACAGATCACCCCCTCCCCCCCCGTTTGGAATGCCCAGGTATATTCGTCAGCCAAGCTCATTAACGGGGCCTCTGCCAGTGAAAAAAGCACACTTCCACATGCATGCCCCCACATGCATTCCTCTATAGGAATCTGATGCAAAGCTTTTCAGTCTGTTGTGCACCAGCTTTGCTGTGATGCTGAGTCTGGGCGGGACAGCCTATGCCGGTGGACCAACTGGCCAGAGGGGGGTGCTGACGAGCAATGGAAAACAGTCACCCTTTCAGCTGAATCTCTCCCCGCCCTGGTGACACTATAGCCTCCAGAGCACAGCTGGCACTGGCATTGCCTGTGTTTGCTGACAGGCCATGGGGCCCCTCTGTACAGAGGAACAGAGCCTTAACACAATGAGCAACCCCAGCAGCCCATTAGCCATTAGTTCCCAGTACAGATGTTCGCCTCATGGCCTTGAACAGCTCCAGATAGCACCAGAGCTGACAGTGACTCAGACTCCCATGATGCAGTGCATAAATGGCCTTAGCATCACCCAGGGAGGGAGGGAATCAGTTGATGTTCTCCGGTGGCTGTTCTTGCCAACAGGGCCCAAAAGATCTCCCTGCACAATTTGCCTACAATGATGGGGCAACAGTTGGCTCAGTCTCATTTGGGTGAAAATAGGGAGTAAGGGGGTTAAACTCATTAGTCTTAATGCTCTCTAGCAACCTCTCCTGGCTGCCTGGATGCCTATAGATTCTTGAACTGAGGTTTAAAACCAGCAAAGGGTATTCATCAACAGGCAGAATGGAAATAAAAATATAAGAACCCAAAGAGGAAAGGCACACCATATGCTGAAGTGCAGTAGTTTTATAACTTTCTCCCGCGCAGCTCCAAAGTGGAGCTGGACGCTTCATCTACACTGCAACTTCAACTGGGCATTCCAGAAATGGGAAAATGAATAATCGTTAATAAGAATGCAGGCAGTAGGAACGTTCGCTTTTTACACTCAACCTTTCTGTTCAGTGGGACAGCAGTTTAGACAGAATACCAGTGCATGCCAGTCATTTACAATGCAAGACAGCCCAAAATGGATCCAGATGCAGTAGTTTGATACTTTTGTGCATTTTACTTGCCTTGAGGTCCAAGTCATTGTGTTTTCTCAGGAATAAAATGTCTGAATTCCATGCTGGTCTTTGTTATTTTTGTGTTTGCTTGTTTGTTTGTTTGTGGAAGCCAATCCAAGAGATTTTGAGCCAGAATAGGAAGGGGAAAAGGGAAAGAAGAAAGATTGAAAGAAAAAAAAAGAAAGAAGGGATGCTTACAGAAGACTGAATGCTCTATTGGCAGTTCATCTTATGACCCCTTATTTCACTTTCAGGATTAACTTGAGTTTGAAAGTCATTTTAAGTTTATGGAAAATGGTGGTGGGGGGTGGGGTGGGGGGGGGCTCAGCAGGTGCTTTGAATTGAAATGAAACCCCAAGCAAAGCCATTAGCCAGACATGCCAATCATGCTGCAGGTCAATGGTCCTGACACCCATGCTCAATGGGCTTTATGATTGAATTAATCTGAATTAGCCTAGCGCCAAACGCGGGAAGAGTAATTTGGAGCAGAGAGTGAGACAGACCTTCAGTCAGGAGCAGTGAACTGTTTTTTTTGGAGGTAAGGGAAAGGGGGATTTGCTGTAGATGTCATTCAGGGGGAAGGGGACTCCCACATGTTTACACAGCAGCCTGAGAAGCTTTGGCCTATCACTGTACATCCACCCAACCGGTCCTGTTATGGCCAGATGTTATGACCTGCCCCCTGTTGCCATGGTGATGCCAACAATAAAGCGTCTAGCCGAGTTAGTTCCCAAAGCTGCCTGTTTGTCACCTTGCTGTGGACATGCGACTAGTAATGCTCTCTGTTTCATTATTTTCATGCAAATCAAACCATAAGGTACTTCGGCATCCACTTTGTTGATTCTGACTGTAAAAACCCATCTTTTTGAAGAGCTAGCCATCACATAAATGGAAGGAAACGCATATACAGAGCTTGGTCTTGCTGAGTCTGTGAGAGACAGTCTCACACCACAGGAAAAATGGGGGTGTTTTAAAGGCTTACTTTTTCAACCATAGGCAGAAAACCACAAGGCATACACAGCTCCCAGGAACAGACCAGATTAACTGGGATTTATTTATCCAGCACCCAGCGCCGTTCCATCGGCACCTGCATCATAACAAACACATCACCTCCAATTACTGGTCTGGGAGACCAGAAACCACGCATCTACACCCTCACCACAGTAACGCGCCCAATGACGCTTGCATTTGGCTAACTCGCACTCAGTTCCACTTTTCTAAATCACTGCAATGTCAAAGAGCAGACATGACTTAGCGATAAAATAATTCTTTACTGTTTAATTTTTGTAATAGCCTTTTAAAAAATATATTTCAACTACGGCAAAACGCAGTGCACTGCTATAATGCTTCCCCCGCCGCCATTATTCACAGTTCAGGGCGAACCACTTTGTTTAGTTAGATTGAAAAGGGAGCACTTTGTCAAATGCTTTTAATTGAAAAGTTCTGACTCTGCAAAAAAAAGGAACCTTTTGAGGGGTTGAGATGACTACAGACAATTGCCTGGACAGGGAACAAACCCTTAAATCCAGGGGAAAAAAACCCGTAATGAAATATTATCGACGTAGGGCAATCACATTTCCAGTTGCCAACTCGTAATAATAATCATATTTTGTGAGTGGGTGGGGCCGCATATTGCGAATGAGATGTGCGTCCCTCTCTGTGTTTTTTGCCTGCTCAGCTCTTGTAGGGAAACCATGAATAAGTTCAGTGTATTACATCTTGCCTGAATTTCCACATGCTGAACCAGCTAAACATGGTGACACAGACTACAGTATGATAATGATAACAGTTTACTGAATAAAACCTGTCAAAATGTAGATTATACAAAACGTATCTAGGCCTTCAAATTATTTCTGTCCAACTCTGATTTAAAGCAATGTGTTACTACGAAAATATCAGTCGGCAGTATATATAACTAGTTAAATAATACGATTTTCAAATAATAATACAGCTGTGACGACACCTGCGAACACTGTGCAGAAGGTGACGTCACTGCACTGATCCAGTTCCTCACGATGTGGGTCCTGAATTTTGCCCTCGGCGCCTCTGACAGCCGGTGTGAACGATGACCGTTACAGGCCTGAGATCCTGTGCTATTTTATTGCGTTTCTACATCACTACCACAGCACAAGTTGTAACTACCCCGGGTGCTTCTTTACCTCATGTTGTTTTATCTTCTGATCTTTGTCGTTGTCGTTGCTTATTTTGCTAATCGCCGTTGCTATGTACCCCTAGGACTGTCTTGAAACTGCTCATATGACAGGTTTCTATTTGCTGTCCGAGGTTGTTGTAGAAGTTTTATGGGGAAGGAGAATGCAGCGACGTCTGGAGACACGTGAAGGCGAAGGACGTTGCCCGTTTGCTGGTAGTGTTTCCTGGCATTACTTTTCTGTATCATAACAGCACACAGTAATCAATGAATTCATCAACCAATTAGGCTGTATGCCTACATGAACTGTAATTCATGTAGGCATATTGTTTGTATGCTGAATCCCAACTGGGTACCGAGGTAACCAACAGCCTACCACTGTACAATGAGCCAGTATGTTTGAAAAGCTTAATGAGAGAGCACCAAGAGATCCATAAATGGGAGTACAAATTTAGACGAATTGTTGTTGCTTTTCCACTAGACTTTACTGCCATCTTCTGGATTGTTTTCTTCACTGTGAGATGATGTTGTGATATATTTCACCTTAAATGTTTGTTATTTGTTGCCATTAGAAACTAGAATTCATAAGCACACATACATTCACACGTATATTTTGTCTAAAAAAAAACGAACTCGTTGCAGCATTAGGCATGGTCCATGACAATATTTCAGTTTGAAAGGAGAGTCCTTGAATTTAAAGGTAACTATTGTTCCTTCGAAACAATAATTTCCAGGCAATCGGAACACAACATATAGCCTTATTCGATTGTTTTCTGCGTTTCAGAATTTATTGTGTTGAATGGGGTAAACGTCATTGAGCTTCCACCTTATGACGAAGCTGGATTTAGAACGTCAAAGTTCGTCAAACAAAGGCCAATTAATACAATGCGCCATTTATACAAGCCGTCTGCAAGCTACTGACCCATATCGCTGCAGTTGGATTGTTGGATTATCCTAGTCTGTCATCATACCTGTTATCACCTGACTGTTTTACTTCAGGCTGTATTTCATTTTTTCGAAGGTTCACGTGCCCGGCAAAGCGGGATTGTAAGTAGGCTACTTCTTACCATCTGAACTTTTCCTGGTGCTGGTGAACTATTTGTATGATATTGGTGGCTCAGAACACATAATTTTCTTCTGCTGATGCGTTTGCTCGTGAATAGCCGTGAACCTCATGTAATATTGCTGCGTGTGATATTTCTGAGGGGGTTTCGGTTTATGATTGGCTTTATAGTCAGTCATAAGTTTATAGTGAGTGTAGTTATAAATCCTGTGTATCATATGTCATTTATCATTGTTTCAACCTGATTATGTATCAGACTTGAGTCACTTCCATTTCTCATAAAACGTTTTTCATGTATGTAAACACTGAATGTCAGCTTACATGTGCCTATATTGTCAATGGAATCGAGTACTTAATACACACACACATGGCCTTGGACACCCCACGGAGTTCCGCTTCTATTACACAAGCTGCGACGCTGTTCCCCGTATTGACATGCCTCCATGTCAACTCACTAAAGCATCGTCCGCAGTGCCTCTGGTGCCACCTAGTGTTCCTGGCCCTGATCCCTACCTTCAGCCGTGATCCCAGTGAGACGGTCCTCCTCTGCACTCCACACGGACTTGTCCTTCCGTTAACCCACGTACATGTCTGTGTACACAGTGCATGAGTAATCAGAAGAGAAACGAGAATATTGTGTTTGTCCACATTTCTCTGTGGAATTGTGTAGATATATTCTGCTCATCCCGAGTTTATCGTGTTCCTGCGTTCAGTTTATACACTGAAAATGTGTTGAAACTCCTTTGCATCAATTGCAATAAACTTAGCAGGATTTTGGATATCAGGCCTACGCCATCAGACAACAGAGCTACATTTAAACTGGATCAGTTTGCTCTTTATCTCAGAGGTTAAGAGCAGCGCTTCCAGTTCAGCTGCAGTTCTGCGGCTTTGTGCTAAAAACCTGGAGCCTGAAACCGTGCAGAGTTTGTTGCACTTCGACTATTTGAGCGCAGCACTGGTGGGTGAGCTGATGTTTTAAAGAAGTAAAGGTGTGGACTTACCTGTAGAGGCTGTGGACTCACCTGGCTACCTGTATCTGGACAACCTGTACCCTTCATCTCAGCTGCTGTGACACTCCACCTGGGACAGCCCAACCTGTAAGCCAGGAGGGCCCAGCAGTGACCCATGATAATATATTGTTATGGTTATTGTTGCTGTTGCTGTTTATCTATATACAATTCTGAATTATAGCCCACGGTGTGCATTGTGTCTGTTTTTAGTTAATACCATACCACTGCTGTAAAGCACAGTTGCTTTTTGGGAATTGTTCAAAATTATTCAACTGTTGTGAATTTTTCTTTGGTAATTTGAAGTAAAGAAGCCATTGTTACAATCTCAGTGAGAATAAATCACAGTTTTTTATTTTATTATTATTTATTACTTTCAAGAATGTGTTTTATGTGAAAGCTGAAAGAGCAGCCAGGTATGTAATAATAAGGTACATAACCGGGATCCCTGAGGTCGGTGGCTCAAGCCCCAGTCTGTTGGGCCCCTGTGTAAGGCCCTTAACCCCACATTCCTCCCAGGGGGGATTGGCCCTTGGTTATTCCAATCAACTGTAAGCTGCTTTGGATAAAAGCATCCGCTAAATGACTATAGAATACTAAGAATGTTGGTAACCTGCCTGCTCTTAACACCTGTCTGTGCCGATAACACAGGTTATGAATCAGGAACATCTGAGAACATCTGAGCTTCAACCCACCCAATCTCTGGCAGGAGCCAGGAAAACTGGAACATCTCTGAAGCTACAATGTCTGCAGAACATTGTAGCTTTGGAGCTAACACAATAACCTTCCCCACATACAACAGCCTCACTTTCCCCAGACTTACCTCAGTCTTGCCAGGAATCTGTTCTTTTACAGAGAGGATTTGTTAATGGGTGTTTTGTGCTAATATTAGCCACCATTGGCTGTGCTTTGATACGGGAATAGCAGATTAGCTACAGCGCCTCTTTCTTCCTGAGTAATGTTTCCATCAGGGGAATGTGCATTACTGATATGTACGTTAGCCTGGCTTGCAGGTGCTGTGTCATTCTTTCATAGTAAATAAATGTGCTTTTCTGACATTCACTGATGAATGTAGAGCATTGAGTTGTTTTCACAGACTCTTAAATTCTTGTACCCTTAATTAATCCAGGGAGTCCCACTGAGACCTAAGCCTCCTGTACAAGAGAACCCATGTGCAGAGCAGCAACAAATAACGAGTGAACTACTGCAAAACAAAGACAGATATTTATAAAATCATAACCAGGGAAAAGGTAAACAAATAATGAATTAACAGAGAAGACAAATAAATAACAAAAATATACATGAAAATATCTACACCCCTCCAGCAGCAGGTTTATTAAAATCTTCTAGAAATAACCTCCAGGAAATGGGGACTCTGGGTTCATTGCTCTAGAGGTCATTCCAAAAATATAAACCAATAAATCTAGTGGCTGTGCTCTGTAGGACTGCGTGTCTGTGTGGAATATCTAAAATAAGCCAGTCTTGAGTCCGTGCCTGACAAAGTTTTATCTCATCTCATGAAGGGTCTCGAAGCTTATAGTGTGACCCGTTGTTGGGAATATCCAGCCCGTTTTTCCTCCAGGTTTTCTTTTGTTTAATTTTTTTTTTCCTGATTTTTTTCCCAGTTTTCCCAACCTGAACGTTCAACTGAACTAGTTGACCTCACTGCAGCACCCGCCCTGACAGCTATGGGAGGAGAAGTTGAGCATGTGACTCCTCCAATTCACATGACAACGCTCTTGCTTCTTTTCATGCTGCGGCCGCACCACTAACTTCACACTGCCTGTGACGTCGGAGGAAGACGTGGTCAGCGCACAGTCGGTTTGTGCTGCTGCAAGCCGCCCAAGCATGACAGGGAGGGCGCTATTGCGATGAGACCAACTAAGCAGGTAAGGCCGGCTTATTCTGTATCGAACCCTGGCGAGGCTGGCCAGTTGTTGCCTTGCCAATGGGACCTCTGGCCATGGCTGGGAATGGCGAGGCCGGGGATCGAGCTACCTAGAGGCCCCCTCCAGGTGTTATTGATGAAAAACTTAAAATGTGGTCCACAATCTCTCCAGTCACATAAGTTGTTTGATAAATTGATTGACTGAAGAAGGAAGGAAGGAAATATAGAAAGGACACACATAGATTAACCAGCCATAATTTTAACAGTTGGCTTTTGGCATAGTTGGGCTAAAGTGTCACGTATGGACATTTCTTTTTATCGTCTTTCTCTGAAGGTCCCATAACTGTGAAAAGCATGACATGTCCTGCGCTGTGCCAGGACACCATCATAACTCTATGATCCAGTAGACATCTTATTTCCTCTTATATTTAAGGTCTTGCCCACTAATAAAGCACTCCACGGCTTTATTGTATTCTCGTGCTTGCTGGATCTGATTGAGCCATCTGTTCCCCGTTTAAAAACAGCTGTCTCTGCTCTGAACCGTGCCTGTGGCCCTGAACTCCACACAGTAATGGGTGAAACTAAAATGGACTGTTTCACACCGTCCCGTGTCCCAAAAGCGCACTGTGCCCATGCAAACCACACGGCACACGGATTGTCGCCATAGTTAGTGCGTATACTTGTCCTATCTAGTGCACAGTGTGTGACAAAAATTAACCACGCTATGTACTACACACTCAAAAACATTACATCACAGGCATTTGGCAGACGCTCTTATCCAATTTTGATAATTTGGCACAAGACTGTAAAAAAAATTGTAGAAGTTCCAGCCACACCACATTGGGCGTTAGATTCAATAAAATCCACCAATCAAAACGGATGAGGCTCTTTACGCTCACATGCCAGCCAATCAAAATTGATTTCAGGGTCATTAAGGGCATATTGTATTGTATTTTAGAATGAATAGAACACATTCCAAAGGACATGTCTGCTTGTGTCCTTTGAAATGTGACATACCGAAAAGGACTGTTTTAATGTAAAGTTTTGATTGAATAGCATGTGCTCAGGAAGAGGCCGAGTGTATTTGACTGAATGTATCCCTGTGTCATGCTGACGTTTTACCTCAGAGCTCTGAAGGGCCTCGCCTCTGCGCCACTCCGCCTTCGCCTCTGTCTGACAAAGCCTTTCACTGTCAGAAAAACACCAGGCACAATGTGGTGCCTCAGTCGGCCTCCGTCGGTGGTGTGGGCAGAAATGGCACGAAAGCGGTCTAAGGAGCAGGCTTCTGAAGGCTCTTCAGCTCCTCGAGCAGCTACATCGCACAAAAACCGTTTTATTTGTCATGAACTGGTGCCACATGCACTCTAGTTTCACGGATAAATTCTTTCTGGAAAAGAAAATTCACCAGACCCTTTAAAGGACGCTGAGAGAAGATGCTATTTCCTGAACAAAGAGAGAGGTAGTTCTTTTCTCTAGTCTTGAGCACTCTGGTCTACATTTATGAAAGATATGAAAGGTGTTATATAAATATAAGTTCTTTCCATTTATTCCCATTACTATTATTATTATTATTATTATTGCAACTTGGGTGAAAAAAAAACTTTCTGAGACAAAAGAAATTATCAAGCAACATTAAATTGACTGATTTACTTACAGCTAATCATTTTATTCACCACAAAGATCTCTGACTGAAAACAATTAAACACCCACCCACACACACACCTGAGCACTATTTAATTACATGTTAAGAGTTTTAATTAAACGCCTCCTGCCGAGAGAGAGCTACTGTGTTTTGTGTTGTGCTGCGGAGCACACCAGCTCTGATTAATTTCAGCACTTGGGTAGGTGTTAGATGTTAATTGAATAGCTAAAAAGCTAATAAAGGTTCAAAGCAAAGGTAAATGACTTGAAAACAACCGCTGATCCCAGCAGGAAAATGCAAAAACTTGACCAATGAGAGCTTTAGTTCCGAGCAGTTCCTTGAGGGCACAACCAATAAGAATCCAGCCAATAACTACCAATAGACCGGCTCCTTTATACAGACTTCATTATAACTGACAAACACACTTGGAATGATTGTCAGTTACAATGCAAATTATATACTTCAGAAATGAACAACTCTAAATCAAATCAAATTAAATCAAATGTAATTTATTTGGATTAATGAATGGCCCGGTGATCCATTTAATGAGAGTGATCACAGATTTTTTTTTTTTTTAAATGGAAAAAAAGAAAAATCAAACATTCATCTTATAGTAAAATATTAAACTCAAACAAAGGCAATTATCAAATCTCAACATGACCTTTGGGAGTATTCTGCCATAAAAACAGCTGCTGCAGTAGATTTAATTTAAAGACATTAGACATGCATATCATGCCATACATTTTCACTTTCCCAGCCTTTTAGTGTAAAATACCACAAAACTGTTCCTTGACATTTTGTATGTCCAAATATAAAATGCAAAATCCTGTACATGCATTGCATTAAAGGCAGAAATTAAACACTTTTAGATATGTGTAATATTTTTTAAATTAGTTTTTGTAGATGGTGCAATATTTCAATTTTTTTACTCTACTTTAAAGTAGGAAATATGCAACTTTTGCATGTCCAAAACAAAATTATCTTAGAGATGACAAACAAAACACAAAGGCTTATCTTTATTATTGCAGAATCACATGTCTTAATGTCCCAACTTTGCTCCAGTGATGTGCGATTTTGCATATAAAAGTCTCGTTATCCATTCGATTAATCTCAGTATCCAGAGGTTATATCTTAGTATTCAGCTAATTCTGTTTAAATTAACAGCTTTTTCATTTTAGTTTTGTTTACTGACTGTAGAATAGCCATTAAAAACTAAAAATAGCATAATTCCCACCACCTATGTGAGCCAATCCCTACAGTTTCCCCCTCATTAGAGCGCTGCCACCCACTGATTTTCACTGTGTGTGTGTGTGTGTGTGTGTGTGTGTGTGTGTGTGTGTGTGTGTGTGTGTGTGTTTGTGCATGTGTGTGTGTGTGTACATGAGTGTGTGTGTGTGTGTGTGTGTAATTGTGATGAGTGTGTGTGTGTGTGTGTGTGTGTGTGTGTGTGTGTGTGTGTGTGTGTGTGTGTGTGTGTGTGTGTGTGTTTTTGCAGTTGTGGTGGATGAGTGTTTAATATGTATGTGTGTGAGCTGTCTATCACAGACTGGGAATACTACACTCCAAGCTTCAGTGTGCTCATTGCTGTAGTACATGCCTGCTACCAGCAGATGGCGCCCATCTTCTGTGAGATCTCCAGCCCCCTGAATCTCTGGCCGGATTCTGAGTCTGCGCCTCAAGCCCTCCCTCTTCCCAGCATCCCACGTTCCAAACGTTACATCTCAGGAGACCAAAAAAAACATGTCACCTGTGTGACCTACATGCAAAATCACATAAGGTACCACGGTGTGATCTAGGAAGTACATCAATATAAACATCCACAGTTAATTAGAAAATGTGACCATTTAACACACACTTGGCTGAGACGACAGCAGCAAAAGACAGGATGAAGACTGTGGCAGACGAAAAGTTATAAAACACAATAAGCTTCTCCTTCTGTATGTACAGCAGGGATCTCAGTCTCCAGTCCTACAGATTTAAATCAACGGTACTCCAAAGAACCCAGACGCACTTCCAGACTGGAGTTTGACATGCTGGGGTACATCAGCACCCTGTTTTAGGCATTCTGAAGGACGTATAATCCTTCCCATGTGACCCATTTTCCTCTTTAAAACAGGGCCTAAGATGTATGTTTCTCACACTAATGGTTTGAATGCAGACTACAACCAAATAAAATGTTAAGATGTTGCACATGCAAAAACAACGCAATATTTGGCTGTCATTCATTACCTCATCGAGTAAAATTTTCAGATCGCATAAGTAATCACATAAATGAAATGATTATGATTATGCAGAAGATGGTGTGAAATCCAAACTCAGACGAAGCACACCCTGCCCAGCCCTGCCCCACAGAGCATGGGGAAAAGGTGAGTGAGATTCAGGTGTGACACATCCTGCATGTCGATGTGCTTACAGGGGTGCTCCCCCAAAAGTACATTCACACACACACACACACACACACACACACACACACACACACACACACTCTCTCTCACACACACACACCTTCATCAGCTCCTGCTGCAGGGGATGGCCAACCCTGGTCCAGATGAGCTGCAAGGTGTGGCTGGTTTTTTCTTTTGCCTTAAAATCAGTGACCAATCCAGACCCAAGAAACCAGGGGAAGTGAGTTCACTGTGAAATCCACTGTGCTGATTGGTCAGATGAGACAGAGCAACAGCACTACCCGCCAGAACACACTGTAGTTCTTCAGGGCCAGGGTTTGCCATCCCTGTCCATCAACATAAACTGAGTGCTCAGAAATCCGGGATGAGATCTGACTTTTCATTTTCTGTTTTGAGAAAATGAATCATTACCATGAAAGTGCTCTTTGTTGTGTTTTTAAAAGACCTACAGTTGTTGTTGTTTAAAAAAAAAAAAAAACATGTTTAAACTATCATAGATGGATTTCCAAACACTTATATGATATGGGGCTATAAACAGATAACGCTCTCTATTTTAAAACCACATTGGGCCCTGCATTTTTTTGCTCTTGAATAGTGTTGCGGCTCCCCACTGTAGTCTACCTGACAGCGGTGACATTGCTGCAGTTTGTCTTGGTAGCTGGATCTGTGCCATGCAGAGAAAACTGCTTACGGTGACTCAATTTCTGGGGCGTCCCAGAAAATCAATGTTATAATTTTATATATATTTAAGTATGAGTTATCTATTCAGGTCTTCGAGTCGGTCGCCAGAATAACTGGCCTGTTTTCCGTGTGGATGAAGAGTTGCCCCCCTTCCTTATAAATAGAATAGTCAGATTCTCGTTACGCGTCCTAAATTGTTTCATAAAAATGAGACACCTCGCGCCACCCGTGCCAATGCAGCCTCCGCTGTGTGGCGCGAGAACGGCTGCCAAAAGACCTCACTGTTTATATGTGGTGGAAAAAAAATGCTGAATGAGAGTACTAATGAAGTTGTAAGATGCTTTTACGTCTGTAAATAGTGAATTATACTACACAAAGGTCATTGTACCCTGCCGTGCGCTGCCACCGCTGTGCGGGATTTTTTCCGGGTGTGGTTGTAGGAGATGTCTGTATGAGAATCCACGATTATGCTTTTCACAAGTAGACTCAGACCAGTACAGAGCAGTTCTTCGTGGATTCGTTTATCCTTTTCAAACGGCCTTCTCTTTTCGCTCCTTTGTATGTCGCATTTGCTGTGGATGTTTTAATACTGCATACAGTACATGTGTAATTTTGTCACCACCACGAATTTCCCCAGTACTTCGCCTTTACAGCACATTTCAAATTATCCACTGCACCGTTCTTAACCAAATGTGTCCGCTAGATGGAGGTACGCACCGAGATTTTTCAGTCGTGCTCCAGTGGGTGCAGTGCCGGTTGCGATGGCTGGAGGCAGTGTGCCTCGCTTATTGTTCGGGTTACAAACTCGACGTGAATCCGCCGCTAGTTTCAATGTAATCCCGTATCCACAGGCAGTCGGACCGACATGGCGACCATGCAGAAGCCTCGCTTCGCAACAACCAGCATCTGATTTTCTAAGCGTTGCGGCTGTCCTCACGAAGAGGAGGGGGAAAGAAACTCTAGTCACCCTGTGGAAATTTTACACGTGGAAGTACTGCAGATTTTACGGCAAAGAGGTAAGCGAAAGTGACCGATTTTCTTGCTCACAAAACCAGCCTTGTATAAGTTCTCAGAGGGGACGATTAGTGCTAGCTAAGTCTTTGATCACCAACTACCTGGGATTCCTTTGCGTGGCGACCTTGTCGGTGATTTTAAATAACCGCCTCACAAACGCGGTTGTTTTATTCTTGCTGTTGGCTTGTGACATGTTACCAAGACTATAAAAACGCGTGAAACGTTAAGGAAGCAAGGTGACTGTATTTTGCCGGTTCAAATTACATTTAGAACAGAATGGGGCTGAACCTACAGACAACCTGTACAGTAAAGTCGAGAAAGGGCAAAGCCAACAGGGCATTTGTATGTACTTCAGTTGCAATAATCGTTTATATCTCAGCTGAAGGAAAAGTCCGCAAAATGTACAGATATTTTCGGGCTAGAGATACGTGACATCTGTTGGAAGGAGAAATTCCGCTTAGGAAAGCGGGTGAGCCGAGATCTTGGCTGCTTTCGGATTCCTGTACGTTAAGCGGTGGAAATGACAGTTCCGAGGCGAAAACATAAGAAATACATTATATAAGATTGTTCAGCTGAATAATTTAACAGTTATGGTTCACCAGCTTTTAAATGTATTTTGGTGTCATAGCTGTCAGTAGAAATGCTCTTTCCAATGGCGCTGTTATTTTATCATCTTACCGATTTGGTGGCTACTAATTCCAAGACTGGAAGGTAATCAACGTTACTGTTCTGTATTTAGACGGTCAGGGCGGATGGTTTGTACGGTGCACTGATGGCTAGGTCGCCTACCCACTGGAGAAGGGGTGTCACATTCTGAATAATGATAGCAACCTCAAATGCCGTGTTGCTTCTGCGTAAAGTTGGGAGGCTACTACAGACTGCTTGCAGATCCGTTCACGCATCCACAGTTGTAACCTTTGTGGATGCATACAGTGGAGTTTGTTATCACGCCAATTTACTCTAGCCTACTAACATATTAACCCGAAGGATTACTTTGCTAGCCTATATCCTGGGAAGGCGTTACTTAAAATACCCGCGGCGTTCAGATTTTGTCAGGCTGTCAGCAGGCCACAGTTTATCTGTGGAAAGATCACACATTCCATAAATTTGTGTAGATATTTTGTGTGGACATGTCTGGAAATGCGCTCAGCATGTTGGTTAGGTTTAGGTGGTCTAAAGTCCTGGTAATTTGATGCATCAATGTACAATTTGCAGTTGCTCGTTTTTGATCTAGAGTTTATTTATTAATTCAGTAGCGTGTCTTGCATACGTCCAGTACATCCGCTTGAAGCGTAAAACGTGTCTTTTTTATCTCGTTGAAAGTAATCGAAATTGTCGACGGTGAGCTGCTGCAGGCTGCCGCAGCTTCAGCCCAACGTGCGAGGAGCTCTCAGCTCCCGAGACGGTTATTAGGATATTCGCCGGCATATAAATTCTCAGATGGGATTTTTTTTTTTCAATAAAATGAATTATATGAACTGTCCAGTACAATTTATTCCCACGGAAACATGCTTTTCATGTCTTGACATTCGCGGGAATGAACAGGGAGGATCCGTTCCTTGTCACCATGGGTACAGTTGAGCGCTGTGTCTTCCGGGATCCAAAGGTCCATAACATTTTCATATGGTGACAAAAAATATGCAACATCGGCACCGTTCAAATAAGAGGCTCGTGTTTTATTTTGAATGCAAAATCATTTTTCATGGTTAAAATAACTTAACACAGAGCTTGTGCTGTGGGTTGACGTGTTTAATACTTAAAATGTGGCCAGTCACGTTTAATTATTTAAATGGCATGATAAATGAAACGTTTGTCAACACAAATTTATTTAGGGTATGTATGATATCCCAGTGAAAGAGAGAGGAAAAAAATGTTTAATGTGATGTCAAATAGAAAGAAGTCAGATATGAAAATAAGGCCCATTGATTTTGTATTTTGACACACTGTTGCCCTAAAGTGGTGTGTCCATAAGTGTTGTATTGGAGCTCTCTCAATCATTGTCATGTGGGCATTAGTACATTAGTTTGACTGAATCAAACCCTGCAACCTGACCAGTGCCTTGCTTGTATGAAAGTCCTGAACTTCCTGTGGCTGCAAGCACGTGCGTATGGCAGAATAGGGGTCGACCTCCTGGGAAACAACCTTACCATGTGCACAGGAAAAACAAGTGTCCGTGAGGTTATTTTAGGCAGAGCCCCTTCGTTACTTCCATGTAAACAAAGGACTGTTCTCCGGTACGGTGCTAGTAAAGGAAGTTCAGCTCACACCGTGGAGTCAGTCGGAGGGGGTAGCGAGGTTTGCAGGAGTCACAGAGGAGTGTCTGTCCTGTGCCTCGTATTTGTTTAGGAACCAGTTTAAACTCAGAGGACAGCCTCGGCATCAGGCTTTAAAGTTTAAGAACGCCTGAAAGAGGAGGCGGCTCAAACACTGTGAGTGTCTTTGTGCCTGGGCTTTGTGAGCAGCGTAACTCTGTATGAAGCCCAAGGGGCCTTCTCAGTGTGCAGGAACAGTGAGGTTTAGTCTTCCTCTCTTGACAAACTGAATTCCAGTCAATAATAGATAATCTAATATACAGCACTTCAGCAGTGCCTTTTCTGATTCTGGTCTGAATATGATGGCTGTTCTCAGTATTTGTCTTGCATGCTGATTTTTACCCCCCCCAAACCACCATGTAATACCCTGCCAGGCAGCCAGGCAGTCCTGATCCTTTTGGCTGGATTTGAAATCTTTTTTCCTTTTTTTTTTTTTTAAAGAAGAAAAAAACACACTCCTTAAGCTTTTAAAGGAGGTATGGAAGAAGGAGTGGAAGTGAAATCTCTGCCATTCATTAACCTGGTGTTTGTCAGAAACTCTGCCACAGCTAGACTGGTGATGGTTAGCATTCCCGGCCTCAGGGGTGCTTATTGCCTCGGGGAGTTTCCGGACATTTCCATGTTTGTTCGATTAAAACAACGGCCTTTTGTTTAGACGAGCAGGTCGATGCAAGTCAACGTTATGGGCAGACCTGCATTAGGATTGACCCACGGGACTGAAACCCAACCCGTCCTGGATGGGCCCGGGTGCCACGCAGGGCTACGCTGCGCCGTGCCGCGCCGCCCCTCTCCTCTCCTCTCTCCCCCTGTGCCGTTTGGCCGGGCTGTAATGAAAGCCAGCTGTGTAATTTGTAAGCGTGTGCGTTCGGTGGGAGCTCCGCGCTGAGGGGAGTCTGTGCCTCTCCGCTGCCTGAAAAGACCCAGCCAACTCACTCTCTCGCTCCCTCGCACTCCTGGTCTGCACTCCTCTGCGCAACGCCTCATGGAGTTCAAACGCACGTTAAAAGAGCAGAGTCAGCGAAGACCACGACAGCGTCCTCACTGCCGAAGGCTCCTCTGTTCCTCCTGTCATCCTGTATCGCTGCCTCAGGTCGCTGCCTCAGGTGTGTTCCGCTGCCTCAGGTGTGTTCCGCTGCCTCAGGTGTGTTCCTCCGTCTCTGGTGGTTTTCTCCACCTCAGCTGTTTCTCTTGCTTCGGTGTATTGCCTTAGTCACACATTGAGAAGGGAAGGCCCTTTCCCACATAACGTTTATATTGCACTGGGCTCCCCATCAGCCGTTTGTGTGTGAACGTTAGTGTGTCATGGGCGTGGAACAGTGCGGGTGAGGAACCATGCCCCTTCCCTCATGTTCAAAAGGAAACATTATTCTGTATCATCAGACGTGTGGTCCTCAGCTGTGTATGTTTACAGTGCTCTGCTCAGCCTCAGCTGTGCTGTATTCACTGAGGTGTGCTGTGCTGCTTCAGTCATGTCTCTCAGGCTAAGGTGTGCTGCTCTGAGCGCTATCAAGTGGATGCACATTTGTTCTCTTGAACTGTCTGTCGCCCTCGATAAGAGAGCCAGCTAGATGACTGCTGTGTAGTGTAACGTAACCTCGGGTGCGTAGTCTGAGTTCTGATCGATCACTGATGTTCAGGATGTCTCTCTCTCTCTCTCTCTCTTTCTCTGGAACCTCCGTGTGAAAACAAAGCGCAGAGACGTGGCTTGAGGTTTTGCTAAGAGAGTGCCGTCTTTTTCCGTCTGGGGACGGAAAGCCGGCAGTTCCTGGATCCTCTTATTTCTTCGGAGAGGGCAGAAAAGGCCAAGTGTTACCCAAAATAGATCCGTGCCCTCGGACCCGGCCAGCGCAGTCCTGGCCCAGGAGGTTGCCAAGGGTTCCGGTTGTCCTTCCCTTGTGTGTGCGGCCTGGCAGAGCGGCGTGATCTGAGAAGATCCAGGAAGAATCAGGCCACGAAAAGAACACTGTGTTCGGGGTAGGGTGTGAGACTGACCCACCAAATTTCTTTTGCACCAATCAGAACACAGCATCCTTCCAACTGTGTGTTTTTAAAGGGTCACCTTGTTGAGATGATTCTCTCCTCCTTTCTTTGTTTTTTGATTTCGTGGAGCTGTTTACCAGCGTCTTAGCGGGTTTGGGTAATTTTTCTCCTCATCACGGTTGTCGGGGAGTAGCTTAATCTCTTCTGGCGGACCTCGTGCTGATGCAGCTGCTCGTTGTTGATGATGGGGCTCATCACACATTAAATGTTTTGGGTTGTTTTCAGGGATCAGGCTGCTAATGTTTAATTTATCCAGGAAACGTTGAGGTAGGAAGGGAGGGTGAGAATTTTAGATGAGGGGAGGACCTCCACTCCTGTCTCCTGCCTCATTAGAACGTACTCTTTAAATATGTATGTCACGCACAAGGAAAGGGGAGAGTTAATTGGCATCTACAAAATATAATTATGTGTGTGCTGAAGTCTTAAAATCGGTACTCCATATGCAGCTCAATTTGTTGATCAAAGGGGAAGGAAAATTAAGCTTAGCTGTTTCGTTGTCCTTACTCTGTGTGTGTGTGTGTGTGTGTGTGTGCGTGCGTGCCTGCGTGCGTGCGTGTGTGCGTGCGTGCGTGTGTATGTGCAAATGGTTTCCCAGTTTCATTTTCAAATGCTTACCTTTTATTTAATGACAGTTAAGTCATAATTGCTTTTGAGAGTTCATTAAACATGTATACACACATACACGTACACAGATGCACACACATGCGCGCGCACACACAAACAACACACACACACAGGCAGTGAACCATTTCTTAGTTGATTATCACAGAATCATATTTGAGCATAAACAACAGTGCATTTAATCTACAGCCTGTGGTATGAGGATGGATCAGAACAAAACCCGATGGTTTGAAGAGGAACCAAATATAGCAGGTCCCAGAACAGGCTTTCCACATCATTTAAAAAGCTGACCTGGAAAAAATATATGTCTGTCCCAATGAGATCCCATTTGCAGGTCGTTTGATTATTGTTTTGATTACTTAAACCAAGGTTTATAGCTGCAAAATAAGAATAGTCTATTTAAATGGAATAAGGTGATTTTAATGTTATTAACCATTCCATTCAATAAATGAATTAAATTCTTCATGTATTTTGTCATCAGCTTCATAGTTACGAATCTTTCAGAGTTCCAAACAGCCTCCAATGCCAGTGAATTAATGTCTAAAAGATTCCAGTGTGCATATTTATGAGTATAGGTGCATGTATACATAATTACATCACAGTCATTTAGCTGACACTTTTATCCGTTTTGTAGCTTAGCCACTAGGCAACAGGCTGCCCCAGTATGTAGCATGTGTACTGTGTTTGGGTCAGCAATAGATACTAATAGTAAATGAACATGGTGTGCTAATGTGTCCGTTACTCTGAGCTTGACCTTGGCTGTGCCTTAAACCACAGTGGTTATCACTGTGAAGTGCCTGAAGGTGCGGAGCTAAGCGGGCGAGATGAATGCCCTCAGGCATCTCCAATCGGGTCTGCAGGTCTGCAGCTCCCTCTCCACCTGTGCTGTCTGCTCCCCGCCTCGGCCGGATTCTGTCCTCCCCTGCGCTTCACCTCAGTACTGATCTGATTACAGTCTGGTGTCTGCTGGAAGCAGAGCGTGGCTGGGCAGCGTCTCAAACCCCTCGGGCACGAGGGCAGCGTTAGCTTACCTCCCTGTGATTAGTGCCTAATTTACTGGGGCAAAAAACATGTAATTAAGCTTTTAATTTGTGCGATTATCTGTCGGTGGAATTGAAAGAACTGCAGGAATGTTTTGTGGTCTGTTGGTTCGGAGAGTGGAGAGGAGGCAAGAAGGCCCGGGCGGGTACCTTGCTGATTCTTCTGGTCTGGCTGACTGTGCTGCTGGCAGTTACTGTGCTGGCTGTGATCCAGAACCAGGAGCTACCAGCAACAGGAAGGAGGGCTCTGGGCTGTAAGGTGAGATGGGTTTTTTGTGCATGTGGTAAACCTGTCGCAAAGGTGTGGCCATTTCAGGGCTGTCCCAAACCTGTTCCACTCGTCCCTGCTTTCACACCTCTCTGCTTCTGCTGGAGTATCATGTACAGATCACAGATCACTGTTTGGGGGGAAGGGGGGGGGATGGGTGAAACACTGGTTTTACCTGTACAGGAAACGGCACAAGTGTCGAACCCAATAAAGGAGCAGCAGGTGCTCACTGTCCTATGCATGCAAAGGCTTAAGGACCACATTTGTAAAATATCAGAGTAGGAGCACTGACCCAGGATCAGTTCAGCCACCTAACTCATAATGGATGCGGTTACATTTGGACAGGGGATACCTGATCCTGGTTCAGACCCTGGGAATTGTATTAATACAGGCTCTGGAAAGATTCCTTTCAAATAAACATTAGTGTCAGATTTCATTCTTGATTTTTTTTTCTCCAGCATTCTGTGTTTTTAATGACATGTCCTTAAATGACTCATCCATATTCAGAGATAGAAATCTACCAGATCGCACATCCATACGCTGAATGTAGCTGGTTAAGATAGTGTTCTCAGGCCTCGTGTGCCAAACATCAGCTATTGGAATTGATGTGCGTTTTATTCCTCCCATAAGTCTGAGTCTCAGAGGGGAGCTTCTCATTTGAATGTGTGTCAGGCTGAATAGCTGGGTTTGGCCTCTGCGGAGAACAGTAGGCGGGTCGAATGTTTATCCAGCCGTTTATTGTGGGGCTTTACTGTACTGCCGTAGCTATTTGTAGCCGTTTGCAGCAGGTTTGGTTTTTCTCTCTGACCTGATTTTCCTGGCTCCCAAGGAAAAGAAGACCTTGAAGGATACAGAGGTACTCTCCCAGGTGCCAAAACATCGCCGGAGCGCTGTGCGGGGAGGCCGCTGTGCGGGGAGGCCGCTGTGCGGGGAGGCCGCTGTGCGGGGAGGCCGCTGTGGGCACGTTACTTAAAGCCTCTTTGTTGCTTAATTGACAGGTTAAGTCGCTTTAAATGATGAACAGGTGAGACAGGTAACCGCACAGGTAACCAGGAGACTGATCCGGGGCGGCTCTGCGCTGGGCAGGAAGTGGGGACCCTTTGTGAGCGGAGCCTGCAAAGGATTCTGCATATGTTGCCATTGGCAACGAATCGTATGATTTTTCTGTGTGTGTATTGTATATGGGAAAAGTTGTTTTGTGGGTGTGAGGGTGAAATGGGTCAAACTAGTAAAGAGAGAGCGAGAGAAAGAGTGTGTAATGGAGAAGAAGAGTTATGACTATTAGGAAAAAAATGAAAGATAAAGAGGATAGTTTAACTGTGGGTGTGCAGATGCCAAGATCGCTGATTGGCTTTAGGCGAGTGATTTCAGAGACATTTCCGCTGATGTTAAAGGAATTTGCATTACTCATCACATGGTCCGTACCCAAATTCTGACACTGCTGGGTTTCCTATTGAAACTCTAAGTGTACCTGGTATCCAGCGCTGCTGTACCTGTCATGCATGTGAGCATGCTCTTGGTGGCAAACCAGTTACTGTAGTCACATAACTGTAAATTGTAAGTAATTAGATAATTATGACAAGGAGGACTTCTATGTTGCTTAGCGGATATTAGCAAGTAGTTATATTAGCTGTATTAGCAAGCTGGAGTAATGCTACTGTAGGTGAAAGCTTTGTTGTGTGTGTGTGTGTGTGTGTGTGTGTGTATGTGTGTGTGTGTGTGTGTGTGTGTGTGTGTGTGTGTGTGTGTGTGTGTGTGCATATGTGTGTGTGTAAATAATGAATTGGGACTAGATTGTGTGACCCCAGTCATACTTTGAGAGCGTGTGATGTCAGCAAAGTCACTCCACTCACCCTCTCACCTCAGGCAGAGGGCAGCTCAGAATGGGCTGCTCCCAGCGGTGTGTGTGTGTGTGTGTGTGTGTGTGTGTGTGTGTGTGTGTGTGTGTGTGTGTGTGTGTGTGTGTGTGTGTGTGTGTGTGTGTGCGTGTGTGTGTGTTGCATGAGTTGGTGGGTGTCCATGTTCTCACATTTAGACATTAAATGGTCCTCCGTAGAGAATGTTAGCCTGATGTTGCCCCACAGTGCTCCGTTTATAGCACCACGATGTGAGGAATTGTCCATGTCAATCGATTGGACTGTGTACATGAAGCCATGTGAAAATGAAAGCAAACATACACTTTGCATAAACCCTGAAGCAGACGTGGCCGAGGCAAGTACTGTACTTATTTAAATTCAGTTTCCGGATTATGGAGAAACGATGCTCCACCTTAAAAGAAAAAAAAATGTAGGGATATTACTGGAATACAGAACATATTTACAAACTGCGCCCAAGTAACACATAAAAATAGGAGCAAATAAATAACACTCATAAATAGAGAGGCACAGACGGCACAGTGACTCACCGTGTAATTGATTACAAAGTCTATCCGTTCAAAGGGGACCGGTATAATCTGTGATATCTGCCTCTGCACCCTCAAACCTACCTCCTCTCCTCTGCTGCTGCATTTCGTCCCCAGGGCCAATTAGTGAAGGTCGTTAGCCCTTCCTTTTCTTTCCGGTGTGACCTTTATTTAACTGGGAAGGGCAGCTTTGGAGCGGTGACCTCCTGCAGATCCATGTGTGTGAGGCTGATTAACTGTAATGATGGCGATTATGGGGTAGATATACAGGCATTTTGGGCATTTGACCTGGCACCAGGGGTTAACACCCCCCTGCCCTTTTTGATAATTACCCTGGGGTTTTTAATTACCGCTGTGAGTCGAGGCCTTTGTCTCATGGCGAGATTTCGCCACACTTTCTTCAGACTGTGCGTTGTTACTTACGATTGTTGCTATAGCTGTCTTGACCAAATACAGCTTGATTCAGAAGTTATAGACAACCCTTGTTGAGGATTCAGTCATTCTCACCAAAATGTGTCTTGCAACTGGGCGTTTTAATTCCCCATCAATACAAGTCCCATCAGTCATTTCACCAACATATCATAGACATAGATGGTGATTTTGCAGGGAACTATGGGAGTTTGAGGCAAGGGAAACACAGAAATAGCTCTCATCAGATTTGACACAGCAGGCCTGTCAAGTACAGCTACATGTATAAATGATTTGTTTGTTTATTATTAAAAATAATAAGTACCTGAGAGCATGCATACCAATGTACAGATGTGGATTGTGTAACACAGAACTGCATTTGTCTCGTAAGGTATTACTTACTGTCATGCTTCAGGTGTTTGCGTTGTCATCTGCAGACAGCAGAAATTATAATTATGGGTGAAATTTTCTTTTTAACCAGCCCCTGGTCCATCATTTAAAGTCATCCCCTGGTCCGTCATTGAAAAGCGCTCCCTCGTCTGTCCATTGAAGCAGTTCCCTGCTGTCACAGGTTGATGACATCATCACTTTGGTGTGTTTGGTAAATGCTGTGGACTGTGTTCCAGGTGGGAGGGGGGTGGGTGCTAAAGAATGTGTCTTGGGGTGAGGAGGGGTGGGGCTGAGGGATGGCTCTTGGGGTGGGAGGGTGTGCTAGGCTTCTCTATCTCAGACCCCATAGACGGCTACCTGACTGAGTTTAGCATGTAACAGCTAACTGACAGGCAACAGCATTAGCGGCTAGCCCCGCGGCCGTGCGGTTCATTAGGCGGGGGAGCATGTTGCCTTAATATGCATCGCTGAGCGCGGTACCTGTGGGTTACATGGACTCCCACTGCTTTCGGACACCAGTGCTAACGACGGCAGCCGTCGGCGCATCCACTGCTCCTGCATACGGCTAATTGGCTAAAAACTCTGCGTGGCCCGCCGTATTGACTGTGCTCTTCCAGATGACTGCCCTCCAGGACCGTCTTACATAAGAACAGAATAACATGGGCATGTCTGATGACAGGAACAGACTGCTGAGTCCATGCGTTTACCTGCAGCTCTGGATTATTCAGCGCTGCATCAAGCCTGAACCACAGCACCCCAGAGACCCACGTCTCTGCTACATGAGCTGGCAAGCTGCTCCAAGCATTGACAACTCTGTGCAGAATAAAAACACTTCCTGATAGCTGTTATGGAGTTTATTTATTTATTTAATTTTTACACAGAGAGCTGTCAGTGTTTGGAACAGCTTGCCAGGTCATGTCGCTGAGGCGGAGACCCTAGGGGTGTTTGCTCAGACAGGCTGGTTCGCAGCGACGGAACGCTGGCTCTTATCGATTCGGTAGTGGCTGCTGTTGAAGCTATGGCGGTTTTATGAATGCTTGTTTAGCTTTTTGCTGCTGCACAGCCAACATCAATACCCTGTCACTGAGTCACCTGGAGTTTGAAAAGGAGCTAAGAGCATTTAGCCCTCTCCTCCGCTGCTCTCTCCCTTCTTACACATCCACCCGGAACACTGTATCCACGTGAGACTGGATTCAGTCAAATACACAGTGAGGACTGTGCAACTCAATCACAATAGACTTAACATTGCAGCAGCATTTTCTTCGAGCAGGCTCTTCATTGCTGGAGACCAGGAAACATGTCCGTCTTTTTTTACATTCTACAAAAAACTGTTCTCCTAAAGATAATTAAGTCTGTTCTGATTGAATTATATAATGCCCCAACAAAAAGTGCATTTTGATTAAATTCTGGATGTCTTCTCTCTGAGACATCATGCTGGGGGAAGATTTCAGCTCAGCCAATAGTAGCTTGGTACATGTTTGTAGGAGTTTGGTGATGCTTTAAGTGATATTTATGGGTAATGATTATAGTTATTGTCAGCCCGTCATGCATCCAAAGTGTCCTCTTAAATAAATGTGCTCTTATTTTTATTTTGTCATTGAATTAATTCTGAATGACTTCAAAAAGTGGCAGGTCTTGCATGTACATTCTTGCTTGCAATTTCTGTGCATGTCAAGTTGAACTCCAGCATAATGCTGAATCGGTGTAGAGGTCCTTGCTGCTGTGTGTAGACACGGGGATCCTCTGAGCCAAACATGGGGCCCTCTGCCTCCATGTCATTGTGATCTCCATGGAGACGGATATAAGGCGACACCATGGTGACGTGACTGAGCCAGTCGGCGTGTGGTGTTGCGTGTCTGGCCTGTGGTGGGTGTATCGGTTAGCTGTGAAACAAACTGCAAAGGGAGTTCTTGGGTTTCACATCTGTTTCGCAGCCCTGCTGATCCATGATGTAGTTCCAGTGTTTAACTGCGGCTCCTGTTACCCAGACTCAGTGCTGAGAGCCCCACGCTGGAGGCCGGCCACTGTGCGTTTCGCTGTTTGACTGACTGACCATGTTGGTCACTGCAGACTCACGCCAAGGGCCAGCCCCAGGTGTGGGGTTTACCTTGCCTTTCCTCTCATTGCCTTCGCTTGTCCTTGCCACTGTCACCTTAAGCTTGTTTGTGTGGAGGTGAAGACCAGGGTCTGCTGTCAAGCACATGGTGGCAAGCGTCTGTGAAATGCACTCTGCAAATAGATTATATTTGATCAGATAGGAGTCTCAGGTCTCGCTCATCAGGTGCTGAGGACTGAACTCACTGTCACACACTTAGCCCGTACAGAGCAACGCGTTTGTTATTGAATCTAAGGGAGTAGATATGCTCTATCAGTGGAGTCTGTTTTACACTGATAGAGCACATTATGATCCCCAGTGCACTCTGGTGGAGTTGAAACTCTGTTGAATCTGAACAGTTTTCTGTTTACATTACACTTACATTATTGGCATTTAGCAAAATCTTATCCAGAGCAACTTAACACAGTTTCCATTTTTACAGACTGTCCATTTACACGGCGTCTGAAGAATTTTCTGGCAATCGTACTTACAGCCTCTGAGTTACAAGCGGAGCTCACTAACCATCGTACTACACTGCCGCCCACTGAAATCTGATGTTTTCTTTTCGGTGTCTTTGGCAAAAACTCATGGTATCAAACTGAAAAGTGTCTGTAGACGGTGCTAAAACTTCCCTCTAGGCACTGAACTACATCATCAGCAAGCGCCCCCAACCTGCCCCCCTTTCTTTTACTCTCCCTCTCAATGTTTCTACCAGGATCACAACTCTTTGAGCAGAACAAATTTCACCTTTTTTGGCTTGCTGAAACTTGAGATGTGTGCTGATTTTGGGGAGAAGCGAGAGCGTGGGGGTCGGGGCGGATGGCCTGCTGCCTCGGGCTGACACAGCGCGGCCACACTGTGTCCCGCCCCAGTCCTGCCTAGTCCTGCCCGCGTGCGGAGACCTGTCCGCTGGTTCAGTACTGCGCCATTTCGGCTCTGCCTCTTCACAAAAAAGTCTGCATTTTAATATTAAATTCAAACCTGTTTTTTTTTTTTTTTTTTTTTTTAAATAAAACTGAATTTCAAGTCAGTTTACATTTCGTGTACCCTTATTTATAATATCTAACCATTTTTCAAAAATCTGTCTTAATATCTAACCAATTTAACTGAATCTGTCTTTGACAAATTTTTGTTAACAAAACCCTGGTCCTTTTTTGGTTTTCACTCCAGCCAAACCCCTGACAGTGTAATCAAAGTTTTAACAGACTCTAAAAGGCTTTAATGACTCAGGCCTGCTGCTGAACAGGAGCTTACCATTCAGGTCCCTCTGTCTCAAACTGCATTCGAGAACTCGGGCAGCAGAGAAATCTGGAAAGCTGGGGAGAGTGTCAGGCCTGCTGTGCTAATGGTCCCTCTGTCTGCATTCGGTGCAGAGTCTTGAGCTGAATGAGGCCCGCATGCGTTTGCCAGTCTTGAGCTGGATTCCGCATGCGTGCGATTCCCTGTGCCTCGGCTCCTCTAATTCCCATTCCGAGCGTCAGCCGGAGCCCATTGGAATTCCGTACAGGTGCCGCGTGGAAAGCCTCAGCCCGAGGCCCCTGCAGGTAATTGGTAACCCCCCAGGGCTTACCTGAGCTCCCCCGCTGCCAAATCTACCTTTCCCTTTCCCCTTACCCCCCTTCCCAGGCTCATGGCTGTTCCCTTTCTCTCCGCCGTTAAGTCTGAGCTCTCCTCTCCTCTCTCCATGCCACTGATCCAGGAATAGAGCCGGTCGTTACCGTAGTGTGTCCTCCTGTCTCTGAGAGAGATGTGGCCTCGCTCTTTCTCTCTTTTTGTTTTTTTCTGGTCTAGATTCTCAGATTGCCATGGCAACAACAGTCAGTCTGTGCTTTTTTTTTTTTTTTTTTGTCCAAAAAAGAAGAAAAAGAAGCAGGCCGCTGCCTCTCTCAGATGACTGGTGTGTTTCGACTCAAGTCGGCACCTTGAATCAATCAGGCTAACAAATTAGCGCAGGTGAATTAATTCTGCCTTCCCTGGCGGTGCTCCGCACAGCTTGTTTGCGCGCAGTGAAACTCCTTTTCCCTTCTAATGATGTCGGGTCACAGGAGGCACCCGCTGCGCTGTTTATCTTCTGGCTTCCGCTTTACGCTGCTTCCTGTGATCCGCTGCTGTCTGTCTGCGCAGATGCGTGATCCTACCTGCGTCTGTCCACGCAGATGTGTAATCCTACTTGCGTCTGTCTGCGCAGAAGTGTGATCCTGCTAGTGTCTGTCTGTGCATATCTGGGGTCTGCTAGTGTATGTCTGTGCGGATCTGGAGTCTGCTAGTGTCTGTCTGCGCAGATATGTGATCTTGCCTGCATCTGTCTGCGCATATGTGAGACCCTGCAAGTGTCTGTGCAGTTCTGTGATACTGAGGGTATCTTTCCACTCAGGTGTTTGCTCATCCAGTTGAGGGTAGTTGTAGATTTGTGATCTTTCTTGCACCCGTGATTCTCCCAGTGTTTGTCTGCGCAGATCTGCAGTTATTGCAGACAAGTCTGTGTTGAGCCCTGATGGTCAGAGCTCAAGTCAGGGACATGTGTCACATGTGTATGTGTTGTTGGATGTGTGGGGACGCGGGGCTGGGGCAAAATGACCACAATGCATCCCCATTGGGGCATCCTCCCTGTTAAAAATGAATAAATCACTCACTTGCACCTACTGTTGCAACCGGGCTGTAGCAACCATCACGGGAGGCTCAAACATCAGTCAGATTCTCATTGGGCGGTTTGCGGAAGTGCGCTGTGTTGTGACGCTCTCCTCTCAGTCTGACGCTTCGCTGTGTCTCACGGTGTGTGTTTGAGTGGCCGTCTCCTTCTCAGAGCACCTACAAATTCAGATCAAACACAGGACCACACAAGGAGGAGGCGCCTGTCAAATACATTAAGTTTGCACAAACTTTAACACTAAGACTCTGGCCAATATTTGAGCTTCCACATACCCTGGCGCGGTGAACACTGAGATAGTAAGCTCTGTAGCTCAGACGGTAGGGTTGAGAGTGGCTTGGGATCTCATGGTTCTGGAGCCGCTTCCTGTTGGACTTGGCCTCCTGTGCTGTCCAGTCTTTGGGCTTCTTTATCAACTTTGTCCACAGTACAGGGTCACAAACCGGTTCCAAGCAGACTCAAAGTTTCTGTGCGCTGGGTGTGGCCAGCCATCCTGAAGGTATTTAAAGTTTGGTGTTAAATCGCTCTTAGCGTCTGACTGCTGTTCTGACTCCTCTCCACCAGGCTGAGACCAGGCTGCGGCAGGGACGATGGCGGAGCCGGACCCCAGACCGACTGCAGGCCAGCGGCTCGGGGCTCAGGAAACGCTGGGGATCAGCACTCTGGACCCAGGCCACAGGCCGCCCGCCATGCCCCCGGGAAGGCTCGTCTCCGTCCGCGTCCACATGCTGGACGACACGGAGGAGGCCTTCGACGTCTCGGTGAGTCGCACAGCGCTGCGCTGGGTACTCTGTGAAGGGTGCGGGGGAAGGGGAATGGGCGTGGGTGAACCGAGGTGGGGGTGGGCTGTGGGGGGGGTTGTACTCTGAACAGTTCCACTGGTATTCTAAAAAATCTCTCATCATGATGCTTTCCAGCTGTGTATCACGTGGTGTTGCACAATATCCCAGGTCTGAAAACCGATATGTTGGTGAAAATATGAGGATTTTGGTCATAAAAGTCCATTTTCTGACTTCCTCCTGAAATGATTTTCCTTTTTTTGGTGACACATGTTTTTGCATTGGTTTCAGATGTGATGTAGCCGTCTGTTTGTAAAGATACTGAGCAGTACTGAAGGGGTGTTAGTTTTACCACTAATGAAGCGAGCCGCTGTGTCCCTGCTATGTGTCTGTTGTAAGAGTTTTTCTTGGAGTGAGATGGAGGTATGTTTGTGTAGTATGGGTCTGCAGAGCTGTATGGTGGATTTTTGTGTGTGTCAGAATTTATAGACTGAAGAACTGACGGCGCATCCTCGTGTCTGGCCCCGCTGTGCCGGAGATGTGCAACCAGGATTTACGATGTGTACAGTAACATGTGATCATTTTACTCTTAACGCTGTTCCACTCAGTCAAACAGACTAAAACAAGCTAATATTTTTGGTGCTGTTTTTACACACTGAAATTTTTATTTTTTCATTTTATTGTGGTAAATTTAGTTTTCTTAATTGATTCCCCCCTCCCCATCCCTCACCCAAAAAACACACACACATGGTTTTGGGTACGCAGAGGGGTCAGGCCGCACTTGGCTAAGGTTTTCGCCTCTGCTGACGAATTTATGTTTATTTCTCTCGCTGCTGTGAGGGCCCAGGCCTGCGAAAGAGGGATTTTAATGCCGAAGGAAGCCTGTTGTTATGGGGAACTGGTTGGCATGGCAACCAAATTAACTTCAAGGTGCTTCTTGCATGAATGGGTCCGAAGAACGATTAGTCTAATTGTGTCAAAATGCCGGTACCCTGGTCTGAATGGCTTTTAATTTTACCTCCTGGGTGTGGTGGTGTGGTGGGGTGGGGGGGGGGGGGGGGACAGGAGTCTTCCTTTTGGCCAAGGACATACAATAGTCTACACTAGTCTATAAAGGACGTGAAGCAGTCCATACCGGTCTGTAGCGAGACATGATGTAGTCTCAACAGCAGTGAAATCTGTGTTCTGGATTGACGGAGCGTGTGTTTCTGTTTTGTGTCTGTCTGTACATGTATGTGGTCGATTTTGGTGAATTTGACTGTGGAGGTCTCTACACGCTTGCTGGTTAATGAGTTGCCATTAGTGATATCTGACCACCTGTGTTAGTCTGGTTTAATGACATGCAACCGTCAAGACCTTCAGCTACTGAACTGCAGCATGTGAGTGCAGGCATATTAAGTGAACACTGGAGAACACAGGTAACCTCTGAGGAGTGGGAATGCTGGGAATTGTAGTGAATAAGAGGGCAGGGAAGAGGTCAGAAGCCGGTGTTTGATTGTGTCCCGGGAGCAGTAATGCAAAAGGGCACACATGAGTTAAGCCCCCCTCCCACTGCTGCAAGGGCTGATGGGAATGATACTGGGGGCTCCTGCTCTGATAGGCCTGCAGATAAGAAAGTGGCAGGTGAGTTCGGGTGGCGGAACCAGGGGGCATCTCCGTCACACCTGTGACTGTAACCTGGCCCGCCAGGTCACTGTTTGCTGAAATATACATGTGAGCTGGGCGGTGATCCTCTGCCTGCTGAATATTTCAGGTGTTCCCATGGATACGCATGTGAGTTTATGCACAAACACACACACACACACACACACACACACACACACACACACAATCCTGCCTTGTGAGGACCTGCACATCCTGCTCATACTTTGAGTGTTAATGACCGTTGCTGTGGAAATAACAAACTAGTCTGCGTTGCCATCAGATTAACTGCCAGTAAAAGCTCTAATGTGGTCAACCGTGTTCAGTCTAGAATGCATTACTGTGCGGCCTTTAACAGAAGTGTCTTTTATAGAGAAGACTGACAATAGAAACAACATGGACAACTTCATTCCATGCTGTGAGTATGGTGTGCCCACATGTACCAGAAAGACCTATGAAAGGTTTGCCTCGACAGACAGACGTTCGTCTGTGACAGCGTGTGTGCTGTGGAGGGGTGGGGCTGTGTCTTGTCCTTTTGCATCACGTCTGGGTCTTCAACAGCTCGTATGCTTTCGTGTTCGCCATGCTCCGCTTTGTGAAAGATCAAACAAAGCCGGTGATTCAGCTCTGGTCGCTCCTCGCTCTCACGCAGTCTCCCGATCCTCAGAGTGCTTCGGAAAAAAAAATTTGGTCCGCTTTTCTCTGATCAGGAGGAAGCCGCTGTTCGGTAGCTCTCGTTTCTTTTCCTAAATTGAAATTGCGGTCGAGTTTGTTCCACTGCCAATGTCGGCAGTGGCGACGCCGCTGTCATGGTGCTGGCGAGATCGCTGGAGGACCGCCCCCTTCATCTGCGGCGTGTCGGAGAGGCTCCTTGCGGGAAACGGGACGGGCGATGAAAGAGGCGTGTGATTGCGTGTCAGGTTTCAGAAGACACGCCGTTTGATCTGCCAGTCAGTCGCTTACATTCGCCGCTCATTCCACATGTTTTTGGTACAATGGCGTGCCTCATCGAGCTCGCTGCGGAGAGACTGAGAGAGTCACCATGATGAAAAGTGATGGAGGGAGAGGAAGAGGAGGAGGAAGGAGCAGAACACTATAATGAGCAGACTACTACTACTAATGAATAATAACAACAACAAAAATGATAAGATATAGGTGAAGATGCTGGCCTGCCTTGGGCCCTAGGCCAATTGTCCAGTCTGGAGGATGCCCTCCTCTTTCTCACTCTTCCTCATCCTTCCTTCCGCTCTGCCCTTCAGGGCGGTGGAATAGTGTGTGTCAGGGTCTGTCTGTGGTGTGTGGCGAGGTCATGCTCTGACAGCACTAACACTCCATACCACCCCAGAGAGTCTATCAAAACCACGCCCACTGCCCCGCCCCCATCAGTTAAGCCCTGCCCCTGTAGACACTGCGTGATTCAGCTCACCCTCATGCATTTTAAAGAAATTGTTCACTAACCTTAAGGTGCAATTCAGATCTTAGTCCAAGCAAAGGAAGAGTATAACAACTTTATTTATTCATTTTTATTATTGCTTTATTTATTATTATCTCAAACATTTAAGTCCATCTTTGACAAAAGTGCGTGAGCCTGTCCTGAAAAAGGCTATTGTTGTCACAGTTATGAGTTGCATTTCAATGTTTGTTTTTTTTAGTTTTGAAAATGAAAATAATTTCCATAAAAGGGATTATAAAAGCGTGGGTTCAAGAACTTTCCACTGGATTTAAAAATCAGCATTTTGAAATGTATTATGCATGATTTATGAAAAGCTTGTCTATCTACATAAAATGCGTGACCCAAAGTCATAAGATCAGCGCAGACGGCATGCGATGCCAGTGTGAAATAGCGTTAGCCTTATCCTCAGCCATCAGCGGAGAGGGGCGGAGCTCTCCCGCTCCTCAGCCAATCACAGCACAGCGAGCTGGAGCAGAGTCTGAGATCAAAGCAGCGTGAAACTCGAGCTAACCGCCACTCTGCTGCCGGCCGGACCAGAGACAGATAATACTCCAACATGGGGGGGGTGTGGGGTGGGGGGAACGACATGAAATAAGACGGATGAAAGATTTCCTCTCCCACCTCTGGGGAGTCTGGAGGCACAGAGCGAAGCGACGCAGGGAAAATCATAAATGTGTAAACAAAAACCCCGCGGGCCTCCTGGGCGTCTGCTCATTTCACTGACAACCTGCGTCTGGGAGACGGGAGGCTTTGATTTTCACCGCATTTCCTTTTCATATCACCGTTAATAATAATCATAGCAATAACTAACAATTATTGTTACTATTAGTAGCAGTAGCAGTAGAGGAGCTAGCACCAGTAGCAGCAATTGTTGCAGTAGTAACAGCAGTAGTGAAAGTAGCAGCAGTGGTAGAACTACTATTAAAAGTTGCAGCACGAGCAGTAATAGTAGTGATAGTAACAAAAGTAGCAGCAGCAGTAATGGTAACAAAAGTAGCAGCACAAGCAGCAGTAGCAGTAGTAGCAGTTACAAAAGTAGCAGCAGCAGTAATGCTAACAATAGTAGCAGCACTAGCAGTAGTAGTAGCAGTAGTAGCATTAGTAGTAGTAGCAGTTACAAAAGTAGCAGCAGCAGTAATGCTAACAAAAGTAGCAGTAGTAGTAGCACTAGCAGCAGCAGTAGTAGTAGTAGCTGTTACAAAAGTAGCAGCAGCAGTAATGCTAACAATAGTAGCAGCACTAGCAGTAGTAGTAGCATTAGTAGTAGTAGCAGTTACAAAAGTAGCAGCAGCAGTAATGCTAACAAAAGTAGCAGTAGTAGTAGCACTAGCAGCAGTAGTAGCAGTAGTAGTAGTAGCAGTTACAAAAGTAGCAGCAGCAGTAATGCTAACAAAAGTAGCAGTAGTAGTAGCACTAGCAGCAGTAGTAGCAGTAGTAGTAGTAGCAGTTACAAAAGTAGCAGCAGCAGTAATGCTAACAAAAGTAGCAGTAGTAGTAGCACTAGCAGCAGTAGTAGTAGTAGCAGTTACAAAAGTAGCAGCAGCAGTAATGCTAACAAAAGTAGCAGTAGTAGTAGCACTAGCAGCAGTAGTAGTAGTAGCAGTTACAAAAGTAGCAGCAGCAGTAATGCTAACAAAAGTAGCAGTAGTAGTAGCACTAGCAGCAGTAGTAGCAGTAGTAGTAGTAGCAGTTACAAAAGTAGCAGCAGCAGTAATGCTAACAAAAGTAGCAGTAGTAGTAGCACTAGCAGCAGTAGTAGTAGTAGCAGTTACAAAAGTAGCAGCAGCAGTAATGCTAACAAAAGTAGCAGTAGTAGTAGCACTAGCAGCAGTAGTAGCATTAGTAGTATCAGTCATAGCAGTGGCACATGATAATACAGGAAGAGTGCGAGACAGGTGGTTTAATGAAATCTGTAATGGATGGAGCTGTCAGTGTATAATCAATATGCAATTACAGTGCATACAATTAATTGTCAGTCAGTGACGTGTTATTCTTTCAATAATAGAAACTTCAAGAACCTATGCTGTGCACTAGTGGGGCTTCCGATGAGATTTAATAAATAATAAAGTAAAAACAGTCACCTTGTAAAATGAAGACAAAGGCCAAACATCAAGCGTGCTTGATTCCTTGTGAGACGTCCGTCAAGTGTTTTAAGTTGATGTGTCAAAGAGAAATCCAGATGGTGGGAGGGAATAAAGAACTGGACAAACTGACTTGTTGTAGCATTTATTTTTTACAGCTTAGTATGAGTCCAAACAAATATCACACATATTCCATCTGACAGGTAAAAAGTGTTTTTTTTTTCTTTTACAAAATGTTGAATTCTCTTCCCTAAGGATAAAATGAATCATCCCAGAATGCTATACCTGTTTGCTCTTGTTTTTGCCTCAGTCAGTACTAAATGTAGACAAGGGGAAGTATCATTTTACATTATTTTTTCAGCGCGGCCGCAGTGTTGTCCAAAAGGCAGCTGTTATTGATCCAAAGCCAGATCCCTGCTGCTGAAACTCTGTCCAGCTAATCCTCTTTCCCCAGTTGCTGAAAAACAATTCCTGCAAAACTTTGCTGAAGTGGCACGGAGGTTATCTCCTCCTCTTAACCTCAACACACAGCCTGCCCAAGATACTGCTAATCTAGGGCCCCTGGGTTTAGACAGAGCTTGCATAGCATGGCAGCTAAAAATGAAAGTGACAGTATTTCAGACAGAAAAGATAGTCACAGCCTAGCAGTCCACTTTGGGAGAGCTCTGCACAGCAGGGCCGAATGGGAATCGAACCACTATGGATAAACAGGAAGTGCTTGCCCATTACGCTGTGGTTTGTTGGCGTGGCTGAAATGTGTGCATGCATGCGTGTGTGTGTGTGTGTGTGTGTGTGTGTGTGTGTGTGTGTGTGTATACGTGTGTGTGTGTGTGTATACGTGTGTGTGTGCATGTGTGTGTGCTAGCGCGCATATGGAAATGTGCCTGTATGCATATTTGTGCTGTTTCTGTGTGTTGTTGGGTCACAGCAGGCATGTAAATATTCCCCTTGGAATAGACTTCCAGATGGCATGACCAATCGAAAGAGCCCCCCCCAACACACACACTCACATACACACACACACACACACCCCTTTATCTCCTCTCACAGATGACTGCCTTTAGTGCTGTTTGGATGTGAGATTTTGGGGTAGAGACTGGGGTGCAGGGTTACGGCCCTGCGCATTTCACCCGAAATGGACACCCACTCGCCCACGGTTCCCACAGGCCTCACTTCTGTCTCTGCGCTGTGATGTTTCAGACACCCGATACGAGAAGTCCTGCTGGCTTCAAAACCAGCGCTGCTGGTACTTCATCTTGAAAGAGCTTCCCTACAGAGTGAGGGAGAGAGAGAGAGAGAGAATTACAGAGAGAACGAGTGAGCGAGTGAGAGGGATGGAGGGAATGAAAGAGACACGGAGATAGAGAAAGTAAGTGAGAGAGCAAGAGAGACCGAGAGAGAACGGAGGAGTTACAGAGAGAGGGAATGACCGAGTTAGTGAGCGTGAGGGAGAGACAGAGAGAAAGTGAGAGAGAGTGAGTGAGGGAGTGAATGTGAGAGAAATACAAAAGCCATTGTAAAGTGTTCATTGATTATTCAGTGCACTGAATCTAAGCACAAAAGGGCCGGCCAATGAATGTCTGCTCCAGGCAGGTGATGGAGCATTTCTCTGCTCTGGGAGTCCCATACTTACAGACATGCGCTGTGCAGCGGGTGTGTGGTGCTGGAAATCCCCGTCCTGGATCTGCTCTGAGATGTAATTGTGTGTGAATGCTGTTTAGTCTGAGATGCTTAGAAAAATGCGTATAACTGGAAGACCTTTTAGTCATCTTGTAAAACCTGAATTCAGAGTCATTGCACAGCCCGTTCCTACAGGGTTGACGTCTGGGGTTTTTTTTTCTCCGCCCCCAATGATTAGTACAAAACTTTTAACACCGCTGAGCACATGGTCTTTTGTTAGGGAATGCTAAACAAAGTGTGTCTCTTATCCTGGGCCAGGAGCTCATTGGCTGCGCAGGTGATGGAGGACCGTGTGGTTTATGCTGTGATTTTTAGGGGGTTCTGTGATCCTAGTCCCTGCCAAATGGTGCTGGAATTAGCCTTCACACAGCGTAGCATACTCCAACACACACACACACGCACACACATGCACACACACATACCACTGTACTGCAGACACAACAGGGGGTGTTTGTGTGTGCCCCTTGCAGCCAACCATCTCTGTCTTCCTAAGGCAGGCACTGCCCTCAATGCTGTAATCTGCAATGGAAGACAGCACTGGTGCTGTCTGAAAGAAACATCCACAGACACACTCATGCATGCACACACACACACACATGCATTCAGAGGAGGCCCTCCATTGTTCCACTAAATGATTCTGCTAAAAATAACAAAAACTCTATAGATTTAATTTCCGGTGAAATATTGTTCATTATTAAAAGAAAACCAGATTGATGTCGCTCTGCATGGTTTGTGGGGGGGCAGGGGGGATTTTGATGTTGACAGGAACAGTAAGGAGGGGTGACAGGGCGGTTCATATCTGGGTCAGGATGATTGAAGTCAAAGAATTGTGCAAGGCAAATATATTTGGATGTGTGCGCGTGAGCATGCGTGCGTGCATGCGTGTGTGGGTGTGTTTGTTTGTGTGTGTGTGCGTGCGTGTGCGTGTGTTTGTGTGTGTTTGTGCGTGTGCATGTGTGCGCGTACGTGCGTGTGTGTGTTTGTTTGTGTGTGTGCGTGCGTGTGTGTGTTTGTTTGTGTGTGCATGTGTGTGCTTGTGCGTGCGTGTGTTTGTGTGTGTGCGTGTGCATGTGCATGTGTGTGTGTGTGTGCATGTGTGTGAGTGCATGTCTGTTTGTTTGTGTGTGTGTGTGTGTGAGTGCGTGTGTGTGTTTGTTTGTGTGCGTGAGTGTGCATGTGTGTGCGTGTGTGTATTTCCCTTTGTATCGCAGACAGGGAACAACATGCTTTGATGTCAGTGGCAGAAGCACATGTAGCGTATTCATGTCTGAAGCAGCTATTACCCACACACCGCCTGTCTTGTCTTATTGAAAACACACAGGTTTTCTGCTGCCATTTGGTGATGGCATCCTGGGTAATCGCCGAGCCTGCTCTGTATCTGCTCACTATCTGCTTTTACTGTCGCAGCAACAGACAGACATGAACAACCACAACTGCTGCTCCTGCTTCCAATAGCACCAGTAATAATAAGATTATTATTATCGTTATTATTATTATTATTATTATTATTATTATTATTATTATTATTAGTGGTGGTGATGGTGGTGGCATTGCTGTTGGGCTAACAATAATAAATAAATGAATAAATGAAAGATAGTGATAATATTGTTTTAAATGGTCTGTTTTTATTTGGGTCTGGTAGAGTCCTGCCCCCAGGCACAGACTGAGCTGCCATGCTTTGACACTGTCACCTTGGAGAGATAGCAGTTACACGCTGGAGGCCTAAAAATAGAGGGCTTGTTTGAAATGTCTGTCTGCTGTTATTGTTTGAAATGTGTGCTGTTATTTCATCCAGATGTTTAAGGCTGAGTGAGCGCTGAATTGAAACAAAATGAGCTGATAACGCTCCTCATCCCAACCCGCGGCGGTGTGCCTCTCATGCAGTCACTTTTATTAAAGCAGATATAAAATATTATGATAAGTTATGTAAAAGGTTAAATATGCGTGTGTGCATGTCTGTGTGTGTCTGTCTAAAGAGTATGGGTGTCATGTGTGTGTGTGTGTGTGTGTGTGTGTGTGTGTGTGTGTGTGTGTGTGTGTGTGTGTGTGTGTATATGTGTGTGTGTGTGTGTGTGTGTGTGTGTGTGTGTGTGTGTGTATGTATGTGTGTGTGTGTGCATGCTCATGTGTGTTTTTGAAAAGAGGCTGCGTGCGTATGTGTATGTATGTATGGTGCGCGTGCGTGCGTGTGTGTGTGTGGCTGTGTCTGTGTGTCTATGTGTGTGTGTGTGTGTGTCTGTGTACTTCCTCACTCTTAACTTCCACACACTGCTGTGCTGCAGCTGAACTTCCTCGCTGGAGCTCCAGCAGCTTCAGTTAGAGAGGGCTTTGATTGTATCTGCTGGTATTTACCGCTGTCCCTGCAGACCGAGCGGCCGGCTTCACCGGCCCCACCGGGGAGATTCATCACTGGCAGGCAGGGATGCCGCTTCCTTCCCTGGAGCATTTCTCATCAAAGCGAAAGAAAAGGGAGAGAGACGTTTTCTTTTGTCTCTGCTTTGGCCCCAGTTCGGCTGTGACCAGCCTCTGCCGTCTGATCATGTGACATGGAAAGATGGCCGTTTAAGAGGAGGTGCCCCCTGAGAGCTTACATCACAGAACCAGCTCACCCAAAACCAATCAAAGTATCTCTTCCTTTTTCCCTCAAATATGATGCACAATGTATCCAATGTAGAGATATTTCTAACGTTCATGTGGACAGCTCTGTCCCTTGGATGTGTAATGCATAATAATAAAAGGAAAAAAGTATAGTCATGTAGACTTTGGTTGAGCAATCATTTGAAAGGCCTAGCCTTTAGGCTATTGAGTGGAGCCCCACAGTCTGTATCCTGTTAAGGCACTGCTCCATGGTGTCTCCCAGGGAGGAGACAGTCACTTGGTGGAGATGTCCATGTGTCATTGCTCACCAGCAACTTCAACTGGTCAGCTGGGCAGGCTTGGATTGGTTCCACAAAGCTACCCGTGAAGCATCTTCCTCCAACTCATGTCTGTTTATGTGTGTACTCCCCTGAACTGACAGTAGATGCTGCAGCAGTAAGTGCTGCTTGTAAGTCCAATTGGCCATTCATATTAGAGGGGAAAAAAGGACTACAGTTAGTGGACTACGAAACAGAGCATTCTGGGAACCGAGCTTTCCTTTAATGCATTTTTGAGAATTGATGTAATGGGATGAAAGCCTCTTTGGGATTCAGTGTGACATTGATTTTGAAGCTGGCACACAGTAAGCATCTCAGTGACCACTTTTAAATGGATTTTAAATTGCAGTTTCAGCCATTTTTTGCAATCTTTTTTCCCTCTCATTGGAAGTACATACAGAGCAACGCTTTTACTTCTGAAATGGTAGATAAAATATTCATAATTTAAGCCGTAAATTGCAGAAGCGGCTGTACACGGTGTATCTTGACAGCTTTTAACTCGCCCCATTAAAATACACTCTGAAGTGGCTCTGCCTTATCCTTGCCATTTTAAACATTCATGAGATTTGATTTCCATTATTTTATGTATTAATGTGAATTTTACAGATCGCGTGTTTGTACTCTTATCACAACAAACCTCAGCTCTCAGCTCAATGGAGGTCATTGTTCCTTGTCATGTGATTTTTGGCTACGCCCCTTTACCTTAACAGAGAAGCTTTGACTGGCTCCCCTGCCCCCGATCTGTCAATCACAGCTGTCAGGCCTAAAATGCAAAAACTCCTCTCAGAAACAAAGATCTGACTCAACTTCTCAATGAGCTCTCAAACCTCCAAATACAGCCATGCTTTTCAATATTTTGATACATTTTTTGCACTGTTTCAATTTGGCTGCCCTCCCGAATTTGAAGTTAGCTAGAGGGGAAAAGGCCAGTGTGGTCGACTTCTAAAATCCATGAGAAAGCAGAGGTCTGAGACAAACGGCTGTGGAGCACGGACTCTCGAAAACCCCCGAAATTACTCTGCGTTTCTGGAACCGTTGCCAAGCAGAAAAGTAATCTGTCGAGCAAGGACCTCCCCCTCGTTTGCGTTTGAGGGCTTATTAATTTTGGAGGCAGGAACAGCGTTTAAATACCCTGGTAATTGGTTGCAGATTTTTTCCGCCAAAAGTGGGGGCTGCCTCACAGGGTCAGCCACGGGTCACGTCGAAGAGCACACCGCCTCCTCTTCTGCGCGGCCGTGGTTCTTCTTACAAGGAAGCGCTGTGCTTGGCATATATGTAAAAACCTAAAGCCAGGTTACCGAGCAACCCTCTGCAGGAGAGACAGGCATTCTGATTTCACTGTCCACATAGGACTGCGAGGCCTCCAGCTGGGTCCAGAACCTGCAGGGGCTGTGCCTGAAGGAGCCCTGCCCTTATCCTGGAATAAATGAATATAAAACACATGAACCAGGGGCATATTGATGAATACTAGCTCGAAAAGTTACCCCTCCCCTCCCCCCCATTTGCTCAGTAACTTTTTAAACAGGATGGCCATGGCATGTCTTTGAAATATGCAAGGTCGCAGGTCATGACAGCTGGGAAATTTTAGAAGGAAGTCAGAAAGTTGACATTTATGGCCGAAGTACTGATGTATATGTGGGGAAAAAAAATGTAAGGGTGAGTCAGGATGGTCGTTTTTCAGTAGTCACTTCAGATCAGGGAAATGATAAAGGGGTAGAAGGAGGGTGCTTGTATGAAGTATTTGTATGGAGCCACACTGTAATGATATATACAGCATTTGAACAGGGCCCTGCTAGAAGGAAATGCTGTGTAGAGTATTGGGGCAAAGCCATGCTATAGGCTAATGCTGCATGGCATATTGGGACAGGGCAATGCTAAAGGCTAATCATGTACAGAGTATATGGATAGAGCCATGCTATAGGCTAATGCTGCATGGCATATTGGGATAGGGCAATGCTAAAGGCTAATCATGTACAGAGTATATGGATAGAGCCATGCTAATAGGCTAATGCTGTATACAGTATTTTAACAGGGCCATACTATAGATTAATGTTGTGTAGAGTATTTGGACAGAGCCACACTGTAGGCTAATGCTATATCGAGCATTTGGACAGAGCCATGCTATAATGCTATGGAGGGTAGTTGGATGGGGCCCTCAGCCTATAGCTGCACAGGGGTAAAAGTGCGTTTGGTGCGAAATGGAGCTTCTGTGTGGAGAACGGTTGAGCCGTCTCCGCCTCAGATTTAGTCGCCTGGGCAGTTTCACTGCTGAAGCATGGAGCCGGCAGCTGAAGCTGTGGCAGGGGGTCTTTGCAGTCTCGTTCGTCAGGTTCATGTGCTTTCTCACTCCACTGTGGTGTAGCTCTGGCCAGCTCCCCGCGATGTGCTTTGCACGGTCAGTTGCCTCTTCTGACCAATCCCACAGAGAGTGTGCGTGCCTGAAATCTGTGTGCACCAATCATATTTCAGCAAGCCCCTGCCACAGGAGTTACTAACAGAAAGTCACGAAAATTCCACCTCAGGGATTCGGCTCTGTATGCATGAAGCCAGGGTGTCTTCCTGCATATATTATGGAAAGTGTAAAAACTCAAACCCAAAATAAAAAAAAAAAATCTTTTCTCTCTCCCCTATGATGACTCATTTTTTCAGTGGTTGTTTGTGTCAGATTCACTTTTCAAGAATACTTTCATGTTGTTTTTCTTTTCCAGTTCTGTTCTTAGTATTATTTTGGTGTGTGTGTTTGGTTTTCTACCACAAGGCTCCCTCCGAACATTGCATAATGTACTTCCATTTGGCATGATGTTTTTCAAAATTGACTTGCGTCCTCTTAAGGGGGAATGCTATTTTGAATATAGAATGCTGTTCTCTTTTAGAATGAAAGGAAAGCATTCATTCTAAAGGACTTGTTTGCTTAACTCCAACACAATATTATGCGCACAAAGAAAATTATGTCGCAATGTAATGTTGGATCTGGCCCATCAGCTTTGATTGCTGCTCTATGTGCCCTGCTTGATCTAACACTCACACCCTTTGAGTCACAAGCCCAGCCCCCCAGCCACCATGCTAACGCAAGAGGTTGCTATAAAGGCAGGCCTGTGGTCCTGCTTTGGCGGTCAGTGTGCGCTGTGTTGTGGAGGCTGGCGATGTTGGTCTCCGTCCAGCAGTATTTTGCTGAAGCTGGCGCAGGAAGGACAGAGGAATAATTTAGATATCACCCCCCATCACCCTCCACACAAAACGCACAGTGACCCAGCCAGTCTGTGCTGGGTCCCAAACTCCACGCTGGTGAGAACGGCCACGTACGCCACATGATGAAGAGTGTGGGGGGCTGCTAGCGAAGGTCAGATTGTGTACAAACTGTCTGCAATTAAATATCCCAAGGTTAATCTGTGCTTCAAGCTTCCTCTCACTGTTGAATTAATTATGCTGTGTATATCTCTCCACGTACAATATTTGGGTTTCCCGGTGCTTATGGTCTCTTAGCAACCAGGTTTCAGTTCAAAATGAGGCAAAGCATACTCACAAACACACACTCACACATGCACACACACACACACATGCTCACACACACTCACACAGAGGGCTCACATTAGTGGACTCTAAGTGGATATGCTTGTGTAATTAACACAAATCGTTCTGTTGTGTTCATTTACGCCAAGCGCGGTAGATGTCTTTGTTAGCCTTTCCGTGAGCGGTATCAGACATGCCATTTCAGCTCCAGCATGTCGTGTTGTGACTTTGTTTTTCATACTGTTCGCCGCTCAGTCCCCACATTCATATTTGACGTCTATTCCACCCGAAGCCGGCAGTTCTGATATGAGGAACACAGTTAGAAGTTGAGGAAGGAATGCAAACACGTTCGACGAGGTTACACAAAGGACTTTGACTTTTATCAGCCGCACATTAATTATGACATGTGAATATTCTGTGTTTTGGGTGGTTTTCAGCAGGTCTGCCTCATGTGACTCAGCACTTCCTGTCCCGGTCCATTCCTTTATCTCTCCGCCAGATTGCTCCCGGGAAGAGATTACGCTTTCCTTCTTCCGAGTGTTGTCAT